>CM033357.1:13031694-13631694 GCA_019395295.1 Osmanthus fragrans | reverse complement strand
TATTTCTCCACAATTCCAGCATTTGCATTATTTTTTTATCCTGTTTAAACTATTTTCTTTTTAGTTGATATTTTCTCTTATAATATCTCCTATTTGGTTTTTGATATTTCTTTTTGAATTGTTTATATTTTTTATACTTTTTTTGTTTGAATTTTCTTTTATATTTTCTTTCTGGTCCACATCCTCAATTAATAGGTCTTTCTATTTCTTCACAACAGATTCTTGTTTTTTTCCAGATTTTTTCATTAGTTGTCTATTACATATTTTTGCTAGTCTTTCAAATAGGAATTTTATTCTACTTCCTAATGTATCTAGTACAGAATTATCCTTTATATATCTTTCATATTCTATCTTAAAATATATATTCCATGTTCCTGGTAATTTAGCAAAATACATTTCTAAGTATGGTCCTTGATTTTCATTACTATAAAATTGGGTATAATAGAAATTTCTAAATTGACATGTATATTCTTTTATTTTACACATATCACATATCATAATGTTTATCAATCCTAATCTTGCTTTTAATTTTTCTCTTCTAGCTTCTTCTTCTGAATTTTTTATCCAATTTTCTCCTAGGAATTCATCTGATATATATTCTACTAACTTTTTTATTCCTTCTTGTGAGGTTTTTTGCATTTCTGTTTGTAAATTTAGTATCTTCAGTTACTCCTTCCCACCAATTTCTTACATCTCCTTCAAACGATGCTATTAAATAGTCAATTTTTCTATCCGTAGATTCCTATGTATCATCTTGGTTATATAAAAAAAAAATATCATTGCATCTGCCCATTGTAACAAGGCTTTCTTAGTATCTATTTTACAATCTAAATCTAGTTTTGCTCCTCAATGATTTATTGGTTTGTTGTAGTCTGAGTTTGGGGTAAATTGATCTTTATATTTTTCTATTCTATGTTGTGGTATAATTCTATCATAGTACTGCCTATAAGGTCTATGTGGCATTGGTACATGTCCTCCTTCTAAATCAGGAAATTCTAATTTTGGATTATTGCTTGTACTTCCTGGTGCTGGTGTTGGTCCTCCAGCGGTATTCATTAATATTTCATAATTTTCTAATTCTTCTATACTTAATTGGTCAAAGTTTTCTATTAGATCATTTATTTCTTCATTCATCATCTTTTTTATTTTTTCCTCTTTCTTCTGCATATTTTTCAAATTATTTCTCTTGTTCTAGGATTATTGGTAATATTTCTTTTCTAAATCTATCATCCATACTTCCAGGTTCATAATATCCTTCTGTTTCTACATGTTTCTTTCATATTCTTGTCATTTCTCCTTTTATTCTATCTTTATCTACTTTTTTATCTGTTGGTTTCATATTTTGTTTCATTTCTCTAATTTCTATTTTTAACATTCCTACTTCATCTTTTAATTCTTTAGTTTCATTTATTAATTTCTTTAATTCATCAAATGATTCTGAAAAAGTCATTATATTTTCCCACTTTTTACTTCTAATAAATATGATAATCTACACTTTTTGTCTTTATTTTCATTGATGATTTTATTAAAACTTTCTATTGCTATTTCATTATCAGGTAATTGATCATCTCTTACGGTTTCAAAATATTTTGCTTTTAATTCTAGTTTTTCGATTTTTAGTTTCCCAAACATTTTTTCTTGTGATTTATTTATTTCTTTTGGTTTTCCTAGTATATTTGAGGTTTTTTCTTATATTTTGTTTATATTTTTAACAATATTATTAAGTTTTCTAGCTACTTTATCATTACTCATGATGATTCATATATTTCTCTATAATATAAAATACTTTCAAATTCTTTATTAATCATTTCATATACATATCTATCTTTTATAGATCCTATACTTAATTTATGTAGTATTTGTTCTTTTATTTCTCTAGGTAATTTTTTAATTATATTTAATGTTAATATTTTTGATTTTTTAGGAATAGGTTCATAAAATATTTTATATCCTTTTTCTTCTTCTAATTTATAATAGCTATCTATCTTCTTAATTTTAATTCCCATAATTACTTATATTATTTTCTATTATAGCAGCTATTTCTTCTTGATCTATAGTTTCTATAATAGTTTCTCATATCATAAGATCTCTTATTATACTAATTTATGCTTTTTCTATTATCTCCTTCCTAATATCTAAAGGTAGATCTTTTAATTTTATAAGTATGATCTTTAAGATTTCTTTCTCTATTATAGGTTTTCCTATTATTATCCCAAATCTATCTTTTTTAATTTTATATCTATTTTCTAAATCTTCTATTATCATGTTATGATCTATGGCTCTGATACCAATTAAAATGGGGCGGGGGGTACTAAGACCGTCTTCAAAATCTCAAAATTTATTATTTTCATAAATATTTAATAAATCGCAATAAAATTTATAGAATTTACTATCTTTTGTTATGACTTTTTCTTCAATGATTATATTTAATTTTTCAATTCTTCTTTCTAGATTGATAATTTCTTTATGTATATTATTTTCAAATCTAATTGCTTGGCTATCTATATAAGTATTTTTATATCTTAATTTTGGATCTAAATAATCTAAAAAAAAAATTTTAAATCTTCTTTTGAATAATTTATTCTCTTTTTGTTGCAATTTTTAGATCAATAAAATTTTGTATAATATCCAGGTTTAAATTTATTAAAGATTCTGGATTTATATTTTCTTGGGGACCTAATTGAAGTATTTTATACATTATAATGACTTTTGTTGCAATTTTTATGTGAGAGGGTATTTTTGGAAAGATTGTTGTTCAAAGGTTATTCTTCAAATTTCTAACTTTTTGTAGTCTATTTTTATAAATCACCTCTTTGAAATGATTATTTAGAGGTATTTCCTCGCCTAATTTGACTGAATTTATTTAGGGAAATACATGAAAATGGCTTAAATGAAGAGGTCATTTTTCCACAATGATCTTTGACCATTTTAACATTACAAATTATCTAAAATACCTCCAAACATAAAAATTACACTCATTGTCATCATAATATAAAAGGTTTTCAATTAAGCACTCAAAGTATTATGTTCATAATTGCGCCCTCCTTTTTCCTCATTTTTATTTGTATCAGAGCATAGTAACGAAATTAAAGAAAATCTTTGAAATGAATAGAAAAGATAAAATTATTTTAGAAAGAATTACAAAATATTAGTATATTAACTAATACTAATCGAATTAAATTACAAGAATTAGCGACAAATTTAGATCTTCAAGCGAAGAGATAAAACAAATAAATAATTTTCAACAATTAATTGAAATTAAAAATAAAGTATTACGAATTTTGGTAGATGAATCTCCCGAATATGAAGAAGATATAATAATAGATTAAATTTTCGAACAATATGATAATTATGCTCAACCTTTAGGAAAAACAGATATTATAAGTCACGATGTTATAACTCATATAAAAAATATTGAAGCTAATTTAGAAATTGTACCACCTTTACCGACATATATTATTGAAGAATTAGAAACTAAATCATTTGAAACTACTGGAGAAGAATTAGAAGCTTGCAAACAAAAGTTAGAACATTTAGCAATTCAAAAAGAAAAAACATATATATATATATATATATGATCCTCCAACAAGAAGAAACTATTGAAATTAATACTCTATCTTTAAATCAACAAGTTGAAAATCAACCATTAGTTGGAGAAACTAGTAGAACTAATATTACAGATTGGACCCAAGTCGAATTTGATGACCGAAATTTTTAATGGATGAAAGAACATGGAATAACAGAAGAACAAGAAAATTACAATTTTAGAAAAGGACTTAAAACTATGACAACCAAGCTTATTCACCTTTGAGATAATAATCTAGTTAAACTATTTACTGAACCAATTCCTACAACAGGAATATGACTAGATGTTGATGATAGCAATAATAAAAGTAAAATTATTGATTCATGGGCGAAATAGTGGTGGCAATGGGCCGAACCTAGTCGGCTCAGCTCGTTGCCCTACGAGCTCAGCTCGGGCTCGGGCTCGTTGTCCAACGAGCCGAGCCAAGTTCGGCTTGTGAAAAAATGATTGAGCTCAGCTCGGCCCAATGCTCGTGGGCCAGGACGAGCCGAGTAGGAGCTCGGCTCGTGGCTCTTTTTTTATATATATTTTTTAGATTATATAATACATGTTTTCTAATTTTATTTTTAAAAAAAATTGACGAGCCACGAGTCGAGCTGGATCGTAGCTCGGGCTCTTTTTTACTAGCCCAAGCGGCTCGTGAGGTCAACTCCCACTCAGCTCGATTGCCTTCATTAGGCGAAAGCTACTGATTTAGTTGTTGCTTTTCATAAATGGAATACCACTCAAGCATATAACTTCACAATCCACACCTTTAGAGGAATTACTTCAGATATTTGGAGAAGAACATCTGAAGAAACTAAAAATCAAATCAAATATGGAGAAAAATTTACAACTACTATTGATAGCAATGAAAGTTTAGATGCTGAAAACTTTAAAGAAGTTTTAAAACTAATGGAAAATATCTTTACACACTAACTCTTAGGAGAAGTTATACCAAAAACTAAAATAGATATGATTACTCAAGAAGCCTTACAAGCTAAAAGAGAAATGAAACTATTAAAAATATGTAATATGTGTAAGTTAAACGAATATACTAAGAAATTCGAAAAAATATATATCAAAACATCTAAATCCATAAAAGAATAGAATCTATCAGAAGAAGATAAAAAAAAATTAATAAATAGATATTTTCTTAAACTACTCTGGCAATGAGGTCAGAAATTATTTGAGGTTCACCAAATCTATTGGAAGAAAATAGAATGGGAAGATCCTAACCACAAAGCTGATACATTAGGAATGAGAACTTCATTCATTAAGAGAAAAATATCTAAATGGTGCAAAAAATCTATGTACCAACACCTATTTAGAAAACATGGTAAGAAAGCAAGTTTATCTTGCTATGAAGAAATAGCAACATTGTCACAATTTGGTTGTCACCAACTATCTAAGAAGTAAAGCAGTAACTTTATATTGTAAAGCTTTATATGCCTTTACTACTACGCACCAAAAAGAAAACAATAAAATTTTGGGAGACTTCATACAAATTCATTAAGACTTTAGAGACTTAGCACAATTTACACCACTAATAATATTAAGTAATCATAACATTTCCTTACCACAAGATATATTGCTTGATTTTCATCAGCAAACTAGAAGAATAGACAATAGTGTAGGAAATCAAGGATTAGTCACCTTGAATACCTCTGGACAACTTATAGTTAGAATGTCTAATATAATAATAGAAAGAAGTATTAGCACCAAAGAACTCTCAAGTTCTAGTAGACCATCTACAAGTAGAAACTACCCAACAATACCTAGAAATAGCATAGATATTACCTTAGAAAATGTGAGCAAGAAAATTTCCTTATTTTAATAGAATATATAAATAATCAAAATAATTACGAAGAAATTATAGTCCTTGTTAATACAGGAGCTAGTATCAGTCATATAAGAGTAGACTTGGTTGATCATTTATTAGAAAAAGAATTACCACAAGGAATAACTCCTACATATTATCATGGAATTAAATATGAAATTAGAACATTTGTTAATCTTGAACTAAGTTTTACAGATGTAGAAGGAGAACAATTTAAATTAAATCTTAAAATCCATAAAGATTATAGAAAAAGAAAAAATACTAGTCCATATTACTTGGAATGAACTTTCTTGAAAAAAATCTCACCATTTTATATCCATGAGAATACTATACAAATAACTATTGAAAGAAAACAAAAGATGCTTTCTAGAGTTAATAAAAACAAAGAACCAATTTATATTATACAAGGAATCAGGTCGATCAAAACTAGTATACTTAGTCCATATATTGAGATAACTCTCAATTTAGAAGACTACTGTATGATAAAATTTCAAGCTATACTTGATACTAGATCAGGAATCTGCCTATGTAAAAGAAATGTGTTCCCAGAATACTATTATAAAAGAGACTATAAGAAAACAACTTATGGTCAAACTGCCAATGATATTGTAGAAGTTTACAGAGATTTTGTAGAAAATGTTCCTATAATTATAGGAAATAGAGAATATTTTATTCCTAAAATATATGCAATAGATAAAAAAAATAGTTTTGAATTTACTACACCCTGTAATCACAAAATTAAAACACCAAAAATTTTAAAGTCATTGGAATTGTACATCAACCAATTTACCATAAACCTAGAATTCAAAGTTCTACAGGTAATCGTGGTGGATGTTATACAGAAATTAATCAAAAACAAAAAATTCCGGCATTAAGAATTGAAAATTTAGAAGAAGAATTTGAAAATGTTAAAACGGAACTAAAAGAATGTTATCATGAACATCCCTTAGCCAAATAAGGCAAAAATAAACCTATTGAAACCATTGAACTAAAAAGTCCAGATGCTAAGATCTCAGGAAAACAATTCCCTTATACCGAAGAAGATAAAAAAAGAATTTGAAATCTAAATTAAAGAACTCTTACAATTAAGAGTAATAAGAGAATCAACTAGTTCATATAATAGTCCAGCATTTATGGTCAGAAACCATAATGAAATTAAAAGAGGGAAAGCTAGAATGGTAATTGATTATAGAGACCTAAATTCTAAAACTATGTCAAATAGCTATAAATTACCAATAAAAAAATTGTTAATAAAACAAATACAAGGAAGTAAAATATATTCTAAATTTGATTGTAAATCTGGATATTGATAAATAAAACTAGACGAAACATCGAAACCTTTAACTAGTTTTACTACCCCTAATCCATTAGGACAATTTGAATGGAATGTTATGCCATTTGGATTAATGAATGTAACAACTATTTTTCAACAAAGAATGGATAAGATTATCAAACCAATAAAAAACTTCTGCATTGTTTATGTAGATATCCTTATTCATAGTAAAAATTTTAAAGAACATATTGAACAACTTAAAAAGTTCAATTATATTGCCAGGAAATATAGATTAACCCTATCTGAAAGAAAAACAATAATAGCTAAAATTGAAATTAAATTCTTAGGATATATTTTTACAGAAGAAAAAAAATACTTCAACAATCTCATATTGAAAAAAAGATTAAATTATTCTGAAAAATTTATCAAAAATTGTACAAAATATAAAGTACACTTTATCAAACTTTAAAAAGGAGTTGTATGACAATGGACACAAGAAAACATCGAAATGGTAAAAAAATTAAAAAAATATGTGAAAATCTACCTGAATTAAATATTCCAAATAATGATGATTTTTATATTCTTGAAACTGATGGATCTCTATTACACTAAGAAGCAATCCTCAAAAGAAAAGAAAATCATAAAGAATTTCTTTGTAATCCATTGTGTAAATGCCCATACGAACTTGTTGCTTATACTTCAGGTACTTTCAAATATGTAGAAACTAGATATGATATTAATCGTAAAGAATGTTTAGCTGTCAAGAAAGGAATAGCAAAATTTGAACCTTACTTACTACCTAAGAAATTCATTATTAGAACAGATAATACTCAGGTAAAACTATTGTTGACCAATAAACTTAGAACAAGTGCAGCTAAAAGGCCACTTATTAGAATGTAAATGTCGTTTCCGCCATTTAATTTTGATATTGTCCATATTAAAGGAAAAAATAATTTTATTCCAGATTTCTTAACCAGGAGTGGAGCAAGTCAAGAAGGAGCTCGAAACATTGAAGTTCGAGATGAATGTGAAGATAGCTGTGATAGAATCCAAGATAACACTGATGGAAATGGCTGCTGCCAAGCTAATATCTGAGAAAGCCAGCAAAACTATATTATCCGAAGGCCCTAATGTCAATATTGAACAAGAAGCATTAAAGCTTCATAAGCTATCAGTCAAGGAGATTACTACTTTGTCTCCCTCACAAGAGAAAAAAAACCTACAAAGGACAGTACTCTATACCAGAGCTTAATCGCTCAAATATTATCAAAACCTGTAACACCCTTAGTGTTATGGATATAAAAAATAAAACCAATTTTATTTTAGCATAAGTATTTTTCAATCTTGCCTGCTACTGGTTCACCAGTATAGGAGGATGGATGAAAACTCTAACGTATGAAACTTATAACAAAGTCAATATATATCTAGGAGCCCCAGCATATTAGGTTCGTACTCTTTATGAAATGGGAAATATAATTTGTATTTACCCCTCAGAATCATTAAAAGAAATTTCTATGCTGCCAAAGGACGTGGTTCGATCTATTGAATGATATTGTCAAGTTCTTAAACATAAGAACATTTATATCATATTTTTCTCTGCAAGTCCTAAATGAGATGATAAAGAATATAGTCTGCTTCCAACAAGTCGTGTCATAAGAATTGTCACTACTTCCAAGCATCTCCTACCTGAGAAGAGTGAAGTCCTTGAAACTACACCAGAAGACGTCATCAATATGATAGCCTTTCATAGAGTCAAATGATATAAGGAGCAGTTTGAGCATATCCAGAAGGTTATTGAAGAAAAACAAAATATATGAGTGTACGAGTCACGAGATCACATGATTTATAGTAAAGTTGTAGCAACCACTAAACAAGAAGATTGAGACTATCTCAATACATGGTGTGATCATAGACACGCCAGTGGGACACAGAAAGCAAAAGATGAGCTGTACAAACAGTTTTAGCGTTATCCTAATCGTAAGTGTGAATGTTGTAGCATTGAAGGAGACATCTCACCAATTTTCCTTAACCCAGATGAATTTTTGGATGAATGATTTGAGTCGCATATGGAAAAGTAAAAGACCTCTTTATCACTACTTTATCAAAATCATTCTGATAAAGAAAAATTTTGGATTTACCCCAATTATTTTCTATATTACGACAAGAAAACTTTAGGCCACAGTAAGATACCCAATATCTTACACAGTTAAAGCAACAATAATGAAGAACAATTGTAGAACTTTTCCGGTCTATAAATTGAAGACTAATTCTCAGAAGAAAGACATAGTTGTTAATCAAAAATTTATCTCTCTACCTAGTATTTCAAATCTTGTAACATTTTTAGTTTCTCTTTCTGGAAGTGAAGCATCTGCTAAGGTAATCTCTATAGAGTTCTAATTTCCTTAGAGAAAGTACCAATAGTGTAGCCGAAGTATGTATGTGTACTCTTATGTAAAAGATATCAGTGTGATGTGTTTATGAAATTAAAGTTGTTTTAAGACACTGTCTTTCTATCCTTATTATTTTCTCAAAAAATTTTATTTTACTTTTACTCCAACAGAAAAAATCTTGAGGGTTAGTGCAAGTATCTCGTTGTCATGTTGCCGTGTGTGTGCATTTTTGGCGCTGTTATAGAAAGTCGTGAGAACCCTGTTACCATTTAAAGTGATGTTTTAACAAGGAGTTGAAAGGAAATTTATGATTTCGTGTGATCCATTGTGAGATATGCAAAAGAGTCAAAGAGAAAATCAATAAGTGTGTGAAGTCGTGTTGGACCATAACCCACTTTCTTAAATTCAAACAACACCGATCACTTATATTTGAGTATACTAACATATGGATGCAAGCTCAAGGAAAATCTCGTTGATATTAATCTGTCTTTATCTTCTGCTTCAATACTGTAAGATCTTTCTTATTTATGTCAAATACTTACATTAATATTTGCACTCCTATTATTTAAGAAGTTTTAGTTACTTTTATTAGAAGCTTAGATAGTAAATCGCAGTGATTATTTATAATATTTGTAGTTTTATGTTAGAATATACTTTTGAAGGATTAGATATCTTATTACAAAAATGGTTAGATAAAATAAATAATATTACTTCTCAATTAGAAAATATTAATATATTATCAGAAGAATATAATAGACTGAAAAATATGAACAACATGTTACAGATTATTCTAATCTATTAGATCAAAGAATGGATTTATATATTGAAATTCAAAATAGAAGAAATATAAGATAAAAACTAGTTTTTAAACCTATTCTAAAAGAAATGATATATTTTGCAATATATAAGAATTCATTTCATTAAGGGTAATATAGACTTTTTTATCAATTGGCAAAGTTAAGTGCTTTGACTAGGCCATTTTTAAAGGTACCACATTTATTTATTGATTAAGCACAAAAAAAAAAATGTGTCGACTCGATATTCCATTGGCCGACTCTTTTTATCGTCATTTTCATAATTAGATATTTTTTTTTTAATTCCACTTTAGAAAAGCCTAAATCAATACAATATCTCCAACTTAAAAAAAAAAAAAAAAATCAGAGTCACACTTAAAATGCATGAATCCATCTATAAATGTAACGAAAAATGAGGTTTCATCTCTATTTCTCTTAATAGCCTGCAAAAAAATTTCGATGAATTTACTTTATGGAAGTTTAGCTCTAACAACTTTGAATGATTTTCTCAATTCAAAATCTCAAATCATTGTACAAATATTCAGAACCATAATAAACATCACCAATGTGAGTACAAACAAAACTACAACGTATAAGTTCAAGTAAGAGACCACTCTTAGAAGAACAACTAAGATGAAGTTAAGTGGAGTCTTTGATACTATCATAATATCAAATAAGAGGTCGGTTTCTCCATTTTGCAATAGTAAACTACATGTATCAGTTATATAAACCCCTACTCCATGTTCATTATTTGTATATATCTATTTTGTATCAAGTCAAAAACTCGACAATAGACTAAAGACACTTCTTGATCTCATAAAAAGTGGATTTCTAACTCTTGAATCATACATGATAAGATCAAATATGTATAGTGTTGACACATAAACAACACTAAAGGAACATATTCAAGTGCAATATTCTTTAGCTCAAATACTTTCGAGCTAAGAAATTCAAATCGTATGATTGAAATACTTGAACTTGTATAATATTGGTTCTCTACCAAAACACATTTTTGTAATTCTATCTAATGTGTTCTTCTTAGTCCCTTTTCCAATCTCCTTATCTATCTCGCACTTGTGCGAACTAGAACATTGCTACACAAGTATGTGCTTGAGACTTAGCAACATTAAGTTGCAAGTCCTTTAACTCACACAACGGATAGTGTCAATAGAGAAAATTGATGCTTTAATTTGTAAAGTCGCAATGACCTTCAAAGTTTCAATTTATTGAGAAGAGACTAGTTTGAACTTATCTAAAAAAAATGTGACCAACAAAAATGTCAACACTATGTTAACCATCTTAACTAAGTTACATTCGAGAAAAAAATCATCTATAACAGAACTTAACAATTCAAATGCTTAAGCATTAGAATCTTTCTTTTCTCGTACTTGAAAATGTTTTGATCTTTATTCTCTAGAGTTATATGACCCACATCAGGTCTACTATTGCGTGGTTAATTCTCTCTACAACATCATGTTCTTCTGGTACTCAAAATCTTATCATGTCAAATGTTATTGCATTTAATTATCACCTTTATTTAGGTCAATAACTATAGATTTTGATGACATCATCTATCAGATTTTAGAGATATTGTTTTTCCCAATCAACGCCCATTTATGCACATATACCATTTTGCATTAATGCAAATAAACGTAGACAATAGTTTAATGCTAGGCAAAAATTTGAAAGTTCACTATGTTCCCATTCATCATCCATAATCATATTGTTTCACTATCATAGACTTAATTTCATAATGCAAAATTTCATGAGTTCTAAGTGCAAATTACATTATTTCTTCCGGCTTGAGAACTTTCACTCAATTGGTGAATCAAATAGTTTTAGATGAGATTATCTCTAAATCTTTCAATCACTGAATTATCACTCAATTGACAATCAATATGTCTAAGTAAGAATTTCACTAATTCTACTGATCCTAACATTTATAAAAATTAATGTATTAATAGATATCACGCAATTCAATAAAGGTAATTCCATAATGTGCAATAAAAGAATAAACATGCACACTTATCCAATGATGACATATATCATGACATCACAAATTAATTCTTTCAGAAAATAATTTCAAATGCATGAAGGTTCATCACAGTACCTGAATCTATACCTTGCATGGTGATTCTTCACAGATGAATATCTGAGGAAGATACAAAAAGCTGGCAAGGAACGACATGAACACTTTGAGTATGATCATAGCTCCTAAGGATCCAGTTGGATCTAAATATCCTGTTTCTCCTTCCCAACTTTTAATCATATGCGACGAAATTAGAACCTCAGATACATAATTGTAGCATGGAAAATGGAATATTAGGATAATTATAAAAATGAGTATGGTCATATAAGGTAATGATGTAAAATTTAAGAATGATTCATCAGGAAAATACAGTGAAATCAGGAAAGAATATTAAGGAATGACGATGACACGGGAAATGAGTCTGGTGGGGATAAGAAACTTTCCCCCCGAATCAACAGTAAATAAGGTAGTAGATCACATCCTCTATGATCAAGAAAAATGAAAATAAAAAGAAGCATAGCGCATATATATAATGTTAGAAGGAGCCCATCATAAATATAGAATTTCAGTGGACTAGTTAATCTGAATTGTAGCACAATCTTGACCATTAATACGAAAAGGCACATGATGAAAAGTTTAGCATAGAGCGCACAAGAGGAGTATTTCTTAAAACCACACACAAATCGACATTAAAAGACTCTAGTGACGCTCCATTTGGTCCAAGCATTAAATGCAAAGTACGAGAACCAAGCTAACTCATCATGAAAGTTCCCGACTTTAGAATGATGAAATAGTAAATCCTAACATAAATAATAAAATTGGAATTGAGGGACCATTTATTGAACCAATGAATATATCTCACAAGATTTACCCATCAGTGATGTGGAAAGCAACATGCAAAGGAAACAAAGATGCAAAAGACTTGCCTAAGAGTCATGAATTATTTTTCATAAACAGACTGACTACAAGCTATCAATAAGGAGCAAATAGGCAAATGAATAAAGCATGTCTCCTAACTTAATCAATTACAAAATAACCAATAAGGAGCTACCATCTGACACAACTTGAAAATGACCAAAACTATCCTAACACTTATGGGGAAAATTTATAAATATCCCCTCATTTGAAGAAAAATGCATACAATTCAAATATATATATCTCTCTCAAAAAGTTAGATCTCTTCTTACTCTAGTTGAAGCATAATACTAGTGAGTTTAGGAGGTGAAAGTCATAGTTAGTGAGAGGATTTGTTAATTTTATTTATATTGATATTTAATTGTAATTATTTCATCAATAGAATCGTTTGATTCAAATTGTACTGATAATAGTTTGACTTTAGACAATGACTCTCATAGTAAACAAATAAGTTAAGAAATATGCAATGAGTTATAGTCCTTCAAAAAATTCTAAGAAACTCTACCTGCCAATCATATCATTATTACAAGAATATTTAAAGTAAAATTTTGGCATAGATAGAGGCGCAAAATGTCTGAGCATTCACAATCTTATAAAGATATTTAATAAAAATAAAATTGTTGATTTTCAATCTAATTGAGACTCAGCACGTCAGCATATTTCCATTTATCTCTTCTTTATGCATATGTTACATGTACACTGGAATAAACAAGTTAGAAGCATAATTATGATTTTTCCAAGAAAATGGGAGGTTGCTATTGTATGCACTCCAACGCTCAAGCCAAATATGGAACATAGATTTAGGCGGGGGAAAAATATGGAATAAGGAGAAATGCTTTAGTAGAGTTTGAATTTCTAGAATGAGAAATAGCAATTGTTAATTACCCCCAAATGACATTAAGTATAAGTATTTATAGGAAAAATAATGAAATTAAAGTCTTTCACATGTTTGACACATGATCCCATCCCAACAGTTCACAACTCAAACATCAATGCATTATGTCACCGTCATTATAGGCCAGTGACTTCTATATTCTATCCTAGAGGGATACAGTGGATTTAACCAGCCACCTATGCAGAGATGTCCATCAATTAAATCGTACCTACATCAACATGTCAAATTACAACTAGCACGTCAAAATTTCGAACACCAACCGTCTCAAATTTTGGAGGCCCATCTGAAGTAGCTATGGCTTGGGTCCTCTTGATCACTTCTGAAGGGAGATGCACAAAGTTATGCGCCTTGAAAGATGTTATTAATATGGCCTTTGGCTACACTCTCAAAACCTCACAGATGGAGGAGATTGAGGTGATGGTAGATAGCTCATCGCCTCATGCATGTAGATTAGAGAGATGATAGTGTGATTGCTACTCACCTTGGAGAATAGGTGCTTGCATGGTTTTTAACTTATGATATGATCTGACATAGGGTTATTTTTGGACGATTATTTTTTATTTTCACGAGAGTTTTATTTAGCCTAGAATTCTTATATTTTGGTAACTTTCCATACTTTAGGACTTTTTCGTTTTTAATTAGTTTCTAAGTTTTCCATATAAATAGTTTATTATTTCATTGTATTAGACAAGCTTTTGATTATGAATAAAAATTAAGACTTTTATCTCCATGGTTCTTAATGAATTTTATAGAACTTATCAAATATATTATTATATTTGTGGCGTTCAACCCTTAGAACTTATCAAATGATTAGGCACCCTTTGTGGCGTTCGTAAATCGAGGTTTGTTGATTTTGCAATCAAGAGGTTATTCAAACTTCGTTTTTGTTCGATTGCGTGGTTCAATAATTTACGAGTTGAGATCTTATCGTCTACAACCTGAATTTGGGTTTTCCCAATGTTTTCAAATCAATTCCGCGAGTTCTATGCGATTTCACTACCCGGGATCTCATCAAGTGGCATCAGAATTTGGGCACCAAATTCAGGTTCTATCTTTTTATTTTGTTTTGAGTCTTTTGTTAATTGTTCTTCGCGTTCTTCGAGTCAGTAATATTTTTTTGTTTTCGATCTAAAAATTTTCAATTTTTTTCAAAAGTTGTTTTTGGACTAATCTAGTATTCTAATTAACTTCTGTTTGTTTCGTTGTTATAGTAGTCAATTAGAGAAAAAAAATTTAAATTATTTTTTTACTATTCATATCGCGTACTGTTTACCCAATTTTTTTTTTTTTTTTTTTGTTAATTCTAGAAATTGCCAATATCATATTATCTTGTCTAAATTCAAAAATCTGTTGTGTTCATTCCAATCCAAAAATTCAAGAACCACTTTCTTCAATTATAAGAATTTCCATTCGAAATTTTATCAAATCTTTTTTTTTTCTTTCTTAAGTCTTCTTGATTGATTGAATACCATAAGAAATTGAGTGATACACGAGAGGATAAAAGTGAAGCAGAAATATTTTAGAAGTTAGGATGTCGAATGAGGTGATCCGACGGTTTGAAAGATTGGGGATGTAAACAACAAATTGGACAGACTGGACACAAAAGTTGTTAATCTTCATAGGGAACAACGGGCAGAGACATTCAATGCAAGAAGACATACTAAAATTTTCGGTGGAGAAGATGTTGATAGAAGAATGTACAATAACAAGATGACAATGCCTTCGTTCAAAGGAAGGAGTGATCCGGAGGCATACTTCGCATGGGAAGAAAAAGTAGAGCTTATATTTGATTCTCATGATTACCCTGGGGAGAGAAGGGTAAAGTTAGCTGTAACTCAATTTGTAGATTATGCTATGATTTGGTGGGATTAGTTGATAATATTTAAGCGGAGAAATTATGAGAGACCTATTGAAACTTGGAGTGAGTTAAGGCTGTTATGAGAAAACAATATGCGCCTAATCATTATTTTGGGTATAGGAGTGATAGGCGTGGAAGAGGGTTTCGAGAGGATCCTAGAAGGTGTAGTGAAATTGAGAAGTCAATGGAGGGTAAAATACCTATTGTGAAGCATGTCAGTAGTATGTCAAATAAACTAACTAGTTTGGATTATAAATTAGAATTTTCAAAGATTCACGACATGATTAATTCTCAAAATGAACATACCAATGAGCAAGTGAGAAAAAAGAGAGAAGATTGTGAGGTGGCTAAGTGTGATGAAAAAAAAGTAGAGCCACATGAGAGAAATGAAATAAAGAGTGAAAATGAAAGTGGAGAGGTAGCCAAGAATGAAGTGGAGCCACAAGAGGGAAAAGATAGTGAGTCTTCAGAGGAAAAAGAAAAGTCAGAAGAGATTTTGCATGAAAATGATAGTGCAGTTGAGAAAGCTTTAGTGAGAACTGACAATTCCCTCCCTAGTTTTGCTACTTCTGTTTTGCATGATTTTAAAGATTTAGTTCATGAAAACAAGCCTATTGAACAACAACTTGTGAAAGAAGCTAACCAACCCTACATTAGCTTGGAAATCTCTCTATTACCGAAGGTTGACTTTGTGATCCCTGAAGAGGTAAAGAAGCCGTCATGGACGAAATTCATATGCGGTGGGTTGAATTACCAAGGTGAAGTGAAGGGAGATATGAGTCCATTTGCAGTAACATTGCTATAATCACCTAAGCAGGGTCAGACATGGAGGAAGCACAACTACTCAATCTTTGGAGCATCTCAAACTTGCAAAAGAAAGCCACTGTGATGAGCACACTTTGATCTACGTGTTGGTTATTGGAAGTTCTTAAGAAAGAGGCGGGTCCGAATTCAGAGGAGATCCAAATTGCATCTTAGAGGAGATCAGCCATTCCACGTTCTTGACATGATTGGGAGTAAAGGCTATAACTTGGGTTCGGATTCGAGGTCGAATCCTTTTGAAGAAAGAGGGGATGATATGATCAGGTACAGGGTTATTTTTTTACGATTATTTTCTATTTTCACGAGAGTTTTATTTAGCCTAGAATTCTTATATTTTGGTAACTTTCTATATTTTAGGACTTTATTCCGTTTTTAATTAGTTTTTAGGTTTTCCATATAAATAGTTTATTATTTCATTGTATTGGACAAGTTTTTGATTATGAATAAAAATTGAGACTTTTCCTCTCCATGGTTCTTGATGAGCTTTATAGAAATTATCAAATATATTGTTATATTTGTGGCGTTCAAACTTTAGAAATTATTAAAGGATTATGCACCATTTGTGGCGTTCGCAAATCAAGGTTCATTGGTTTTGTAATCAAGAAATCCTTCAAACTTTGTTTTTGTTTGGTTGTTTGGTTCAATAATTTGTGGGTCGAGATCCTATCATCTACAACCTGAATTTGGACTTTCTCGACGTTTTCAAATCAATTTTGCGAGTTCCATGCTATTTTACTACCCGGGATCTCATCAACTTAGTTGACAGCCATATGACTTGCTACTTAGATATAGACATAAAAATTATAAATTAAATAGTTTCCAAATAATTTGTAATCCTTAAACTTTTTTAATTCCCTAAGGGGCTGACATTGCATTGCATATATGCATTTCTCAAATTCTAGTGTAATCATTAAGGCTGGACAAAAGTCCCGAACCGAACTGAACTGAGCGGTTCTTCTGAAATTAAATACCCGAACAGGTACCCGAATCTAAAATCGAAAGCTTCGGTTCGATTCTCGATTCTAAGCGAAGAATCGAACAAGAACCGAATCTTTTTAAATTTTTTAATTTTTTTATATTATATATATCAAATTATTTAACTTTTTCTAAATAAATTAATAAATTATTTTCAATTAACAAATTAACAAATAGTTGATAAGTATTAACAATACTTTAAAGTATTTTTATCTCTATGACTTCTAATTTATATTTTTTTATTTTATGTATATTTGAATGTTTGAAGCAAATGAATTATTGATATGGAATGGATCACCGATATTTTAGTATTAATATCTGCTTTTTTTATAGTTGTATACATTTGTAAATTAATCTTATTATACAACTTGTTATTTATATGTTATTAAATTGAACTAAGTCAATTTGTAAAATTAATATTGAACGTGTCATTAGTTATTTTTATTATAAATGTTCAAAAATTTAATAATGGTACGGAACCAAATGGAAATGAACGGAACCTGATCGAACCGAACCCAAACGGGTCCATAATTATATTTGGACCCAATGGTTCCATTTACTAAATACCCGAAAATTTTTGGTTTGATTCGGTTCTCTTCAGAACCGAACCGGACCATGTCCAGCCCTGGTGATCATATAGAGTTTAAGCTTGTGCAATTACTTTTCTATGTTTAAAATTGTAGCTTTTATTTTTGTCAATTGTTATATTGATAGGTTTCATAAAATCAGTGTTCTAAAAAGAGTAATGCGTGACGATGAGTGGAGATCAAGTTTCAATCGATGCACGCCTAGGCAAGACTTATGAGTAAAAAAACGTTTTCTTATTTTAAATTTTTAACCAATTTAAAAATTATTTAATAATACATACAAATTATAGTACCAAATGCAGATTTAAGAGCTTAATAAAATAAAAATATTTTTGAACAATAAACAAGATATATTATAATAGTGCTAATTGAAATATTTGAAGAGTTTTTAATTTTTATTAATTAGTAAAAGATAAGAAAATGATTAATTAATTTAATCAAATATAAATAACTATTTATACAATAGTACGATTCACTGCAGTCAAATCAAATGTATAATGTACTACAGCCAAACCAAATGAATTTTTGTCCCACATCGAAATTTTACAACAAAATCCTTGAAAATACCCTTTATAAATTAGTGGTGATGTTACATGTACATCAATATGTCCATAATGTTGTCCACTCCTTTCACATGAAAGGAGACCCACTTCGAATAAAATATAATTTATCCGAAGTGGATATCTCTTCTTGTGAAGGGAATGGACACCATGTACATCGCATTATGTACAAGTAGCATATTCTGTAAATTAGTGGACCAATAAGTCGGTAAGCAATTTTTTGGGCATTTCAATCTATTGGCCTAAAAGTTAAATTTATAATTATCAATTTTCGGACCTTTAAATCTAATTGGCCTAAAAGTTGAAAACTTTATGTAGTGTAAAAAAAATTAAAAATATAATAATAATGTGCGCCAAAACTCATCTAGGCGCGCCTTAAGCGGTCAACTAAGCATTGACCGCTAAATTGTGGCGCCTATCACCGTTTAGAACACTGCATAAAATTGTTGCTTAATGATAACTAGTAATAAAAAAAAAAAAAAAAAAGGGCAATGTTTGAATACACTTAATAAAATTGAAAAGAACACTTATATGTAACAAAATTTATCACGGGCGTGTTTAATAAGTAAGCTTAGTTAGCTTTACATAAGTTTTATTTACCAAAATGAATGAAAAGAATATACTATATAGTATTACTAGTGTTAAAATTAATCTATATTGCAACACGTGGTAGGTTCAATAAATAAATCACACAACATTAATTTAATTTATCATTTAATGTCAATTACATGCAAAGTGGCTTGGTGTTAGCACAATTCAAAAATAAATTATCAAACTTAATTACTTGTTTTTCTTTACAAGAATTTCAATATGATAAGCAAATTAAGGTACCAAATATATAAGCAAATTATATTTCCCATGTAAGTGTCTCGAACAAATTTTTATTGTGTTTACATCAAAAACGTCATAAATGTGTTTCCTAGTACTAGAATAATGTCTTTGATCTTCATTGGATGTTTCCAACATTATACCTAAAATGGATACTATTGAGATTGTCGATAAACAATAATTAGTTGATAATTTTTGCAATTGTTGAAGAAATTTCACCAACAAAAATAAGTTTGATCATTGATTTAACTAAAATGCAAGATTCCTGCGACCATATATAGTTTGACATAAAATACAAAGTGATATAATTTTTATAATTGTTCGTATTAAAAATTTAAAATTAAATCTCAATAAAATCGCAAATTATGCACTCTTATAAAAATTGTGTAAGAATTAACCTTTTTTCCTTAGAAGCATTTCGTCATCTTTTGTTCAGACGCGATCAAAAGAAGAAAGGGAAAATGCCTATCGATCAATCAAAAAGAGGGACATGAGATAGGGTATGTACTTGATCTTTGTGCCCGCTTTCTCGTGTGCATTTTAATTAGTTGTTTGCACCCAAATTGACAACATGAAAAATGAGAAAGTTGACTTGAGATTTCATTTTTACAAGTCAATCTTAGGGAAAATAATAATAAAAATAAAAATACTCTCTACATAATTTAAGGTGTCTTAACAAATTTTTGTTTAAAATTGTGTCAAATGCAGGCAATATCCTACGTTTTGATAAAATCGTCTCTTTAAATAATCGACGAGTGTGGGACTTGTCTTCTTCACAATATTCATTGATAAATGATACTAAACAATAGAACATATAATATTTTGATTTCTTTTTTTCACTGACCATACCAATTATTATGCAATCCACCAAATTAAATATATATAATATAAATATTTTGTTAGATGAATGTTTGACTTTTAGAGCATCTCTATTTCAATAGTAGATGATTAAAAAGTTGTGCCACATTAGAAAAATAAATGATATTCAAAAAATTTACTCTCCTATACAATCTTCAAGATATAGATAAAAATAGACAAAGCCTATAATTTCGTTTAGATTCAAAAGCTCTATTAGACAGAATGACTCAACAGATCTTATATTTCCATTCTAAATTTATAGATCCTATATATATTTAGACTAGATTTTAGTTTTATTTTATGAAAATAAAATATACATAGCGTGCACTTATTATTTTATGAAAATTTTGGATTTGAGTGTCTATTTATTCGACATTAATGTCAAATAAATCAAAAAAATTTCAACTCACGTGTCGTGTTTCGTAAAATTTCTTAAGCGTACACTATCATTGACAAGTAATAGTTCTAAGAGTAAGAGTATTGCTCCATGAGGAATGAGTTCTAAGTTAAATTGTATTAATCGTTATCAAATTCAAATGTAACCGAAACAAAAGAGATTTTGCTTGTTGTTTGGTTAACTACGGATATTATCCTAATTATTACCTAAATTTATGTGAAGACTGTGTATGAGAACAGTGTGTTGAGATGTCAAATCCACTTATTATTCTCCGGTTTCAATTCTCGACCTATGTTGTCTAGTATAATCTGTGTACAATTGACAATCAATAATTCAATTTTACTCTACTATCTCTACCAAGATAAGTCAAACATATTCCTAAGCATGGCCCGAAATATCTCCAGCCCAAATTCATAAGCGAAATAATGCAATCAATTGCACGATTACTTATTTGACTGCACAAGTCATAAACTATTATTATTCTAGACTATAGAATCATTTAATTATTGTATAGAATTTAGACTATAGAATGCTTGTTGAAAAGTTTTGATATGATATTAAAGCATCACAAAATAACCATAAAATCTATGAACTTTAAAAAAAAAAAAAAAAAAATACAAAATTGTTTCAATAAGACAAGCTTACTCAACTCATTGCTTTCACGTGCTTCTTGTGATAACTTCCACTCTCCTAAGAATGGAAGGGTGGAGTATCAAGACATATGGGTTGAAATGTGAAGACGATTTATTTAGGACCAGAGACATACGTATTTCGAATTCTTTCAACCAAAGTGACTACACCCAATTTGAGCGGACCAAACGACTAGGCTCAAGCATTGGCACACTTGCTTTCACTTTCAATGTTGGCAGAGGCAAATATATTAAATTGCAAAACTTGATTATTTTCTCACAAGGATCTTCGTGGCAAAAGTTTTATTTTGTGGCTGCAAACAACGTGGGTTAAGTGGGTTTCACTCCCATAGTATCAAATTTTACCTCTTTTTTGTGAAAAAATTTGTACAGTTAGTCTTAAACTTAAATATCCATTAATTTCACCCCTTTTCCTTGTGAAATATTTGCACAGTTTTTTCTTAACCTTTAATATCTATAGTAAATGCACTCAATCTTTAATATCGGACTTTTCAGTTCCCAACCCGTAGTACTATTTACATAATTAATTAATTTTTTTTATATTTTTATTTTTTGTCTCCATCTAGTTTCAAGTAAATTCAAGAGATCTCACAACACTCTCATTCTTCTCACATTCTGTAGTGATCCATTGGTCTAAATAAAATTGTCGAGTCGTTCTACAAAGAAAAGAAGAAAAAAAAAGCAAGAAATGTTAGACAGACAACACCACACAACATAAAAGAAAAAAATGCGTCACTCTTCAATAAAGGAATTTAGAAAAGTTGTCTAGTTGCAAAATCAACTATGGATGAATTGAACTTTAGCTCATCAATGACTGAGCTTTTTCGTTTTTATTTTACATTTGTTAAACTTTTATTTTAATCATATATTTCATTGAATCCACATTTTTTGTTCATTTTTCAATCACGAAAAATCTCAAAAAGCTTCGTTAAACAAGGACTTATAGTGTCTTGAAAATTAATTCTACTAAAACCGTGATTGGACACCTTAATTCATGAGTGGTAAGGGTGAAAAATGATTTAAAGAGGGTGATGTTGTAACACATTTTGAAGTCCCATCTCTATTATTTCATCATGAAATTAATATTTTCCTCACCTGATTGAATTAAGGAAAATACGTATTATTTTTATTTGAAGTATTTCGATAAGTCACTTTAGTTTCACATATAGCATATTAGAAAGGGAAAAAAGCACATAACTATCCACCCTTAAAGATACACTTTGAAATTTGAAAAACCTAATAACTCCCGGTTGAGACCATCAAATGTCTAGTCGAGCACGATCCACCTAACACTCCGTTACACTTCCAACCATACAAATTGAGCAGACCGCTATGAAAAATCCCAGCCAAGTCCAAGCAAACCAAACCCGTAGACTCGACCTGAGATTTACATATCCAACCAAACCGTGTCCAAAGACCAGATTCAGGTAGAGGATCGACACCATTGACACTAGATTTCCGACATCTACTCTTAACCTTTTCCTTTTGATAAAGGAGAACTGGAGTCTAAAGAGATAATTAAATATACAATTTTCAAGGATAATAGCCTAAACATAGTGTTGACCCCAAAAAAATGTTGTCAACAGATGTCGATATCAGATTCGTAACACGTGTGAAAGCTTCGGCGAGATGGCCGGAAAGGGTGATCGGAATCGGAATATAGAGACGAGTCGGATTACCAACGGATGATTATCGTGTCATATAAATCAATATTTTTCAATGATTTCACGTCTCATTCGCTATAATATTGCAAAGATACAATAATCATAAGAACAAAGTGTTTTTTGTAATAATATCTTTTATAAGAACTTAAGCTTATGCCTTCAGTTATCTCGGATTCAGTACCCTATTACAATTGTAAGACTTACTATTTATAGCCTAACGATCGAACTGCCTGCCGTCGGATCATATCCACGTGGCCTTATCCTATTAATTTAGACATCTTATCACTCATTCATAACATTGATTATAATGACAAGGGACCAGCCACCCTATAGGCTTAGCCTGACATTGAGTAAAAAGAGTTGTCACATCAATCATTTTCAAATATATTCTTCAAATTTGTTCATTCTGAGAGCTCGGCAGAGAGGGGCATTAGGTGGCTGGAAGATGAGGCTTCGAAGTGAGACTTTAGTTTGAACAAAGAAGGCTCCTCGGTTTGAAGTGTATACTTCGGCTTCTCCTAACTAGGCTTTTCGGTAACGATTTTGGTCCTTCCCTTGGGTACTTTGGTCAAAGTGGATTTTAGCCAACTTCGGTTTTCTGTTTGCCAAGTGTCTTTCCACGGCGCTTCCACGTGTCTCTCAATAATTATCTCATTTTAATAGGATAACACATAGTATGATAACATTCAGACAGCAACAAAAATTTAAGCTCAAGGCTACATTAGCAAAGCATGTTCTGAAGAGAAAACTCATCAAAAGATATAAATAACCTAATGAGGTTCATGGATTCAAGCTATCTTCAAATATTTACAAAATCATTCCATGATCGCCCTTCATGACTTAGATAATCAAGCCATTGATAGAACTGACCGTTCATAAACATCGTACGGTTGTGCTCCACTGGAAGGGGCCTCCACGGGTTTCCTGGAAGCACCAAAGCACAAGTATTGGTTCATCGTCCTCTTGTTGACCGAACCTACTTTAGGAACTGAATTATTTGTCACATGATCATTCATTTGATTAGCGCAGGAAGTTCCTGCAATCTCATTCTCAATTTGAGTACCCCTTTGTGCATCCAGTGAACTTTGTGAAGATAGTGAAAATTTTGAAAATGAACTGGAACGTGATTGGCGAGGAATGGAAGTATGTGGAATCGACTGCATAACACCATGCATTAGCCCTGAGGCCAATTTCTTTTTTGCCGGACTTGGTTGGTTACTTCTGACAGAGAGTGCTCGTTTGTTGTTAAGAAGTGATGAGGGCTTCGAGAATCTCTGCCGAAGAGGGATCGGAACTTCATCTGAAGTGTTTGCGGAAGTTACTCCAACCAATTTCTTGAGCCTCTCCTTAGTTCTGCTTTTCATCTTCGTCCAATGGAGAAGGCGTTTCAGCCGCTCTCCAGCATAATTTACGGATGCCGGCTTGTTAATTTTTACAGGATTCTGGTTCCCGATGCTCGACTCATGTTGATTTGGCTCATTTGAGCAGGTGCTCATTTCTGCACCGTGACTGCCGTCTGATGCATCCCCGACACCTGTGTACAAAAATATTTCCATGTCCGAGATTCTAAAAGACGTGCCGGGACTGCTTCCTATACTTTGCCTCTTCACATGGGATGCAATAACTTTTCTTGCAGAAAGGTCCTGACAACTGAAGATTCCACCAGCTGAAATCAATTGTCGGGTTAGAGTCTCGGATGATGCAGAACGTGGCTGTTGCCTGAGAATATCAAGAGGAGTTGTAGCATCCCTATCACGTATATTGACATTGATTCCCCGAACAGTCATGAGTAATTCCACTAGATCAGAATGTATGTTTCCTATTATGGCCACATGAAGAGCAGTTCTACCATCATTATTTTGGGAATTGACGATTTCTTCTATGTTGAAGATCTTTCCACGTACTAATTGCTTCATGAGCTCGATTTGGTGATCCATTCTCCGAAAACCAGGAGTTTGAAATCCAGTTACAACCGCATGCAGAAATGTTTCTCCAGCATTGTTTCTACAATTAATTGACGCAGGTGAAGCAAGAATTAAAGTCTCAACAACTGCAAATTGGCCCCTGTGTGCAGCCACATGCAATGCTGTGTTGCCCTGATTGTCGACGGAGCTGATAATATTGAAAGATGCTATAAGATCTTTGACTAGCTGCATTCATAAGCAGATTGGCTGTGAAGGACTAATTCAAGCAGCTGAAATAATTGAAGTATAAATGAAAATAAAATAAGCCTTGGTCCCAATAAATTCAGGGCAGGCTACATAAATTCTTGCCCAATTCATTTGGTTTATTGCTGATCTGCTAAGCATTGAAATTTATATGCAGAAAGGTTTAGAGCAGTGAAGTTTGTCTCAGCACTTGATCATCGAAACGCTAACAACAACAAGAAGCTGAGCCTTTATTCTCAATATATAAATATGGGGCCCACAAACATGAATCCATCGTTGCCACTCCATTTGGTTCATTGCTACTTTTAGAGCAAGAAACTAAGTCTTTGGCCCTGTTCTTCTAACCTAACACTACTTGGATCATTATAGCATATAATCAAATTTACAAAACTTTTGGAAACTACAATGATCTGTTTTTCCATGATTCCATCTCATGATTTCCACCACATCAGACAGTAAGTAACCTCTCTATTAAATACTCGTTTGGCCAAGGACCCCAAAACCAATATAGAAGACGATGTTATTGATTAGGCCAAAAAGAATAATATAACATAACAAGCAAAACACTCACACGGAAGAGAGAGTTATATTGGTTCACCCTCAATGTGAGATGTGAGAGCAACATTCACTTTGCAATACAGGTTTCCAAAGATTACAAGGTAGTATAGTGCCTCTTACATGCCAAAACTGATGCCCCAAAATTACTTTGTATGGGAATATTAGGAAGAATATACAATATGCCATGTAAAAAAAAAAAAAAAAACAATTCATCTTCCCTAATATCGCCCCCACAAACTCCCAAGCAGGGAGGGTTGAGACCCTTGAACCTTACTGCAAAGGTATATCCTAATTGATGGGATAGGAAGTCCAACAGAAGAAGTGAACACAAACAATCCCAAATATTTTTCAAGCAAATAGCTAATGTTAAAGAAATAAAACAGATTTCGAAGAACTTAAGACTCTCATGCATATGTAGATGATGATTAGATTCTTACCTCAACCTGACCCCGAGCAGCGGCTGCATGTAACAGAGTAGCTCCCTGAATATCTCTATAAGCTAATAAATCATCAGAGCATTCCCCAAGAAGCTCCTTTAATAATTTCAGATTTCCTCCTCTTGCAGCAGCATGAAGGGCTCTATTCATCATCTCCCACTTATAACCAGAAGGAATCTCCTCATTTTGTTGCTCAATTTCCCTACCATTGCCTGAGGAACACAAAATTTAAGTGAATGCTATTAAGAGATTCTACACGAATATTGTGATCAATTTATAAGGGTTTGGGCTCTCCTCTTTATAAGGTTAATTTTTAAGATGGAACCTCAATTCTTAATATGGTATCAAAGTTCATTAAACTCCAAGAGCAATTTGATTCAATTAAAACTCAAAAGCAAGCATACGAATTTCAGCCACCATGGAGGCATGTTTCCGGATAAAATTCCCTGAATCTTAATAAATACATGTAGGCAAAAACCTGGGTTAAAGTCTGGTTGTACCCATTATTAAAATTGTGCATGTCATGTTTTGATCGAAAAATGAAAATATCCAGTGTACTGTGTACAGGTGAGGGGTACAGGTCAGGAACTAGGTCCTAAGGCTTTTATATGGGATGTTTAACATTACCGGTCGAAAACCTCGGCGAGGCAGCAAAATCGAAAACAATCCTAAAAAGTTCCAAATTCTTGCTCCTGGCAGCAGCATATAATATATCAGTGACCCCATATTCTGCCTCTCCAAATACCAGAAGAGGGTCTCTTTCAAGCAATTCTTGAACAAAACCCAAGTCTCCGGCGGAGGCGGCGGTGTACAGAAGCCACCCGCCATATCCGGCACCAATTAGAGAGTTTTTTCCTTTCTTGCTTTCAGACTCAGAAAGCAGTTTTTTTGCAACCTGTTGAAGATAAAATATTAATTACCAAGGTAACATGGCCCGGCAAAAAGCTCGGATTCAAGTCTCGCGCCATCTAGTTATGAATAAATGTGCATCTTAAACTTTTAGACAGAAGAGATGGTTAACGTAACCTGCGAGCGGCATTTGGCGACATCGTCGAACTGTTCTTCGTCATCCCATACAGTCTCGAGACGGCGGATCCGCCGCAGAGAGGTCAGCTGAATGAGGTGGTTACCGTCGAGGCGGAGGAGTTCCCGTACTAAATCATAGTGCCCATTGGCGGCGGCCCAATCAATAGGGGAAGCAAACCACCATTGGTCGCCGGTACTTTCCCATCTCAGAGGGAAATATGTTGGAGGCATTTTCTTGGAATTTCTCAAGAACAAAAAACTCAACTTTTATTATTGAAAACAATCGAAAATCCTATGTTCAGAATCCGAGTTAAGAATTCTGTAATCGGATTTCTGGGTCCAACCTTAAAATCTATGAAAGCTCAAAAAAATTCTTTTCAACGAGAAGAAAACAGAAAAGAATGCAGCAAAGGAATGCTAGTTTCACTATTGCATGGTGCAACTATCAATCGTTGATTGAATAAGAATAACCACTTTTCTGCAACTGGTAAACGAGAAATTATGCTGAAGACCCTACTTTTTAGACAATAGAATAGTACATTTGAGGTGAATATGATGGAGAATTCAAGAAAGCGTGATAAAACAAAGGAAAAAGCTGAAGAAACAGGGATTTAAAACAGAGATTGAAACCCGATTGATCTGGCAGCAGAGGAGATGAGTGGAGTATTTTTATGACAAGGTCATTAAGCTAATTTGTAAATCGATTTAAAAAAAAAAAAAAACTGATTTGGTAAAATAATATGAGTGGTCGTGAAAATCGATTTTAAAAGGAAGAGTAAAATATAAGAATTCAAATTGAATCCTATTAAAATAAAATTTAATTTCTAAATTTCTAAATAACTGTACACATTTGCTTCGAACACCAATTCTTTTAAAGCGAATTTTACTTAGTTAAAGAAAAATTCAAGAAGACTTGATAACAATGGAGACTTAAAAATGTAAAATTTGAGGATTGGTGGAAGTGGGGGTGACAATGTGATGACTATCATAATAAATTTTTTTTTTTGACACAACTCTCGTTGTTGTTATAGACAGCATATTTGAATAATATTATTTTATTTTAAAAAATTGATTCTATGATGTAATATGAATCATCGTGAAAGTCGACTTAAGAGAGGTGAAATGTGAGAAATTAAATTTATCTCGACTTAATTTACGAGTTTAGAATTAGTTGAACATTTTCTCTTCACATTTCAATAAGGTGATTTTTATTTAGCTGTTTTATGGCCCTGTTTGATACCCATTTTAATTTTCATTCTCATTCTTCTACTTATTTTCAACCACACATTCTTCAATAAAATAATATTTTCTATCACATCAATAACTTTTCCTTCTTTTTCAACCACACATTTCCCATCATATCACTATTTCAAAATTCATTTTTCTCAAATAATGCCTATCAAACACACTCATTTGGATAAATTAAAGGAAGCGAGGACTAAAAAAATGTAGATATTGGGCGTGGGTTGGTGTAGCAAGAAACATGCTCATTTGGAGAGATGTGTGACAGCTGTTAAAGCTTACACGAGTTCTCTAAAGATATTGTTACGGACAGATGAAACTAAATGCGGTAACATCAATTAGAAATCTGACAAAGTACTTGTTTGGCATAAATTTTTTTAAGTAAAAAATAATGTTTTTTATTGGGAATATATAGTAAAAAAGAGAAAAAAAAAATTATGGATCACCTGAAATATGTGACTGAAGTAATTTCAAAAAAAAAAAAAAAAATTTGTGCCAAACGAGACCTAATATGAAGGTGAAAGAATATGTGGAAATTACATGGAGACATGATTTTTAAGATCCTACTCCATAAATAAAATTTTAAGTTTTGTCTTTCATATTTCAGATTATAATTAATTATATTAATATTTATTAAATAAATACAATATTAATAATCAATAAAATTTAATTAAAAACTCTCCCTCCCTCTAAATTATACACACGCATCTCCCTTCAGCTACATAACCATAGGCCCTTTTGTGATCGTTGCCTATGCTGAAGAAACTGTTATCACATTCGGTGCAGGAGCGTTGTGCCGCGCAGCAGCCTTGGTACTAGATCTGTTATTCTTCTCTTTTTTTTCATGAGTTTGATTTCTCCAAAGTAAATGATGTGGAGTCGTGGTGGTGGTTTGTAGTGGTCAATGATTTTTTTGCCCTCTTTGCTATGATTTTGGAAGTGTTGATCGCAGTTGCACGTTGGCGGGTTCAGATGGCGGTGCTACGCGATTGTGGGTTTCAGATGATTCTATGTGGGTGTTGATCATTGCGCGGTTGTGCAATGCAATGGTAGGTTCAAATGGCAGTGTGATCACTAGTAGTTGTTTTTTTTGGTTGGACTGATGGAGGTCGTTTTAGTATTTGGGTGTTAGGGATTTCAGTGGTTTTTGTTGGTCATAAATTTGGCAATAGCGGTAAGGTGTTAGTGGTGGTGATATCAATTTGGCTTGCCACTGGGATGCCCCGTGGCTTGACCCGAGAAAAGCTCGAGTCGTCTCAACTCAATGGTAGATGAGATCAAGTCGAGACTTATTTTTGGGCATTGGCCCGTGTGCTTAGGCAACTACAGTGCTACGATTGTTCTTTTAATATTATAACAAAAATTTCAAATTTCAGGGCTAAAAAAAAAACACAAGCCTACTTGGCTCAATTTGATAAGGCCTGAGTCGAGTCGAGCCTTAATTTTTTGTTGAGCTTTAGCTTTACTTGGCACGGACCAAAAAAGCACAAAGACATATTTTACTAGAGTCACGACCTTTTGTTTGACTCATTTACATCCCTAGTTGGCAACGAGGTGGTGG
This sequence comes from Osmanthus fragrans, assembly GCA_019395295.1. NCBI lineage: Eukaryota > Viridiplantae > Streptophyta > Magnoliopsida > Lamiales > Oleaceae > Osmanthus > Osmanthus fragrans. The sequence continues at coordinate 13,601,802 of CM033357.1, read as the reverse complement.
GCGAAGGTGCTGCAATGGAATGGTGTAGGATTAGAAGAGTGTTAATAACCAATTATTTGAGTATTGTGACCAATAAATTGTTATATGTGACATAAAAGAATGTGTGTCTATGACTAAAATTGTAATTATGACTAATTAATTTGATAATTTTTGTAATCATGAATTAAGTTATGACCTATAAAATTTATAATTTGTAATTATGAAATAAGTTGTGACATATAAAATTTGTAATTTGTGATCGATAAATAAATTGTGAACTATAAAGTTTTTGATTTGTACCCGATAAATAATTTGTGATCAATTAATTTCATAATATATGATCGAGAAATAAGTTGTAACATATAAGCATGTAATTGTGACCATAAAATTTATAATTGTGGACTTAATATATTTAATTAATAAAATATATATTTAATTAACTATTTTATTAAAATTTTAATTAATATCTTATTTTTAAAATAATAAACATTGTTTCTTATTTTTGAAATGGGTCATACTTAATCTTTTATATATGAAATTCTCTCAGAGAATATTTACTTTGGCCATGTTTGAGCCCTATTCTAACAAATTTCATTTTTGTCAAACTCATTTTTAATTATATATATTTTTCTAATAAAATAATTTTATATATAAATTTTTAAAAAAAAAATTGTACTTTTTAATTACATATTTTTCAAAAAATACTATTACAAAATTTATTTTTCCCTAAAAATAGGGCTCAAACATATTGCAGCATATAGTGAGAAGAAAGAAACGGAGGATGATAATGAGCCCATGTTTTGACAATTTATTTATTTTTCAAATTCATTTTTAATTATATATTCTCATAATAAAATATTTTATATGCAAATTTTTAAAAAAAAAAAATTTACTTTTTAATCATACATTTTTCAAAGAATTGCCATCTCGGATGACATTCCCCCTCACAAGAAGGGGGGGCCCACACTCCAATAAAATAATCATGATCCTCCTATTGTGAGGGAAAATGTCATCCCGAATGTACATGTAACAAAATCGTAATCGTTATCATATAGATTAGAGACTGAGGGATAGAGACAGTAAAGTACAGTAGCATGATTAATCACATGAAGCAAAGCCCACCAAAGTTAATTATGTCCCCAATCAAAAGTTCTACTGTTTAATTGACAAGATAAAGGGGTTGAATTCTGATTGATACATTGAAAATTACCCATCTTGTGTTTTGATACTCTGCAGTCGAAAATATTTTCTACTATAAGCGCATATGTGAGCCTATTTTTATAAGAATACATTTTTACTAAGGTTTTTTTTTTCTTAATCATACATTTTTTCAATAAAATAATTTTACACGTAAATTTCAAAAATTCTCTCTATCTTTTAATCACACATTTTCTCAAAAATCACTATTATAAAACTTATTTTTCCATTAAAATAAAGCTCAAAGGGAACTAAGCCCCGTTTGACAATTATTATTTTCAAATTTCTTTTTTACATATTTATTTTTAACAATTCATTTATATAATAAAATATTCTGTACATAAATATAATTTTTTTCCTACTTTTTAATCATGTATTCACCCAAAAATCACTATTTAAAACATGATTTTTCCTGGTCAATGATTATCAAAGAGGACTAAACGGGCACGAGATACAAACGCTGCAGCAAGATGAATGAAAAGGAGAGAGATGAATGGATTGGGGTGTGAGATATCTTGGTTTGCACAACACTAGAAAAGGAAGAGACAGTCAGGATTTTTTTTTATCTGTTGTGTCGACATTGAAATTGCACCCGCCAAAAATAGAGACAGTTTATATTTGGGTAATTGACACGAAATGTCTTTACCTTTGAAGTGTATTGTAGAAAATATTCTTATTTTTTATTTTTTTGCATTTATGCTCATACCTTCCACTTTGCCTGCGTTGAACATCATTTTCACTATTTTTTGACGATTTTACCCTCCATTCAAGTAAAAGAAAAATAAAAGAATAAATTACAATTATAGGCCCAAATTTTTTTAAAAATGCAAATGAGTCCAAATAAATTATTAAAAATAACCAAAAAAAACCTCACTCTCCCCTTCTTCTCCTTCCCCTCTCTGTGCCTCCTCCTCCACCACCTTCCGGCCACCATAACCACCGAACTATAGTACCAACTTGAAACTCTTATTACCGTCTACATACGAATCAGTATTGAGAAACATGTGCCCATCACTTCAGCAATGGCACCGAAGATGAACTATAGAGTCTCTATATCTTTGTGGTTGGTGGAGAACAGCCAACGCACTGGATTTGTCAAAAATTTGAGATTCTTTTCTTGTAGCTCTGCTTCTTGTTCTCAAAATGAAGAAACACTTGTTGGAAATGGCCAGTTGGGTTGGTCCAACCAAGAAAGACATGGGATTTTTAGGCGTAAGATTCTTTTCTTACGATATTTTATAGTTACCCATCAAACATCCAATTGATAGAGGCATACTTGTGTACCCAACAGTTGGCCCTAACTCCAAGTGAATTGGCTGGAATTTCTTTCCAAAATCTGATAGTCATACAAATTAAAACCGTCAGCAACTCCCTGTGTCTCCTCCATCAACGCCTTCCGGCCACCATGACCACGGGACCATAGTACCAAGTTGAAGCCCTTACTACCGCCTACACAACCCACCCAACAATTATTCGAAATTTCTGTCCAAAATTTGTTAGTCGCACAAATCAAAACTGCCGGCAACTCCTTGCGCCTCCTCCACCAACACCTTCCGCCCACCATGACCACCGCACCATAGTACCAACTTGAAGCCCTTATTGTCGCCTACGCAACCCACCCAACAGTTGGCCCTAATTCCAAGTAAATTGGCCGAAATTTCTATCCAAAATCTTTTAGTCGCACAAATCAAAATTGTCAAAACTCCCAACGTAAACCCAACATATTAGTAGACTGCCCTCATCATGACGCATCAAACCATAGTCTACAAACAACTACTCAACCACTAAATCAACATCTGAAGCTAAATATTTTGAACGCAGTCATCACACAAGTTTCAGGCGAAAATTCCTACGACTGTGGTGGATATCATGATTGCGAACCACCATATTCAGCACCCTCTCATTATGGTGAAACTATTACAACTATGGGTCTTCAACAATTTTGCACAAATCACACAATTGATTTTGGACAGGGAGGGGAACGAGAAGAATGGGAGAGATGAAGGTTTTTTTTTTTAATAATTTATTTGGACTAATTTGCACTTTTTTAAAAGTTTGGGTCTATATTTGCAATTTATTTTTTAGTTTTTATTTTATTTTATTTTTGTTTTACTTGAATGGAGGGTAAAATCATATTAAAAAATAGTGAAAATGACGTTCAGCGTAAGAAAAGGGGAAAGGTAATGGCATAAATGTCAAAAAATAAAAGGTAGGGACGTTTTTTGCCAATTTATTGGTTGTTCTATTCACAATTCACTGTGACAGATAGAGATGGCGGAGAAACAAACGGAACTAGGAAATTAAAATATCCTATTTATTTTTATTTATTAAGCTCCTCTTTATCTCTCTTTAAAATAAAATTATTTAATTCTCATCAACATTTTAAAAATCGACCCGAAACATTGAAAGAATCAAGGATCGAAAGATTCAATCGAGATCGAACTGAGGTCGAACTGTTAGAAAGGATGCTCTCACATTTGGGTCATTCACTTCGGGTTTGCAATGGAAGAAGAGAGAAGCATTAACTGGCAGCGGCCGGAACTTCACTGTGAGAAAGGGAAGATTAATATAAAGAGGAATTCAAATTGGTCTTCATCCCTCTTAGGGTAGAACAAAGTAAGGTAAAAACAATGAAGATAAAGGTAGATAAACACTTACATCTTAGATCTAAAATGGAGTTTCAAGTTTAAACTTTAAACAATGGTAGCTTTCTTTCATTTTAATATTTTTTTTAAAAAAAAAAAAAGGATCTAGTCGGTCAACTCGTGAAAACCAGGATCAGGTCATCGGTTCCTGTTGGTCCGACCGATTTATTGAGTTTAGCACTGATTTTAGATGAAGCGAGTTTCAATGCATAATCAACCAGTTTACAAGCCGGTTTCCAATTTTCCCATTGAACCGATCGGTTCTGTTTAATTATTATAACATTGATTCTTATACTTATTTTCAACACACATTCATATAATAAAATATTTTGCATGTAAGAACTCACAGAGAAGAAAATAGATTTGTAGGTGGAATCAAGTATGCAGTATTTATGCTCCAAGAGACTTGAAATTAACATTTTAATTTAGAAAGTAATTTGAAGAGTCAAACCTACTCTTTTATAACTAAATGCTTTCAAATTATTTTTAATTTTCATTGGAGTAAAATAATATAATAATTTAAAGGAAAACTAGTGAAAATAAATGATAACGAAAAATAACAAATATTTTTTAGAAGTAATAAAATTAAGTGCTAAATATAAAGAGGATGTTGAAGTATTTAAATTTTTTTTCCTTTCTAAATTTAAAGATATTTTCTAAATTGTAGAATATGCTCGTTAAAAATAGAGAGTATCTTGGAGATATTATAACTTGCCTTTGTTTGACCCCATTTTCCTATCATATTTTTTCTCTTCTACTTTCAACTACACAATCTTCCATAAAATAATATTATACATAAATCGAAAACTTTTCTTTCCTTTTCAACCAGACATTCTACAAAAAAAAAAAAAAAAAAAAAAAATGGGGGCAAGATTTGTCAATGTCTATGCACTAAAAATCAGCGAATTCAATCAACTACTCTTAATAAATCCATCTTTTGACCAAAAACAAAGCAAGACGTTCATAAAGCAAAAGTGTACCTAACAAAAAGGAATTTTGGGAATTCAATCCGAGTGTGTAGATCTATGAATTTGAAGAAACCTTGCAGATAGATTCAAACCATCAAAAAGCGAAAAAGTTTTGGGTAAAGTTTCAAATTAGTCATTTAATTTTTTCTTAGAACCATTTAATCATTCAAGTTTTCAACGATTTCACTATTAGTAACTGAAGTTAAAAAAAAATAATAATAATAATTTAATTAATTAAGGTGTAATTCACTTGACCAAACTCTAACTATGATTGTTGGTAAAAAGAAATTCCAAATCCACTTTCATTTAGACAAACTCTAATCCTAACCCTAATCCACGGTAATAGTAGTAGTAATCAATGTTGAAATCATTATAAACTTTAGCGACTAAAGATGATGTAATAAAACTTTGATGACCAACATAGAATTTTGTACAAACTTTAGTGAGAATGGGTGAAAATTAACTTGACCTAAATACTACTATCATTGTATCGTGATTAATGTAGGCCGGTCCACTTGCAAATGATCTTCAAAACAAGAATTTTGGCAAGATTACGTAATTAGAATGGGCGGTGGTTGGTCCAAAGTGCGAACCGGCCAAACTAATAAAGTTGTTCAATAATTGAACAAACTTGAATAATTAAAAGTATTAAGTTCGATACAGTAATGTTCGATGTGGCAATTCATTATTGCTCACGTTTTCTTTATCTTGAGATCACCTCTCCTCTCCCTTCTCATAAAAATTGAATTGTCCAATCCCATTATTTCACATAAATTGTCACATCATCGATATTTTATCATCATAATGAAAAATAGCGTTATTCAGTTCCGATATCATCCACCTATCACAATTCTTTGATTTTTATATGAAATTATAAATTAAAGTTAATTTACTTTGTAATTTTATAAAGAAAATAATATAAATTCATTTATAGAGCTGCGATTAATTTTAAAGACAATAATAATATATAATATAAATAAATAAATGAATATATAAGTAAACACATAATCAGAAGGAAACAAATACAATGGTGTAATCCTCAAATATAATTGGAGGAAACTAAGAAGAATAGAACAGAAGGAAAATATGTATAATAGAGATGGATTTTGCCATTTGTATCCGAAGATTGACACTTGGGATTACTTGGTCCCACCCGACCTCCATATGAGAGGTCGCGTAGGACCGAGTAACCTAGATCATGGAGGTCGGGTGAGATCGAATAACATGAAGTGTCAACCTTCAAGTACATATAGCGAAACTCAAATGGAGATTGATCTTACCAGAAAATTAAATATTCTTCTTATAAGTAGTTAGGTAAGTAATCATCTCTCTCTCTCTCTCTCTCTCTCTCTCTCTCTCTCTCTCTCTCCTTGATTTAGAACTTGTGGTGGCTTAACTGGAAGTTTCGGTGCTAATGGTTGGTGAGGTTATCTCTTGTAGGACAATGTTTATTGTATAATATTAGACCTACGGAATGTAACAGTTTAATTTTTTATTTTTCAGTCTCGTTAGTCAAATCAATCTATTAAGTGTTGTATATAATATATTGTTGTTATAAATACTAGAAAAATATTTTATAAAACATGTTAAGATAAGTTTTTTGTTATTATCAAGGTTATTATATAAGTTGGACAGTAATTAGTAAATCCTGTATTAATTCCTTTTTGTAGGGATTAAAATCATATTTTTAATAGATTTTAATTAAAGGTGGTGAAATATATAATTTAAAAATTATAAATTTCGTAAAATATGTGATTAAAATTCATTATTAATTTTAACTTAAATTAAAATCAAAATTTTAAATGGGATAATATAAGTAAGTGAATGAAATGGGTACAACTAACAAGTTGGGGCCCGATCCCACACTATAGTCCCACACTATAGTCCCTATATTAAAAAACCTGCAAAAAGAGAAGAAAGACCATGTGAAAAGTAGCATTTGCTTTTGATTTTGTCACAAAAGTAACCTTAAGAAGAGTGGATGCAATGCATGGCAACTTTTTATAACTAATAATTCATTATTCATGTGCTGTCTTACTCTGTATTTTCATTAATTGGTTCAGCCTCCACTAGCCTTTTTCTACCTCTTAATGTTATATTGAAAAGCCCACTTCATCACATGGTATCATGAGCTTGAATCTCTTTTGAATAGAATACGTTTTGAAAGAATTTATAAACAGTTTAAATTATAAATAGATAAAAATAGAGGTTGATAAGTGAATGATACTTTTGAATTTCTTGAAATGTGTACATAAAAAGTAACTTGAATATTTATAACTGTTTTTATAAACATGAATCGAATATAAGCAAAAGTCTTTGATGCACAAAAGTAGTACTCTTTTGATTATCAATTCTCTTGTTTTGCCATCGCCCCCACCTGGTGGCGATGGACGTTTGCACTAAGCCAAGAAGTTGTAATTGAGACTGGGCATATCTAGCGGAGTATGCCAAATTATCCTAACCATTACCCATATCAAATTCCCATAAAAAAAAATGAAGAAAACGAAGTTGTTTCTGATCATGTCATAGACATCACCAACGAAGTTAATATACCGGCCTTCCTTCTCCATTAGGCACTTCATAATTAATTTTAAGTAGAATGACAAAGATTCCATTTAACTTACTTGAGTCTAAACCAGAGACAAACCTATACCAAGATAACCTCATCTTTTAGTTTATTCTATTATATTATTTGTTTCAAGAATTGTTTCTGATCATGTCATAGACGTTACCAAAGAAATTAACATTAGAATTAAGGTGTGACCCGAATTTTATTTTGAAGGAGATTGGGAATTCTAATTACAGTCGACATGAAGAGGAATTCTATTTGGAATGCTTTTGGAAGCCTATTCGATATTTATTTTGCAAACACTAGTTAGACATCTATTTGAAAGCCGTATTGAACTTGAAAAGATCAAGATAGGGGCCTGAGAGGGTTTTTCGATGCAACTATGCTTGCCTAATGCTCAACTAGAGCTCAATCGCCTAAAGCAGTGAAGCTGGCACCTGCTTGGCGCCAGTCGAACGCTCAAGCGGTGGGACAGTGCCCATTTGGCACTCGAGCGCCATTTCATTTGGTCCAGATTCTTTTTTTTTTTTGACTTGTTTTGAGCATTCATTTCCATATTTAACTCTACTTTTAGGACTTATAAATTAAGTTAGACAAACAAAATATAAAATCATTACAATTTTTCTTCACATTTTAGTGAAATCTCCATTCATCAGCCAATTATTTCATTCTTGTGTATGTAATCAATTACTTCATATCGTGTCATATTATTTTCCCGTCTATTATCATAACAAATTGGTATTAGAATTATTCAATATTTTTTCGTTGTTTATAATAATTAATGTACTTGTCTTCCTTCTCCATTAGGCACTTCATAATTATTTTTAAGTAGAACGAAGAAAATTTCATTTAACTTGATCTAAGTCAGAGACAAACCTATACCAAGATAACCTCATCTTTCAGCTCATTATTCTACTATATTGTCGTTTCAAGAACAAGAAGCATATGACAAAGTTCAATTATCATTGAAAAAATTCAAACAAAAAGGAAAGCAAGATCCTCCTTTCACACTAGTAACCGGTGTATGATTAAAGATATTATCCAAGTCTCCTTCATTGCACTTCCTTTTTCAGGTGTAACTACGAAAATTTCCCTGCCCGAGAAGAATGAACTCCTTGGGCAAGTTTTTATTTCTTGAGAGGCCCCTCAAGTTCCCGTGATAATATAAAGTTATAGTGAAGTCAATGCCCTGAGGCACCCGAGATAATATAAAGTTTTAATCAAGTAGAAAAGTGTTACTAGAATAAGACGGTGCGCCCATATCACTCTTGTTATGCTGATAAATAACAAGCCATCCACTTTCTATTTCGACAATAAAAAAAAAAAAAAAAAATGTGTTTGCATCAACTAAACTCACATAGCCTGAAATCTTCGCGGAGCAAGTTCCAACTTCCAAGTAGCATATAGCAATAACAGCAATTAGCAAATGTAGTTGGCCCTCCAAGTGGAAATTGCATTGAAAAGAAAAGGATAACATAGCTTTCGCCATCAGTGTATAGACACAAGGACAATCTTTAAACCCGCCCCCACCATTTGTGCTGGTTTGGGGAGTGGGAAACCATTTAAAGTGGATGTAATCAGTAGACTTATCATCAAAGCATTAAGTTATAAGATCCATAGAGAAGTCCTCTGTGGTACATTCTACAGGATGTGCTTGTGGGCCATAGTCATCACATCCCCCCTTTAGAGGACGAATTAAGCTTCTTGTACCGATCAAATGTACAGATATGGTTGACAAATGTACAGGTGACAACACTGTATTGACTAGTTGAACTGTGTTTTTTGTCCAACATCTAATTAAATCTTACCATCTATACATGTCAAAAACATCGTCAACCATTTTTGTACATAGGGTTGTTAGAAGACAGCCAGCCCGTCTGCCCACTTTGACACTACTAATTCTACATGTTCAATAGGCTGACTATTATAATGCCCTGAGTATGTAGAATGCTAAAAATGCATAAGATTTCAACGAGCCAGAATACACAAGTTCATAAGCTCTCAACTATCCAAAGAAACTCGGAAGAAATCCCGAGTAGTTAGCAATAAAATGAAGACACAAAATGTTCTGTTGTCTCCTAATATGTACCAAGTGGCAAAAAACATTACATGATAACCTTGCTACCTTGCAATAAGCAAAATATTTATCCAGTATTGATCTCTAGTATCCTAGAAGAGATCTTATGGATCACACGTCAGGCACAGAAATGGATGACAGAAACACCAAACGAATCAACAATTCTCTCTTAGTTTTTGGCCTTAACAAAATAATTTTCCTTGATTCTTGCTCCATTAACCACCTTGACAAAGCGTTTGAGATTCTCATGAGGAAGAATTCCAAGTCTTTACTTTTTATATCGCTATGTGCTCGGCGTGTATCGAGCAGGTGCCAAAACCAATCTGGATATCCAGAATTGGGTAAGATTTTTGGGTCCAGAGCATTCTTGAGGATATTTTCACCACCAACTGTAGTGGATTTGACTTCTTTGCTTAGTGTTGATGTCTTCGAAGCATCCACAGCCCCCACAACCTTTAGAACCCTTTTTCGCTTTACCACCCCCAGCGGCAAATGTTCTGCGGCCCACCACTCCAATTACATCCTTCGGGATATAAGGATTATGCATATCTTTATCCCTACAGCATGATAATATGTATCATAAGGATTACAGATCAATCATGCCGAAGCAAATTTCTGCATGTTACCTGCGAGCTAATTCACATATCTAGTAAACAATGTCAATTCCTTCAGCTGAAAATTTTTATTTTCTTTTGCCAAGTGAATAGAAAACCAATTTTTTGCTGTCTAATTATGCGTCTTCGAAGAGAGGGAATAAAGGGACAAAATGCGTTCAAGAATAAGAATTTTTTTTTCTTTTTTTTTTCGCAAGTTATAAATGTTCATATTCCACTTCTTTCACAAGTGATAGGAGCCTAATTTTGCAGCATTCTCATTTGCTATAAGCTCATCATTACCTCCAGAGATTTTCGATCTTCTTACATCTTTTATTGGCAAAGTAATTGCAAAAGATACTAGCCCGAAACTAAAGATAATTGCATAATTGTTCCCACTTATCACGGAAACACGTAAGTTAAGCTGCTTTCCCGCTTGCATGAGAGTAGGCAACTGTTGTGAACTTCTTGTTCAAAATAAAATTGGATGAATTAAGTGTATAAAAGAAAAGAAAAGAAAAAAAAAAAAGGAAAAAATATGCCATAGAAATATGCCAAACTTCTCAATAGTGTACATTCATCTTCTTCTTCCTCATTTTGTTCTCCAGTGTGGTATTTTTATAACATTCTCAAATGATATTCTGATGGAGACGGAATCTACATTTGCTACAATCAAGTTGATGAATCAAGATTTGGTGCGCTTGAATAGATTTGATGGATCAAACTTCACAAGATGGCAAGACAAACCTGAATTTCTCCTTAACGGCATTAAAGATCTTCTACATGCTTGATCCAAACTTGGAGCCAATTCCTGATGCAACAAAAAAAGATACTGAAGAAGTTCGTGCTAAGAGAAAGAAAGGGAAAATGATGAATTGATATGTTGCGGTCACATCCTAAACGCTCTTTCGGATAGATTATATGATCTCTACACAAACACTATTTTAGCAAAACAAATCTAGAATGCACTTGAAAATAAATATAAGGTCGAGGAGGAAGGTACCAAGAGATTTTTAAGTTCTAAATATTTTAATTTCAAATTTCTAAATAATATTCTTTTTTGCGTCAAGTACATGAATTGCAAATTATTGTCAACAAATTGAAAGCGATGAATAACATCAACTCCCGAATCCTTTTAAGTGGAAGCAGTTATTGCTAAACTCTCAGGGTCTTGAAAATGATATAGGAAGAAGATTCTTCACAATTTTGAAGACTTTTCTTTGGAAGATATTCAAAAGAATCTTCACATAGATGAAGAGTCAAGGGTGAAAGATAAGCATGTCTGAAAGTTTCGGCGGAGTCTAGCACTTGCGGCCACGGCCCTCGTCGGGTGCTGGCTCCGTCGCTGTTCGTTGTGCTTCTTGGGTTAATTTTATCAGTTTATTATTGAAGTTCAAAATAAATTTCACATTGATAACCAAACTTTAAATTGTTTCATTTGTATCACTGTAATTAAACGCATCAGTTTGATGTCCAATTTTCAATTTTGATGTAACACTAAACTTTTAAATTGCTTCATGTACATCACATAAATTTCAAAAAACAACGCAGGCAATCTTTTAAAAATTAGTTAGGTGCTTAAATGTAATTTATCCACTAGGTCAGTTTGGTTGATTTTTTGCACCTAGTTTTGGCGTAGCAACAGAAAACTCAACTCAAAGTTTGTGCTGAACTAGACTCCCGATAGATCATTTATTTCTCTCGTTTCCCTTGAAATTTCTTCAGACACGGTCTAATTGAAAGAATTTTTTAATCTAAACGGTTAACGTTATTTTAGTGTAAAATTCAGTGGTCATCTGTAAAACTAACCTTACACTTTTTGCTACAACTAACAAGAACAAATTTATAAACTCAATAACATTCAACCTGGACTTTGAATTTTCATACAACTTCGATGAATGACCAGGTTTCAAGAAGCACGGTGGTACCGACAACTTGTTTAGGCATATCCCTGTCCCTGACTCGCGTTGGCTCATCTCCCACAAAAATAGACTGTATTTAGCAAATTCTAGAGCGCAAACACCATCTCCTTTTTCAGATGTCAACGAAAATGTTCATTTTACTGTCTATTTAAAACTCCTTGGAGCTTCAAAGAAGCAAGAACAGTAACAAATTTGCGAGAACTTCAACAAGAAAAAATTTGTTTTGCAGCATGATGGTTTCACAAACATTTAAATTTGTTATTGTTTTTCTCGTAGTACTGGAATTAAAGTGCAACGCATGACATCGCAGAAAGTCATCTTAATATATGAAAATAACAGTCTCTTCTATCTAGATTGACAGTTGAAAATAGAGTTCTCAACAGTTAGAGTTTTCATGAATATAGATCATAACTTGTAACATCGTTCCCTACGAGAAAAGATCATGCCAGTACAAAGAAATATCCAGTAGTAAAAAGTCAAAAAAATAGCCAAAAATCACACCGAGGTTGTGCCACCCATTAGAGCCCTGAAAATATGCAAAAGAGAATTACTAGTCCAGAACAGCAATTAAATAATAACCAGATAATAGATTGACATAGAAAAGAAGCACCAGCATTACTCAGTAAAGTACAAAGCAGGTAATTCTGGTCCAATTTTGGTTTCACAATGCCCTCTGAGCACATATCAAAGTTAAATTTGACTTCAATGGATAAAGAAAAGAACCCAAGTACCCAATATAGTTTTTCACTACACAAAAATCATAATCTCGGTCAATGGAATGTAGAATAGTGGACCTCAACCTAGCAAAAATGACAAGCATACAATTTACTAGCCATCCAGTTGGTGTTTTGAGATATGTGATCTATAGAAAAATAACTTTTACGAATAATTCTGTTTTAGTGTACAATAAAGTTCATATAATGATGATGTTGAACTAAAATTTTAATCGAGCACATATACAAGTGAAGACGAAATAAGAAAGATTGCAGCTTGATCTTCTGTTCCATAAGGTCAAGTTCTAATGTTCGTTCACTCCCTCAAACAAGCAAGACAATTTGTATTGTGAAGAATAAAATAAGGGGCAACATGAAATGTAGCCTATCCAATTATAGCAAATAACTAACCACGCACTATGCACCTCATAGAAACCATAACAAGTTCAAACATCAAAAGCACATTGACCAACATAAACCAGATTGACACAGAAAAGCAGATGTTTTATCTTATTGACCAATGCAAACAAAGTTAAATTTCATATAAATGTAAATATGCATGCACTACTGAAGTTCAAGAAAAAATGTCGTAATTATTGTCATCGCACTAGGTGCACCATAATTCACGTATTTCACTTTCTACATTATGGTGCCTAGAAATAATCAAGGAAACCTAACCCATACAACATCAATAGCACAACCAGCATGATGAGCAAATCAAATGTGGTAATTAGTAATTCATTACCCTTGTGTAGTCCATCAATAAAACTATAAAGATCTCTGACATCTCTAAAAAAAATAAATAAATAAATAAAATAGCTCAATATCATCTACAAATTTTCATCTGAAACAAAGAAAACGCAACCTCAATTAAATGAATTGTTAAGGGATAATAAAAGAAGGGATAGCTATTAATATTAACCCCAGAAGCCATATCTTTGAACTTTAACTCCATCATCAGAGACATCTATTCACTCAACGGCCTCCTTTGTTGACTACCTATGACATTATTATCATCACAATTCAGATAAAACTAATTCATTTAATCAGGAGCACCAGTTTAATAAAATATATCACGAATTGTGGCACCAGAGTAATGAGCTTTAGAAAATATTTCCCCCTAATTTTAATACTCCAAATGATGCCACCAAACATAGCCTAAAGGAACTCCAATATCAAGGACTGAAAATAATTATACAATTAGCAGCATGACAGGAATTTTTCAAGCAAAAGCCAAACACACAAGTTAGAATAACAAATCTTACTTGAAACCCCATAACGATTTATTTCCAATAGCAAATGAACTAGTTTGAGTAAACACTACCTGATATTCAACGGCCAGCATTGAGACCAAGAAGCATGTTGTTTCCATTGGGCAGGTACATCACATTGGGGTTCTTGGACATGGTTGATGTGTTCTCCCTTGACGCCTCAATCCTCCTTAGCTCGATCAGGCCCATTCCAGCAGCCGCAGTGGCATCAGAAATCAGCTTGGCAGACTCACTTTCTCCCTCAGCCCTAATAATTGCCGCCCTTCGCTCTTGTTCTGCCTTGGCCACCACGAATTTGGACCTCTCCGCCTCCTGCTGAGCGACCTGCTTCTGCTCCACGGCCCTGGAGAACTCCGCACCGTAGGACAAGTGAGTAATAGCCACATCGTCCAACTCAATGTTGAAATCCTTTGCCCTGCGAATCAGGCTCTCACGAACGAGGGCGGACACGTGAGGACGCTCGGTGAGCAACTGATCCGCATTAAATTGCGCAACAACAGCTTTAAGCACTTCATTTCCGATCGAAGGGAGAACCTTCTCATCATACTCCAGACCCAGGGTTTTGAAAATGTCAGGGAGGCGATTAACCTCGGGCCGAGAGAGGACTCGGAGGGTGAGATTAACCATCTGGAGATCCTTAGTGCCGGAAACGGAGGAGAAGGTGTGGGGACGAGTACGAATATCGAAGATATACGGCTTCTGGAGCCATGGAATCAGGAAATGAGTACCTTCGCCGACAGTTTCATCGATCACACCGCGATCGATCGAACAGGACGGCGCGTTGGCCACCGTCTACGGTGTAGAGTGATGAATTGAGCACGGTGGCGCCCACGCCGAGGCTGAAGGCGGCGCGTGCTATGTTTGTAAGGAATGAAACCGCTGCCTGGTTGCTGCCCATTATTTGACGCTTATCGATCGATGATAATTGCACAGAGAGACAGACGGGGGTTTAGTAGGATGTACTGGATTCCTCTTCAAGAAATTTGTTAAACCCTACCCTAACCGCTTAATGAAGCAGGGAGAAAACTTTTAAAATTGACCTGATAGAATAAGAGATTTTTAATATTGATCTTTTTAATTATAAAAAGTGGTAAAATATCTATATTATAGTTAATGAAATGAGTTTTTATATATTATAGGATATATCTTTATCTTAAAATAATTTTTCAATTTTGTCCTGTATTATTCCTATCTCGAATTCTAACATATAAATTCATTCTTTGATCTAATAGATTGACATAATTTTCCATATATTTATCAAAATTCTCTCCAAGTATATAATATTATTCAGACGATGATTGATCTATTCTTTCCATTTGAGAGATAATATTATTTATTTTTTCTAATAAAACTTCTAATAAGTTATCTAATTTTCAATTGTATATCCTGGCATGTTATATAAATCTAAACAATGCTAATAAAATAAATATTAAATACAAACATTTAGATAATTTAGCCATGCAAATATTCAGATAAGTAATCCCAACTGATATGGTCACTCTTTACATCCGACGACTTCCCAAACCGGCCCGCGACTTCTCCCTCTGGTTTGGTCAGTGGTATGCTCGCCCAACAATCCCCGAGGACCATTCTCTTCGACCTTCCAGGTGTGGGGACCATGTCCTCGGGTTGTACTCCTCGGGCAACGGTGATGGACCCTTGCGATTATTAAGACTTCACATCCATTTGGACTTAGCGTGTACTTAGGACTCTCCAAACCACTAGAGTTCTATCTGATGATAAACTCTTCAATATGGTAAGTTCCCCATGGACCCAAGTGTTTGAGTCCTACTACAAGTGTATTACCCCTCCTTCTATAAATAAAGCATCCCAGTTCATTATTCAGGTACCTAATACGCATTATTTTCAGTTTATAGCTTTACGCAAATATTCTCTTACTAACTTAAGCATCGGAGGGGCTACGAGGATACACCTCGATGCCTTTGTTTCAGGTGCTGGAAGATCAAGTTCATGCTCGTCATCAATCGTCAAGCTCGGAATTGTCCAGGTACGATTTTTGGTAGCATCATTGGCGCCGTCTGTGGGAACCGCTACTAAAAGTCATGGTTAGCACGCGTTCAGGTCTTCCTCCGGCGAGCTCATCCGCTCCAAACCCTCCTCCCGCTACTGAAAACCCCATGGTTCATCAGGAAGAATCGTCAGAAATTTCGGCTCCACCTCCGGCAGTGATCACGACTGAAGCCTTTGAAGAACTTCGCCAGCAAGTTATCACATTGACTCAGTTGTTAAGTCAAAGAACTCCCCCACCGGAAGCAGGACCTCGAGCCGGTTTCATGGCCGATGCTCGAGCTCACGTACCTCGACCAATTCCCGATATGGCTGAGGCGGGAACCTCGGGCGGACATATGGGATCGGCCACGAGATCGGTCACATTGGACTCCGGCGACCTCGCCAAGATCATTCAAGATGGGATAACGGCAGGTTTGCTTCAGAATAATAGAGGTGCAGTAGGTTTCAGACCCAACACTCCGTTTACTCAAGAGATATTGTCGTACCCGCTCCCTGACAGGTTCAAGTATCCTCGCATAAAGGAATACGACGGTAATACCGACCCTATTAATCACCTCAATATCTATACTGATGTCATGAATCTACAAGTAGCCCCAGATCAGGTGATGTGTAAATCATTCCCGCAAACTTTGACTAACGCTGCTAGGGATTGGTTCTCGACCTTGGAGCCCAATTCCATATCCTCATTCTCAGATTTAGCCGATAAGTTTTCTGCCTTCTTCGCAAGTAGTAAGCGCATAAGGAAAACTGCAGCATCCCTCATGCCACTTCGACAGGGGCAGAACGAAACTCTGCGTGTTTTCATGACAAGGTTCAATAAGGAGAGACTTCAAATCCCCGACCTACACATTACGATCGCCGTCTCCGCGCTGACATATGCCATAAGGTGTGAGGCTTTCAAGATGTCATTGTCAAAAACCCCATCAAAATCAGTGACCGAGCTCCTAACCCGAGGTGAGAAATACATCAACATGGAGGAAACTTTGAATCCAAAAAGGAGAAGCCCGACCACCGAGAAGGCCGAGCATAAGAGGCAACATGACAATGGTCACGGGCAGGAGATACCTCGAAATAAGCAGAGAACCGAGGTACCTCCTACCTCATTCACCAGGCTAAACACCTCAAAAATCAATATTTTGATGGAGATTAAGGACATGAAGGAACTCAAATGGCCGACGAGGTTGAAGTCCCCTCCTGACTCCCGAGACAAAAGTAAATACTGTGATTTTCATCGCGATCACGGACATACCACAGAACATTGCAAGGCCTTACAACGGGAAATCGAAATCCTCATCAAAAGGGGATTCTTGGGTTCCTATGTTGGTCATGATAAGCGTCCTAGGAACGATAGTGACAATACGAAAGGCCCAGGGGAACGAAGCGGTGGTCAACAAACAGCTGGAACGATAAATATCATCATAGGGGGTATAGCGTCAGGAGGAGATTCGAACAGTGGACGAAAGCAGTACGCCCGACAGTACACATCATCCTCTAGAGCATCTCATAATAACCTCGAGGACATCACTTTTGGAATAAAGGATTTAGAGGTTATATCTTTTCCTCACGATGATGCCTTGGTCATTTCGGCAATAGTGGCGAACTTTGAGGTAAAGAGGATCTTGGTTGACCATGGAAGTGCCGCCAACATATTCTCTCACGAAGCCTTCACCAAAATGGGAATTTCTCCCGAGCAGTTGAAGACAGTGAAAACCCCCCTTCAAGGATTTGGGGGAGGTATTATCATCCCAGAATGAATAGTCGAACTACCTCTTACCTCAGGCTCAGGTAACGAACAGGTAATAGAGACCACACCCTTTCAAGTAGTTTGAACGTCGATGGCATACAACGCCATCCTGGGGAGACCGTTGCTTAATAAGGCAAAGGCCATTGTGTCCACTTTCCACCTCGCCATGAAATTCCCCACAGGTCATGGCATCGGGGTGGCTCGTGGAGATCAAACCGCAGCCAGGCAGTGCTATGTTTCTAGCGTTCGGGAAATAAAATCCGACGTCATGCAAATTATGGGGAAGGAGCTCGACCACGAACAGCGGGGCAGATTGGCCCCAGTGGAAGAATTAATAACGGTGGAGCTCGAGCACGGGAAAAAGGTCATGGTTGGTCGGGATCTACAACCCGCGCTCATGATCGAACTTATCAGCTGCTTATCTCGAAACATTGATGTGTTTGCGTGGAAGGTCGAAGACATGCCAGGGATAGACCCCGAGGTTGCAGTACACAGGCTTAACATTAGCCCAGGGGCCAACCCAGTCAAGCAAAGAAAAAGACAGTTTGCTCCAGAACGTCGACAGGTCATCCGGGAAGAAATTGAAAAACTAGTCAGAGCTCGGTTCATCAGGGAGGTCCAATACCCTGATTGGCTCGCAAACGTCGTTCTGGTAAAAAAAGCTAATGGAAAGTGGAGAGTTTGCATTGATTTCACAGACCTCAATAAAG
This sequence comes from Osmanthus fragrans, assembly GCA_019395295.1. Taxonomy (NCBI): domain Eukaryota; kingdom Viridiplantae; phylum Streptophyta; class Magnoliopsida; order Lamiales; family Oleaceae; genus Osmanthus; species Osmanthus fragrans. The sequence goes on along the minus strand of CM033357.1, from coordinate 13,583,383 downwards.
GATGTCTGAAGGACAGTTACCCCTTACCACGGATAGACGACCTTGTCGATAGCACATCAGGACACAAGTTGTACAGCTTTCTGGATGCATTTTCGGGGTACCATCAGATCCTTATGGCCGAGGAAGACCAGGAAAAGACGTCGTTCATGGCGGATTCTGCCATCTACTGTTACAGGGTCATGCCCTTCGGGTTGAAGAACGCAGGAGCGACGTACCAAAGACTCATAAACAAAGTCTTCGCCAATATGATCGGAAAAAATGTTGAAGCCTACGTCGACGATATGGTAGTCAAGAGCAAACAGTTGGACAAACATGTGTTGGACCTCGAAGAGGTGTTCGGCACTTTACGCAAGTATAAGATGAAGCTCAACCCGGAAAAATGTGCATTCGGCGTGGCGTCGGGAAAATTCCTGGGTTTCATGATCACACACAGGGGAATTGAAGCAAATCCAGACAAAATACAAGCTTTGACATTAATGGAATCATCTAGAAATAAAAAGGATGTTCAGAAGTTAACGGGCCGCGTCGCTGCCTTGAACAGGTTCATGTCAAGAGCAACCGATAAATGCTTCCCATTCTTCAAGGTCCTACGAGGTAATCAAAATTTTGAATGGAATGAAGACTGTGAAAGAGCTCTACAAGAACTTAAAGAGAGTTTGGCAACTCCTCCTATCCTCACTAAACCCGAGCCTGGTGACACTTTGTATTTGTACTTGGCCGTATCCCAGAACGCGGTAAGTGGTGTACTGGTAAAAGAAGTTGACAAGGCCCAGCAGCCTATATATTATGTGAGCAAAGTCTTGCTCGATGCCGAGACAAGGTACAGTTTAGCCGAGCAGCTCGCTCTTGCTTTGGTAATAACGGCACGTAAACTCCGACAATATTTCCAGTCTCACCCTATTGTAGTGCTCACTAATCAACCGCTGAAGCACATACTGCAAAAACCCGACGTCTCCGAAAGGTTATTAAAATGGTCCATTGAGCTAGGAGAATTCGACATCGAGTACAAATCCCGACCAGCCATCAAAGCTCAGGCCTTAGCGGACTTCATCGCAGAACTCACACCAAGGCCTCGGGGGCCAAGGGATAACCCGAACAGTAGTATTATATGGGAAGTTTTTGTCGACGGGGCATCAAATTCCTCTGGCTCGGGCGCTGGAGTCATTGTCACAAGCCCCGATAAACTAGTGGACATTCAATGCGCGCTCAGATTCGAATTTGAAGCGACCAACAACGAGGCCGAGTATGAGGCTGTTATCATTGCTCTTGAACTCGCCATCAACCTTGAAATTGAACATATCAAAGTTTTCAGCGACTCTCAACTTGTGGTCGGACAGATAGACGGCACATTCGAGAGGAAAGAAGAAAAAATGAGCCTATACTGCCTACAAGTTCATGACCTCCAAAGACGATTTAAGAATTGTGAAATTACGAAGATTGCTCGTGCAGACAATAGTAAGGCCGATGCACTGTCTAGATTGGTTTTCATGGGGACCGATGGTCTCGACAAAACAGTCCATATAAAAATGGTGACAGAACCTAGCATCGCACGTTCTGTTGGGGTCATGGACATTGACAATGAGTCGTCATGGATGGACCCGATTTCAGAGTTCTTAACTAATGGAAGTCTCCCGAATGATCCTCGAACAGCAAGGAGTATCCGGTCTCGAGCACCAAGGTACTGCATGATCAGAGGAGTCCTATTTCGAAGAAGCCTCACGCTTCCATATCTCAGATGCCTTAAGCCATCAGAGTCGTCCCAAGCTCTGGCTGAAGTTCATGAAGGTGTCTGTGGAAACCATCAGGGAGCTCGGGCTCTTGCCTTCAAATTAATAAGGTATGGATACTATTGGCCTACAATGAAGAAAGATGCCTCCGAATACGTAAGGAAATGCGACAAGTGCCAGAGATTTGGCAACATCATCCACTCTCCAACCGAACACCTTACTACTATTACGTGTTCGGCCCCATTTGAACAATGGGGGTCGACATCCTCGGCCCATTCCCGATTTCAAGGGGACAACTAAAATTTGTTGCTGTAGCAGTAGAATATTTTACCAAGTGGGCGGAGGCCGAACCTCTAGCAACAATTTCAGAACCCAAGCTACGGGCGTTTGTATGGAAGTCAATTGTTTGTAGGTTCGGGATACCCAGAGTCCTCATAACCGACAATGGAAGTCAATTTGATAACGCTCAATTTAGAGGTTTCTGCACCAACCTTGGAATAAATCACAGACTAACCTCAGTTTCACACCCACAGAGCAACGGTTTAGCTGAGGTCACGAACCGAATTATATTGCAAGACCTTCGGACAAGGCTCGGGAATGCCAAAGGTTCTTGGTCTGAAGAGCTGCCTTCAATACTTTGGACATATAGAACTTCTCATAAAACCACAACAGGCGAAACCCCCTTTATGCTTGCATTCGGCATCGAGGCAACCATCCCTGTGGAAATCAGTCTGCCCAGCCTACGAAGACTTGAGACCAATTTCTCATAAAGCACAACGGAACATCTCGACCTCCTCGAAGAAGTTCGGGAACAGGCCTCTTTAAAAGTCGGCTCTTACCAAAACAGAGTGGCAAGACATTTCAACAGCAAAGTCAGATCCCGAAAGTTCAGGGTAGGAGACCTCGTTCTAAGAAAGGCTGAAGCTGCTGGCCATCACCCTGGGAAGCTCGGCCCTGTTTGGGAAGGACCATTTGAAGTAATACGACAACTTCGAAGAGGGGCATACAGCTTAAGAGACCTCGGGAAAACCCCTTCCGAGACCCTGGAACGCGGATAACCTGAAAATCTACTACAAGTAAATCGCCCTACCTCTACTCTGTAATTTGTTTGCTTCCTTCTTTACATAATAAGACTCGTGTGCCCTATCTTTATTTTTATTTTGCCTTTAGTTTATGCTCGGGCCTGCGCGCCCATTTGTTATTTCTGAGTGTCGGACCTGCGTGTCCATGCTTCTCTTTTATTGTCAGGCCTGCGTGCCCATTTACGTTTTCCTTTTTAATGAACTACGTTCGGCTTGATCCCGTTTGGGTACGTAGGCAGCTTGGATGAAAATATAAATCCAAGTCCAGTTCGAAAATTAATAAATTCAAGTTCGGTCCCGAGAGCCCTAGAGGAGTTCACAACAATGGAAAGAACACAAAGCCTTGTTCCTCGAGCAAGCACACAAGCCTTGCTCCTCGAGCAAGCACTCGAAGCCTTGTCCTCGAGCAAGCACTCCAAGCCTTGTCCTCGAGCAAGCACTCCAAGCCTTGCTCCTCGAGCAAGCACTCGAAAGCCTTGTCCTCGAGCAAGCACACCAAGCCTTGTCCTCGAGCAAGCACACCAAGCCTTGTCCTCGAGCAAGCACTCGAAGCCTTGTTCCTCGAGCAAGCACACCAAGCCTTGCTCCTCGAGCAAGCAATCCAAGCCTTGCTCCTCGAGCAAGCACACAAGCCTTGCTCCTCGAGCAAGCACTCGAAGCCTTGTCCTCGAGCAAGCACACCATGCCTTGTCCTCGAGCAAGCACACCAAGCCTTGTCCTCGAGCAAGCACTCCAAGCCTTACTCCTCGAGATTAGTACTTGGTCTATGATCGACTACATTGCTCGAGATTATAACTTGATTGAATTAGTTCAATTGATTAAATCGTGCTCGAGTGTGCATCATCGTCGAACAATTACGTTAAGATAGAAAGACCAAGAATAACAACCAAGTCAAAAGATCGACCATTTCAATACAAAGTGACTGTTCGGTTACAAGAAAAGGAAAAACATTGTTCAGAAGCAAAAACTACTAATCAAGATCTCCGGTGCTCGGCCTATCGACCTCTTCCTCAGCTGATGAGCCGTCCTTGCCCCCAATCATTGTAGCTTCTGAAGAGGAGAGCTCGAGACTGTCCAGGACGTCGGGGTCAGCAATAAGGTCATCAGGGGAAACGTCGGGCATCCTCGAGCGCAGGAATGCTCGTGCCTGCTTAAAGGCATAATTGTAGGACCCCATAGCATACTCCCCTCTCATTGCTCCGAACTCCTCGGACTTCTTGAAATCCTCCACTGCCTTTGCCCGAGCATCTTCAACGGCAGCCTCGAACTCCTTTGTCTTGGCCTCGAGCTCTAGCTTCGCGTCCTCGGCCTCATCCTTGGCCACCCCAATCTCATCCCGAGCTTGCCTGAGGTTGGCCTCGAGCTCATTCTTCAAGTTCTCCAGCTTTGCACGCTCGGCCTCGAGGTCCATAATCCTCTTTCCTCGAAGATCGACCTGTTCTTCAAGTCCAGTCATCCTGTGGGCTTCATGGTCACCCCTCAGAGATAGTGCCCGAGCAACACTCAAAGCCTGAGGATAAAGCAGTGTTAATGCTAGAGCAATGAAAAACAATGTACAAAAGTAATGGGCTCAGACCGAGGTACCTTCAATGTTAAGGCCTCGACGACCTTGATGCCCTCGCTCATGCTGACCCCTTCTGCTCGATATTTCGAAAGAAGCTCGGGCAAGAGGGTACACCTTTCCACGTCGGATGTCGCCGGGGGAGGAGGAAGAGAAACTTCGTCGTCCAAATCGACGACCAATGGTGTACCCCGAGGAGTACGGTCTCGAGGATCCAGGATCGGAGGTGTCGGAGCTCGTGTGGTCGGGGTTGTACCACCAAACCCAGAGGCTTCGCCGGGCATCCTCCTCGCATGATCGGGAGTATTTTCTCGCGGCCTTTTCTTTCCTTTTTTCTTGGCCTGCTTAGCTGGGGCTGTCCTCATTTTCTGTTGGGAAGCTCGGCGGAGGTCAGAAGGGTCGAACGTCATCTCAATTTCTGCAAAAATAGACAAGGCATTAGCACGACGAACTTAGAAAACGTGCAATATAAAAAGGTGCTCGTTCCTACCCCCGACGCCCTTAATGTTTGCTAGATCGAGGATGTCATCCCCGAGGAGATCCTCCATACTAAAAGCCAAAGGCTCGAGCTCGACCAGCTTCTGCCTATCATTCTCGAGCACTTCAAAGTATGCTTGTCCCTAGTTGAAGTACTCCGCGCTCGGAATATTCCACCTAAGTCCAAATGGATGCCCGGTATCTTGGGTATCTTGTCCCTCGTTGAAGTACTCTTGGGTACCTTGAACTCACCCCGGGAAGAAAGGTAAACGAAGCAGTTAAAGCCCGGGAGAGTCTTTAACTCGAAGATCAATCTGAGCAGGTCTAACCTCGGGGTAATGTGTAAATACCTACAGGCGAGGAAAAAGTAGACGAGCAGTCTCCACCCATTTGGGACGAGCTGTCCAGGGCAGGCACATTCTCTACTCGACTAGGAATTCTACAAAGAATGGGTGAAGTGGCCACCTAAACCCCCCCTTTACAGCATCCATATAAATAGCTATCTCCCCATCCCGGGCACTACTAGCTCTATCCTCGACCCCCGAAAGCCGAACATCACATGCAGGCATGATTCCGAACTCTCGGGCAATTCCTATAACCTCGTGCTCCTTATACCGACTACCAAGGTCGGGCACGGTAAGAGCAGGTCGTGGCTCTATGGGGATGGCGTAGGGAATTATGGAATGACCTACGTCGTCGGGTGTAGAGCCCGATCCCGACGAGCTACTAGTACTAGACATTTTTTGAAAAATAAAAAACTTAAAATTATCTAGAGGTCGCGAGCTCTTACCTTAAGCCTAAACCCGAGGTGGTCCGATGAGTATTTGATGAGTGTAGTGCGACAAATGAGGTGGGGTATGGGGGTATTTATAGGATTTTAGGGAAGGCCAGAGGTCTTTCAATCATGACCGTCAAGATGTGCCACGTGGCATCCATCCAGAATTTGTGTCCAAATCTCGAGGCCACGTGTCACCACGCCATGGCTGATCATGCCTTTCAAGGGCTGATCTTACCCTTTTCTTAGGTTGATCCTTCCCTTCCCTTGGGTTGATCTTGCCGTTTCACAGGGCTGATCTTGCCCTTTTGAAGGGCTGATCTTGCCCTTTCAGATGGCTGATCATGCCCTTTCGTTGGCTGATCTTGTCGTTTCACATGGCTGATCTTTCCCTTTCAAGGGATGATCATGTCCCTTCCTTGGGCTGATCTTGCCTTCTCAGATGGCTGATCATGCCGTTTCGTTGGCTGATCTTTCCCTTTCAAAGGATGATCATGCCCTTTCCTTGGGCTGATCTTGCCCTTTCCTTGGGCTGATCATGCCCTTCCAGTTGGGCTGATCTTGCCGTTTCACAGGGCTGATCTTGCCCTTTTGAAGGGCTGATCTTGCCCTTTCAGATGGCTGATCATGCCCTTTCGTTGGCTGATCTTGTCGTTTCACATGACTGATCTTTCTCTTTCAAGGGATGATCATGCCCCTTCCTTGGGCTGATCTTGCCCTTTCAGATGGCTGATCATGCCCTTTCGTTGGCTGATCTTGCCGTCTCACATGGCTAATCTTTCCCTTTCAAGGGATGATCATGCCCTTTCCTTGGGCTGATCTTGCCCTTTCCTTGGGCTGATCATGCCCTTCCAGTTGGCTGATATTGCCGTTTCACATGGCTGATCTTTCACTTTCAAGGGATGATCATGCCCTTTCCTTGGGTTGATCTCTCCCTTTCATATGACTGATCCTGCCTTTTGAAGAGCTGGTCTTGCCCTTTCCTTGGGCTGTTCTTCCCATTTTCTTGGCATGATCTTGCCCTTTCCTTGGGATGGTCTTGCCCGTTTTCATGGCTGATCGTCTTTCATTCCTGCCCGACAAACCGTCAATATAGCTGTATCACCCCTGAACCCGAACTGGACCGGACCCATGGCTTTATGCACGGGGGCCAGTGATATGGTCACTCTTTACATCCGACGACTTCCCAAACCGGCCCGCGACTTCTCCCTCTGGTTTGGTCAGTGGTATGCTCGCCCAACAATCCCCGAGGACCATTCTCTTCGACCTTCCAGGTGTGGGGACCACGTCCTCGGGTTGTACTCCTCGGGCAACGGTGATGGACCCTTGCGATTATTAAGACTTCACATCCATTTGGACTTAGCGTGTACTTAGGACTCTCCAAACCACTAGAGTTCTATCTGATGCTAAACTCTTCAATATGGTAAGTTCCCCATGGACCCAAGTGTTTGAGTCCTACTACAAGTGCATTACCCCTCCTCCTATAAATAAAGCATCCCAGTTCATTATTCAGGTACCTAATACGCATTATTTTCAGTTTATAGCTTTACGCAAATATTCTCTTACTAACTTAAGCATCGGAGGGGCTACAAGGATACACCTCGACGCCTTTGTTTCAGGTGCTGGAAGATCAAGTTCATGCTCGTCATCAATCGTCAAGCTCGGAATTGTCCAGGTACGATTTTTGGTAGCATCACCAACGATTCTTTAAGATTTCAAAAAATATCTTTCTAAATTTGACAAAAATAATAGTTTTACCTTAGTTTTGATCTCAAATCTTTATTCTTAGAACCGAGTAACCTTCAGGTTCTGGATCTGTAAATGACTCCCTTCAATGACCTCCTGCCTCTACGGGATAATTGTTATTCCAACTTTTCACCTTCGCTGTGTCAATTCTTTGAATTCGGATTATAGATCTTAACTAAAGAAAACTCTCTTTCTGTTAAAGTAAGAAAGAAATTTTTCTTCAATCTTTCAAGAATCTATAAGATGAAGTGTTTAGAAACTCATGATATCTTTTAAAGACAATTTGGATATGAAATAACTTGGAATTTTATTGATATCTAAAAGCTTAAATATGATTACAATGGAAGACAGAAAATTGTTTGGCTAACTCACAGTTTGAGTACTCAACCAACTCTGCCTTTTTCATTAGCCCAAAGGCTTCTATTTATACACAAATTTGAAGATAAATTACATCATTGCTTACATCATACTAATAATATTTTATTGCCTCGTGCTTTTCATCAAGAGCCTCATGGCCCCTCCATCCTTTGTTGTTTTGTTACATTTTCTTTGATAAAGAATACAGTCCTTCTATAATTGTACTTCAAATCTTGTTTTTACATACAGCTGGTAAGATTTTCCTGTAGCATTTTGGACACATTTCCTCCATGTGTTTATCATTTTTATCTTTTTCTTATAATTCTGTCGGCAAGTGGGGCAGTCTCTGGCTTCACATGTCCTCTGTAATGTTGAAATGGCACCAGAAATCTGATGCATGTCAAATTTGGTGATAAAATCTTTTAAAACTTCAAATTTTTGAGTCCTATCATTAGCCAAAAGTGTTCATCCATTATATTGGCATATGCATCTGTATTTTTTATCATAACAACTTTTTGCTATATTATAAAGGACTTTGTATTCAATGACTCTTCTACTTTTTATCCATGATTTTGTAAATTTTGGTAATGGTTTATCAATATGCCATTCATCCATTTTGAAATTTCTTCCAACATGCCCAATGGATATTATATGTTCTGCTGGATAAAAAATTCTATCTTCGACTTCTGGACTGATAGTGTAAAATTTAAGATAAATAGATCGTCCATGTGCATATCTTGAGACTTCAGATTTAAATATGTCATCAAATCGATCTATTTCTTTAAGAGATTTATCTGGATAAATTAAATTCAAATATCCATAATTAGCTGCCATTTTGACCATAACTGGATCAAATTCTTTCATCATCACTATTCTTGGATAAACGTGTTCACCGGGCGAAATAAAATAAGAATCACTTGTTTGTAATTCATAAATTATTTTGATAAATTTTTTATATTCTTCTTCTTTTGAAGACAAAGGGATTTCATCTTCTTCATCTGGTTGTATTTGAATTGATCTCGTATGCTCTGCATTGATAATAATCTTTTTAGGATTATCACCAATTCTTATCTTTCTGGGACTTTGGATAATAATATCTTTCTTTGGTCCACTGCTGCTTCCGCATGGTGGATCACTTATTGGTATCTGTTGATATTCTTGTTTGATATCATAGGATTGTGCCAAGACATCAACCCTTGTATCTTTATTTGTATTAATAGACATTAATTGTGTTTCAAGAGTATCAATTTTGTCTTTCATTTCATTGGCAATTTTGACGTGGGATTCACTGATCTCAAGTAATAGGTTGAAATTATTACTTAAGATTTCAGCTAATGCCCCCATCCCAACTTTTATATTATCTGCTTCTTCTTTGACAAATGCTGCCGCAGATTTCATCTCTGATGTCATTTGTTTAATATTATCCATCTCCAAATTCAATGTTCCTGCTTAAAAAATCAACAAGATAATTATTTGTACCTTTAATATGAATAATATCAAAATTATAGAATGATACATATGTTTGTCATCTATGTAACCTTCTATACTGGGGTTCCATTGGTAATTTATTTCTAACAAGTCCTGCAACTTGAGAATTGTCAGTTTCAACAATAAATTTTTTAGATAATAAAAATAATGAAAATTTCTTTATTCCTCTAATAATTGCTAATAATTCTTTAAGTAGTCTAACTATTTCTGTATGTTCTTCATTTCATCCTTTAGTATTAGTTTTTCTAAGTAAAATTTGTATTTTATGTCTCTTTTTTGAAAGATTTTCAATAAATCCTTCTTCATAATTTAAACATCCTAAGAATTTTTGTATTTGTTCCTTAGATTCTAATTTATCAGGAAAACTTTCTATCTTTTTAGATATATGAGACTGTAATTTTATTCCATTTTGATTTATAATTAATCCAATAAATTCTATCTCAAGTTTTTCTATAATAGCTTTCTTTTCAGATAAGACTATTCCTTCTTTTTGACATTCTTTTAAGAATTTTATAATATGATTTTTATGATCATTTTTATTTTCTAAATATATTAGTATATCATCAACGTATACTAATAAGAAATCATTATATTTTCTAAAAATATTATCTATTTTTCTTTGAAATATTTGAGGTGCATTTTTTTAATCCAAATGGCATAACTATCCATTCGTATTTACCTTGAAGCGTGCTAAATGTCGTATATGGTATTGATTCTTCTTCCATTTTGATTTGCCAAAATCCTGACTTACAATCAAATTTTGAATAATACTATTTTCCTTTTACAAGGTTTATTAAAACATCTTTATTTGGTAAGAAATATCTATCAAATTTTGTGTACTTATTTAATTCTTTATAATTTATTACCATTCTTGGTTTTCCTCGTACTTGTTTAGAGTGTTTCATTACCATAAAGGCTGAACTACTATGTGGTCCATTACTAGCTCTAATCAATTTCATATTTTTTAATTCTTCAATCTGTTTTTTAAATTCTTGAGTATCTTGTATAGTGTATTGGTTTTACTTTTATTATTACATTTTCAGTTAATTCTATTTTTGTCCTTGGATGTTCAGGTTTCCAATAAACTAATGGATTTTCATTATAGACATTTCCTATCTTTTTTATTATTTCTTCTATTAATTCTGATTTTTCTGTTGTTTGTATTTTTTGTATTTTAACAGTTATTTTTATTGGTATTTTTATTGTCCTTTCACTACGCTGTGCTGACTGAACTCTGTATGGTTTAAATAGTCAATTCTTCTATCCGTAGATTCCCATGTATAATCTTGGTTATATAAAAAGAATAATATCATTGTATCTTCCCATTCTAACAAGGCTTTCTTAGTATCTATTTTACAATCTAAATCTAGTTTTGCTCCTCCATAATTTATTGGTTTATTGTAGTCTGAGTTTGGGGTAAATTGATTTTTATATTTTTCTATTCTATATTATAATATAATTCTGTCATAGTACTGCCTATAAGGTCTTTGTGGCATTGGTGCATATCCTCCTTCTAATTCAGGAAATTCTAATTTTGGATTATTGCTTGTACTTCCTGGTGCTAGTGTTGGTCCTCCACCAGTATTCATTAATATTTCATAATTTTCTAATTCTTCTATACTTAATTGGTCAAAGTTTTCTATTAGATTATCTATTTCTTCATTCATCATCTTTTTTATTTTTCCTCTTTCTTCTGCATATTTTTCAAATTCTTTCTCTTGTTCTAGAATTATTGGTAATGTTTCTTTTCTAAATCTATCACTCATACTTCCAGGTTCATAATATCCTTCTATTTCTACATGTTTCTTTCATATTCTTGTCATTTCTCCTTTTATTCTATTTTTATTTACTTTTTTATCTGCTGGTTTCATATTTTGTTTCATTTCTCTAATTTCTATTTTTAACATTCCTACCTCATCTTTTAATTCTTTAGTTTCATTTATTAATTCATTTATTAATTTCTTTAGTTCATCAAATGATTCTGAAAAAGCCATTATATTTTTCCACTTTTTACTTCTAATAAATATGATAATCTACACTTTTTATCTTTATTTTCATTGATGATTTTATTAAAACTTTCTATTGCTATTTATTTCATTATCAGGTAATTGATTATCTCTTACAGTTTCAAAATATTTTGCTTTTAATTCTAATTTTTCGATTTTTAGTTTCCCTAACATTTTTTCTTGTGATTTATTTATATCTCCTAGTATTCCTAGTATATTTGAGGTTTTTTCTTGTATTTTGTTTAGATTTTTAATAATATTATTAAACTTTCTAGGTACTTTATCATTACTCATTTGTAACTTATGATGATTCATATATTTCTCTATAATATAAAATACTTTCAAATTCTTTATTAATCATTTCATATACATATCTATCTTTTATAGATCATATACTTAATTTATGTAGTATTTGTTCTTTTATTTCTCTAGGTAATTTTTTAATTATATTTAATATTAATATTTTTGATTTATTAGGAATATGTTCATAAAATATTTTATATCATTTTTCTTCTTCTAATTTATAATAGTTATCTATCTTCTTAATTTTAATTCTCATAATTACTTATATTATTTTCTATTATATCAGTTTTTTCTTCTCGATCTATAGTTTCTAGAATAGTTTCCCATATCATAAGATCTCTTAATATACTAATTTCTGTTTCTTCTATTATTTTCTTTCTAATATCTAAATGTATATCTTTTAATTTTATAAGTATGATTTTTAAAACTTCTTTCTCTATTATAGGTTTTCCTATTATTATCCCAAATCTATCTTTTTTAATCACATATCTATTCCCTAAATCTTTTATTATCATGTTATGACATATGGCTCTGATACCAATTAAAGGGGGGGAGGGTACTAAGACCGTCTTCAAAATCTGAAAATTTATTATTTTCGTAAATATTTAATAAATCGCAATAAAATTTATAGAATTCACTATCTTTTGTTATGACTTTTTCTTCAATGATTATATTTAATTTTTCAATTCTTCTTTCTAAATTAATAATTTCTTTATGTATATTATTTTCAATTCTAATTGCTTGACTATCTATATAAATATTTTTATATCTTAATTTTGGATCTAAATAATCTAAAAAGAAACTTTTTAAATCTTATTTTAAATAATTTAATTCTTTTTTTGTTGCAATTTTTAGATCAATAAAATTTTGTATAATATTTGGATTTAAGGGTTTTAAATCCATAAATAGTTTAGGACCTTATTGTATTTATTTTGTGGAAATTACATGCATCCAGTCATTTCAAATTCATATTGCAAAAATCAGGTACCAAGTATCTTTAATAAAAAATCAGGTATTGAATTAAGTATTAAATATTATATATCCACCCCCAAATAATTCAAACCCTAAATCATTTCATTTCTCTCCGCTCTCTCACCTCTCTCACTTGCGCCGCCTCCCTCCCTCCCTTCCTTTTCCTTCCCCCTTCCCCCTCCCTTCTCCTCTTTGCCGGCGTCGTGACGCTGCTGTGAACGGCAGCAGTGTCGCGACGCTGCCGTTCTCAGCGTCGAGGAGGTGCTGCTGTGAATCGCAGTACCACCTCGACGCTGATGCGTTCACAGTAGGTGGTGTTGTGGTGGTGGTGTGTTGTGGTGTGTTGTGTGCGTGTTGTGTGCAGTGGTGGTGGGGTGGTGGTGGTGGTGGCGTCGCGACACTGCTGCCGTGGTGGTGGTGGCGGTGGCGGTGGCGGTGGCATCGCGACGCGACACTGCTGCCGTGGTGGCATCGCACCTAACCACGCGTGTTGTGTGCAGTTGTGGTGGTGGTGGCGTCGCGACACTGCTGCCGTGGTGGCGTCGCACCTAGTGTTGTGTGCAGTTGTGGTGGTGGTCGCGTCGCTATATATATTTTTTTTTTGATTTGTTGTGCGTGTTGTGTGCAGTGGTGGTGTTGGTGCGTTGGGGTGCGAGGTAGTGGTGGTGTTGGTGCGTTGGGGTGCGAGGTAGTGGTGGTGCTACGTAGTGCTACAGACTACAATCATCGTTGTTGCGATATTGGCAGTGGTGGTGGGTGAGTGGGTGTTTTTGTGTTGGGTCTGCCGGTGTGCCACAGTGGCTCTGTCAGTGGTTGTGATGGTGGTGATAGGGCTGTGTGATGGTGGTCATGGTAGTAGTGTTGCTGTTGGAGGTGGTGGCGGTGCGGGCGGTAAGTGATGGTGTGGTGGTGAGGTGTTGACGGTGGTGGTGGTGGATTGGCTGTGGGGCGTCTGTGACCAACAATTAGGCGCACGTGACTAACTATTTAGGCGTATGTGACCAATTATTCGACTAATATGTGACTAAATATTAGGTGTATGTGACTAAAAATAATCCGTGACCAACAAACTGTGACTTACGTGACTCAGATAAAATGTGACCCATAAATTGAATGATATGTGACGTCGAAATAATATGTGACCTATAAAATTTTTGATCTGTGACCTAAAAAATAATTCGTGACCACGAAATTGAAAACATGTGACCTAAAAAATATTCTGTGACCACAAAATTGAAAACATGTGACCTATAAAATAATCCGTGACTATAAATTTTTTGGTTTGTGATCTCGAGATAATCTATGACTTGCAAAAATTTTGATTTGTGATCTCGAAATAATTTGTGATCAATTAATTTGACAATATGTGACTAATAGTTAAATTGTGACCTATAATTATGTATATGTGACCATTATTTGTATAATTGTGACCTTATTTTATTTAATTAATAAATATTTTTAATTAATTAGACAAAAACCTGATTTTTGCATTAACCAAACTTAAAACTTGATTTTTGAACTCTACATACTTAATACATGATTTATGAATTCTTCCCATTTATTTTTCTATTATAATGATTTGATTGTAATATTTTAAGGTTAAGGGTATTTTTGGTAGTTAAAATGGTGAAAAGTTATTTTGAAAATATTGCTTCATTTTTAGATCATTTTGAAAATATGAGTTTAAATTTAGATTATTTTCATGTATTTCCTCAGCAGCGAGCCGCCTGGGATTGGGACTGGGCCTAACTTTGTGGTCCTAGGTTTGTCAATCAAGCCTACTTATGATTTTCTGGCCCATTGAATTTGTTGACTAGTTATAAATAGGGTTGTTGGCATAAAACGTACATACATTTGAAGTTCATCGTGTAAAATGTCCTCACATTGCATTCTTTTGCGTTTTCATCCCTATTTGTATTTTTCATCGTAGAAATCATCTTCTCAATAAAAAAAATGATAAATGACGAATATACCCTTCAATTTAAATAAAACAAAAAAAAATTAAAGAACTAATTCAATCTTACTCCCAAATTTTCCAAAAAATTACCAATAAGTCACATACCAGTGTTCTCGTAAATCCAACAATACTGGCTTATAATTTCTTTGCTAAATACATTTTACCACCTTCATATTTGTTCTACACCATCCAATTTCATCTAAAATCACATATGTTTCTTTCTCCAGCTCTTCTTCAATGATTCAATTTGAAACCTACAGTCCGTAAACCGCCGAGGCCTCCATACCGTTTGCATAAAGCTAAAACATCACTGTAATGATTATACTGTGTACGAACTTGATAGAAAATATAGTTTCAACTCTGTGAAAATAGGTGGGCAACTTCCATCAATCAAAAGGTGCAGATTATGCATTGGAGAGCATTCACAATATTAAGAAAGCATTGCCTCTGTTCTATCGAGTCTCGAGCGGCCCGAGCCAGCGAACCAAATTGTCATCCCTACTCATATGTGACAAGATTGGAACCCTAAGGAAATTTCGGTGATCTGGTTTAGAACAAAATAAACTTCAAGGACCATCTTGAAATTTTGTTGCAACTTTAGGAACCCAATATGTATTTAACCCTTTTTTTTTTTGTCCGTGTAAACTTATTTTGCAATTTTACCATGAAACAACATTTTTTCAATTTTTCTGTTTATTTCTAGGAGGATGGAAGTTTTGTTCGATTAAGGGCAGAAGTCAATGAGAGACGTGTGCCAATACATAAAAAATATGAACGAAGTCGTCTTTGGATCTTGTTCCATAGAAACAAGGCCTTATGAAAACTTGTGCAGTTGTGCTAAATGTCACATATTGTTTCTTTTTAGTTTTGACTGAAAGATGATAGGATTAATGTAAATAATTATAGCTAAGAAGTTTAAATTTTATTTATCACACACAAAAATATCACATTGGCATAAACGAAGAGTTTCAAAGTAAGGATTTACAATATCCAAGATGATTTTTTGGGGGGAAAATAGAGAGAATAGATCTTTCATTTTTCTACCACATATCCTATTTTGACACCAAGTAAATAACTAAAGAAAATTGATAAATGGTCAAGAGAAACAAACTAATTAAAGAAAGGTTTACTAATTATTTGACTGCTAACAAGGTCTCTTTGTGTAGTCCATCAATAAAACTATAAAGATATCTGACATCTCTTTAAAAAAAAAAAAAAACTCAATATCATCGACAAATTTTCATCTGAAACAAAGAAAACGCAACCTCAATTAAATGAATTGATAAGGGATAATAAAAGAAGGGATAGCTATTAATATTAACCCCAGAGCCATATCTTTGAACTTTAACTCCATCATCAGAGACATCTATTCACTCAACAGCCTCCTTTGTTGACTACCTATGACATTATTATCATCACAATTCAGATAAAACTAATTCATTTAATCAGGAGCACCAGTTTAATAAAATATATCACGAATTGTGGCACCAGAGTAATGAGCTTAGAAAATATTGCCCCCTAATTTTAATAATCCAAATGATGCCACCAAACATAGCCTAAAGGAACTCAATATCAAGGCGCTGAAAATAATTATACAATTAGCAGCATGACAGGAATTTTTCAAGCAAAAGCCAAATACACAAGTTAGAATAACAAATCTTACTTGAAACCCCATAACGATTTATTTCCAATAGCAAATGAACTAGTTTGAGTGAACACTACTGATATTCAACGGCCAGCATTGAGACCAAGAAGCATGTTGTTTCCATTGGGCAGGTACATCACATTGGGATTCTTGGACATGGTTGATGTGTTCTCCCTTGACGCCTCAATCCTCCTTAGCTCGATCAGGCCCATTCCAGCAGCCGCAGTGGCATCAGAAATCAGCTTGGCAGACTCACTTTCTCCCTCAGCCCTAATAATTGCAGCCCTTCGCTCTTGTTCTGCCTTGGCCACCACGAATTTGGACCTCTCCGCCTCCTGCTGAGCGACCTGCTTCTGCTCCACGGCCCTGGAGAACTCCGCACCGTAGGACAAGTGAGTAATAGCCACATCGTCCAACTCAATGTTGAAATCCTTTGCCCTGCGAATCAGGCTCTCACGAACGAGGGCGGACACGTGAGGACGCTCGGTGAGCAACTGATCCGCATTAAATTGCGCAACAACAGCTTTAAGCACTTCATTTCCGATCGAAGGGAGAACCTTCTCATCATACTCCAGACCTAGGGTTTTGAAAATGTCAGGGAGGCGATTAACCTCAGGCCGAGAGAGGACTCGGAGGGTGAGATTAACCATCTGGAGATCCTTAGTGCCGGAAACGGAGGAGAAGGTGTGGGGACGAGTACGAATATCGAAGATATACGGCTTCTGGAGCCATGGAATCAGGAAATGAGTACCTTCGCCGACAGTTTCATCGATCACACCGCGAAATCGATCGAACAAGACGGCGCGTTGGCCACCGTCTACGGTGTAGAGTGATGAATTGAGGACGGTGGCGCCAACGCCGAGGCTGAAGGCGGCGCGTGCTATGTTTGTAAGGAATGAAACCGCTGCTTGGTTGCTGCCCATTATTTGACGCTAATCGATCGATGATATTTGCACAGAGAGACAGATGGGGGTTTAGTAGGATGTACTGGATTCTTCTTCAAGAAATTTGTTAAACCCTAACCTAACCGCTTAATGAAGTAGCGGGCCGCCTGGGATTGGGACTGGGCCTAACTTTGTGGTCCTAGGTTTGTCAATCAAGCCTACTAATAATTTTCTGGCCCATTGAATTTGTTGACTAAATAGATATAAATAGGGTTATTGGCATAAAACGTCCATACGTTTGAAATTCATCGAATAAAATGTTCTCTCACATTTCATTATTTTGCATTTTCATCCCTATTTATACTTTTCATAGTAGAAATCATCATTTTTCTCAATATAAAAAAAATGCTAAATGACGAATATACCCTTCAATTTAAATAAAAAAAATAAAGAACTAATTGCAACCATGCTCCCAAATTTTTCAAAAAATTACCAATAAGTCACATACCAGTGTTCTCGTAAATCCAACAATACTGGCTTATAATTTCTTTGCTAAATACATTTTACCACCTTCATATTTGTTCTACACCATCCAATTTCATCTAAAATCACATATGTTTCTTTCTCCAGCTCTTCTTCAATGATTCAATTTGAAACCTACAGTCTGTAAATTGCCAGGGCCTCCATACCGTTTGCGTAAAGCTAAAACATCACAATAATGATTATACTGTGTACGAACTTGATAGAAAATATAGTTTCAACTCTGTGAAAATAGGTGGGCAACTTCCATCAATCAAAAGGTGTAGATTATGCATTGGAGAGCATTCACAATGTGAAGAAAGCATTCGCTCTGTTCTATCGAGCCTCGAGCGGTCCGAGCCGGTGAATCAAATTGTCATCCCTTCTCGTATGTGACAAGATTGGAACCCTAAGGAAACTTCGGTGATCTGGTTTAGAACAAAATAAACTTCAAGGACCATCTTGAAATTTTGTTGCAACTTTGGGAACCCAATATATATTTAACCCCCTTTTTTTTTTTGTCCGTGTAAACTTATTTGCAATTTTACCATGAAACAACATTTTTTCAATTTTTCTGTTTATTTCTAGGAGGATGGAAGTTTTGTTCAATTAAGGGTAGAAGTCAATGAGAGACGTGTGCCAATACATAAAAAATATGAACGAAGTCGTCTTTGGATCTTGTTCCATAGAAACAAGGCTTTATGAAAACTTGTGCAGTTGTGCTAAATGTCACATTGTTTCTTTTTAGTTTTGACTGAAAGATGATAGGATTAATGTAAATAATTATAGCTAAGAAGTTTAAATTTTATTTATCGCACACAAAAATATCACATTGGTATAAACGAAGAGTTTCAAAGTAAGTATTTACAATCAACAATGTCTCATTCATCTGCTGAAGCAGAATATTGAGCACTTGCTACAACCATTAGTGAGCTTATCTGGTTAGCTCAATTGTTTAAAAAATTTCAGTCATCTGAAAATTGACGACTATGCCATTTTGTGACAATCATGCCGTCATTCAAATTGCAAATAATCCAATCTTCCATGAACGAACTAAGCATATAGAGATAAACTGTCGGGACAAAATTGCAACAGGAATTGTCAAGCTCCTTCCAGTCAGATCAAGACATCAGCTTGCTAATATTTTCACCAAACCACTTCAAGCTCCAGCCCTCATGTCATTGTTGTCCAAAGCTAACGAACTAACTAAAGGAAAGCTGTCATATTCTTTGTAAATTCTCGTCCTTTTGTCATTCAGTTGGACTGCTATTTATAGTGCATGTACATTACATTTCATAGTTGAATAGAATTTTAGTTTTCTTCTCCGTTTTCTCTCTCAAATCTGATAATATTTATGTCTCTTAACTTTTATTTGACGTGTTCTTATCATCACCTTCCATTAATTAGTTGTATATGGTAATGGTTTCCATTCAAAAGTAAGTTTGTTTGTCCATCATATTTTAAAAAATAATAAATGCAAAAGTGCAACAAAGTATTGCCCCCCCCCCCCCCCCCCCCCCTCATTTAAATGCATGTAATCATAATATTAATTAGAAGGATAGAAATCATCAAGGAAGAAATGTGCTAATTAATTAGATACTGAAGGCAAAAATATTCCAAGAGTCATTTTTACTTTGTATTAGTATGTTTTAATTCATTTTGAGTATTTAGTTTGTTGCTATTAGATTTCCTTACTTCATATCTTTTTGGTGGCTCGGAAATGTTTGGAGTAGTTGTAATTTCACATGTCTTTTGATTGCACAATTATGTCTGTTGTAATTGCTTTATGTACTTGTTCTTTGATTGTTCGGGTATGTCGGTAGTATTTATACACTGTATATGATTTTGATCTATAGAATTCACATTTACTGATAAAATAAAATAATACAAAAAGTATTCCAAGAGCCTCCCCCTTGCTATCATTTCTTCATCAAACAAGAACAATCCAATTATTCAAAAACGCAAGTGTGCTATGCACAATTAAATTATGAAAAATAAATATGAGCTCAAAAAAGACTGACTCCAATTAAATGGGATAAATAATGCACACTGACTAGTCATACTCACGCACTAGTCAGCAGAAGACATAAAAAAAATTCAAAAGTTGGACAACTGAAGCAGATGCTAGTTGATTGAACATGAAAAAGATATTAAAAATTATAATGCTAATTATTTTCGTGATTTGTATAGAAGAATGTTGTAATTTTCCTATTGCAACTACATGATGTTGAACGAGTAATATAGTGGACTTTTGAGTCGGGATAATCGTTCCCACAAATACTATTGGTTATTCATAATTTACTATTTCTATTTGATTTCTATTTGACAAAAAACAAATTATGACTTATTGATTGTTGATTTAAATTGCACACAATAATTGAATTAGAGTTTTAAGCATGAATTGGAGATTAGGGCACACAATTTCATTTATGATCACATTTATTTCTCTAATCAAGATTCTTTACATAATGTCGTTTCCGATTGAATTCTTTTAAAGTGTTCAGTTTACCTCTTCCGAGTTCAAATTGATTCTATTTAACTAAGTCCTTCTATATCTCTATGTGAGTCAGGATACAACTTAGTTAAACACCTTAACTCTCCAAGAATCTTTGTAATGGTCGCATTAACTAGAAAATGTATCTCTACACTTTATACTAGTTTTTGAATTTTATTATGCAGTCTAATCTATAGCTCACCTCTTGACTTATTATAGATTCACAAGATTGTTGAATTATTAGCCCAGTAATTCAAGCATTAAACATCATAAATAAAATCAACACATAAAATTGAGAACTACAATTTTGAAATTTGACTTAAAGGATCTCATTAAACTAAATTGTCTACCCTAATTAAATGTTTAGCAGTGCATAGTAGATGAAGAAAAACAAATATTAGTTATAGAGTACATCGCCGAGTTTCAAATCAAGATGTAGAGAATTGGATGAATCTTTAACCAAGATCGTCTTCCTTCCCAAATCAATGCTTCCAAACCCTCAATTTGATTTCTTGTTTTTGCTTTTCTTCTTTGTATGATCTCTTTAATTCTCAAAACCTGAGGAGTCTTTACTCATCTAGATTAGGTCTTTATATAGTATATTATACTTCAAATAAGAGTTCCAATGAAAGATAAACTCGTAAAAAAAATAAATAAAAAAATTGCAAAATGCGCCCCAACAGAACCAGTCGCGGTCCTGAAACTCCCAATGGCCAAAGGTAGGCCGCTGGTTTGCAAATCGTGATCAGACCGAGTGAGATTATCTACCCAAACTTAAACTCTTGTTCGTTGTGAGTAAGATTATCTACCCAACACACTTGCTAACAACAATTATCAATTTAAAGAGTTGTCGCATTTACCTCGGGTTTTGAAGCTGCTAAAGTAACACACAAAAAGCTCCCAAGGTTTGCTACCAAAGCATAGTTTAACTTGTTCGATGCTTGACCGATATGTGAGCATAATCAATTAAATCACGTAATTCTTTGAGTTAGTCCAATCTTGACCCTAAATGGTCTGTTCTTTCTCTCTTCTCTCGTAAGATGCACTCCCCAAAACTTGTTTTTCAATCACTTACTCGGGATGTTCATTCTAAGGTTGATTTCTCAACACTCTAAACTTTCCTACTCAAGTTTGGTTGAGATCTCACAAATGAAAGTATTTACCTCAATAAGTGATGATTCTCCTTAAGATTGAATATCTTAAACTCCAAGCTCTACCTAAGTTAATAACCCCATTAGAAATTACTCTCTCTCAACCAAGTACCCAAGGTTTAGCCGAGTAGAAATAGTGTTTTTAGTTATTTTGCCACTTCTTCAACACACTTTGGTATGTTTTATTTTTCATAATGTCCCTTCTTCTATTTATGGGATCTTTCTTTTGGTTATCTAGGGTAGTTTTTACTCTACATTGCAGGTAGCTTTTGTTCGCTTTGAAAACGTATGTCGCAAGCTCATGAATCGTGAACAAGTAATATAGTGGACTTTTTGAGTCCGAATATCGATCCCACAAGAAATGTTACTTTGAAATTATGTACTCTAATCGATTTTAGTTCTAACAACGATTGACACACACACAAAATAATATTGAAATTAAATTATAAACTAATAACTATAAAACTAAACTAACAAACTAACAAAACGTAATTGCATCTTTGATTTGAAAAAGTGGTTGGAAATTTATGATTTTACTTAACCTTTATTTCATTAACATCAATTCAATGACACACATGCAAATTACCAAAATAAATTATTAGACCCGATTCTCCAATTTTAGTTAACAACCTCTCTCGAGTGAAATTAACTCTAATCAATCACGCCCCTCCACGATATTTCTATGCCGAGTAAGACTTAATCAATTGCATTCAATTGTTGTGAGAATACTCAAAGGATCACCTAAGGTAGGTGTATATCTCTATACACCTAAACAAACATAGTATACTACCAACTTAAGGCATTAATTATTTTAGTCTAGTTAGTGTAACAATTTCTCAATAATTACCCCAACCACTTAACACATCATTTAGTAATCAAGTAAATGAAGGAAAATCAAACATAATAATTAATACACCATGATTTTGATAACAAATGCATTTTCAACAACATATATCAATATTAATAAAATTAAGATTAAGATTCAACATAAATTCCAAACCAATAAACTTAACTCATTTTATAAAGATGATAAACAAAGAGATTTTATTACAATACATATCAAACATGAAGATTAAATGAAGGAAAAACAAGATATAAATATACAATCCTTGTAGTCTTTGAATTCCTCCAAGTTTTCTATCAATTTCTTTATGTAATCTCATTGCTCCCTTGATGGTTCTTCTCAAAATGAGTTAATAACTCAAAGAAACAACTAACTAAAAGAATAAAAATAAAGAAAATAAAGAAAAGAAAAGGAAAACTAGAGAGAAAACTATTAATCTTAAACTAAAAACTAACTCTCACCCTTGAAAATGAGAGAGATATGGGATATATGCAATGCTATGTGAGACACCCCAAATATATCTCCATTAAACAAGTCCCAAAATATTGCCAAAATTGACCAAAAACGCGTGGAAAGAAAATAGACCATCATTGAATTTTATCTCTATGCGGCCGTATAGTTGTATCTCATACAGTCGCATGGAAGAAACAAAATATGCATTTCACGTCTCTGGGCAAGTCATGCGTTCGCATAGTTATGAGCCATGCGATCGCATGGTTCAATCCAAAAATCCACTTGCAGCACAGTCCTTCCATATTTGCACGTTAGGTCCCTCATCTTTCATCTCGTACAATTTGGTCCTCAAACTTTGATCTTCATTACATTTAAGCCTTTGATAAAGGGCAGTCAAAGCCCTCCATCTTTTGATCAAGTGCATTTCAGTCCTCAACTTCACATTTTTGTGCAATTGAAATCCTTTTTTTTTTTACTTGTTTTGCCTCCGTTTCATTCCAATTCAGGGTTTTGACCTATAAATACAAAAAGTACACAATTATGGGTAGAAATATACTCAAATTTATCAACAATTAAATACCAAAAATGTCTAATAAGTGTGCAAAAGCGCACTTATCAGCTTTTTTTTCCCAATAGATAATCTATTAAACAATGGTAATGAAGTGCCAGATTACCCAAAACTAGCTTTACACAACAATGCGAGCAACTTTTCCCACGTGCTTCGGCTAGTGCAAAGCCTTTTTTTAAATAATTAATTGAGAGCAAAACCCTTAATTTCGATTACTGCCTAAGTTTCACCAACATCCATACTATAATTTACATGCACGAAATCAACACCTATCTAAGTAGCTATCAACACCGAAATTCATAAATCACAAAAAATGTCAAACAATATCATCAAAGTTCGACAAGATCATCCATTCACATGAAAAAACCATATTTTTTTGACTTTTGAGACGAAAATACAATTAACTTATACAACTATTCGTAAATATTGATCCAACCCATATAATATGTGATTTTCATGATTATTGTGCTCAAGATAAATCAATCTAACATAAACAAGTGTCAACTTAGTGAAAGAGACATTCCCTAGTCACAATTCATAAATCACAAAAAATGTCAAATAATATCATCAAAGTTCGACAAGGTCATTCATTCACATGAACAAACAATATTTTTTTTTACACAAGATGAGATAAATTATATTGTGTCTTTTATGTGGACTTCTCAAATTTGTGGTGATAGTGGAGGGATAATACCCCCAAACATAAATTTGATAACGAATCAAAATAATTTGGGTTCACAAGGAAAATGGGCTATTTTGGAAGATTTTAGCTATTGCTCCATTTTTTAAATAAACTTAGAAAATGCGCTTATTTAATACGAAATACTGTATGTAATGCAATAACAAGAAAATAAAAGGTTTAAGGCTAGAAAATTGGGTTGTCTCCCGTCAGTTTTGAATTTATAGTTTTCAGCTCAACTTTGGTCCATGATTAATTATTGCGACTCGAACCAGGCTATGCCGATCTCACACTTATTGCAATTTTCATTCATGCGCCCTTTCTTTATTCTCCATATTCTACAATTTTTGTTTTTATCTTTGGAAGCCTCTATTATTCCACCAATTTCTATTCAGTTCAGATAGCCTCTTTGTTAAGGTGTTTCTTCTTCATCACTTCGATAGACATTCTTGAAGTTGGATAAATTATCAAGTGGGGTGTTCATGTCGAATATTTCTTGTTTGTCTTCCACCTTTAATATTAGCTCATTTTTCCATTGTACAACGAATTTCGCGTATTAAAATACGAAAATCGTTACAAATTGTATTTTTGAGAAATACAAGTGAAAATTAATCTTCTTGTAACTGCAAAATTTGCAAGATCCTCTGATTAATTATCTAAATGTTTGATGTCGAATAACTTCAAGATTTATTGAGAATTTGATTTGTCAAGGGTTTGTCTTGTTCCACACTTTTTGGGGCTTGAATACTTCGCTCACTTTTTCCTTGAATTTTGTTAATTTGGATTTGTTTTTGATCTTCCGGACTTGACTTGAAGTGAAGAAGATTTTGATCTTCTTTATGTTTGCCGGACTAGCATACTAAAATTTCTTCAGCACTTCGTGATTTTCTTCTACACTTTCCAATACAATGAAAGTCCTATTTATAGGGGAAATTTTGTGACTAATTTTGGTAACGGAAATTATATTTAATTAAAATGATTAATAAATAATTGTAGGTTTATAGTAGAATGGGCCTCCTAATTAACTTTTTAGCGGGCTTTATGGACATGGGCTATAATTTAAATTCAATCCATTTTTTAGTCTGCAGCTATAGTGTTTGTCCGTGATGTAGATAGCATGACTTCGACCTAATCTACAATGAAATCTTGTAAACATTAAAATATAAGTATCCTGTATTTACACTAGTTCAATTAGCTAGCTGTAGTGTTACTGATGTAGACTTCATAAAGCATTAAACAGAATAAGAATTTCACTAGCAATCAATAATTTATAGAATAAGAATTTCCAATCAAAATTTGTAAAGTAAAACTCTCTGGAATTTTAGCTTGGGAGGCAATTTATTTTGTAATGTAGCAACGTTTATCTCTCTTAGTGCAACTATCTCAAACTTAGGAAGCTTCATTTTCTTTGTTAGCATATCTTTCAAAAATCTTGAATAGCTCAAAATTTGTAATATCACATCAATAAATGGGATATTTATGTGGAGTTTCTAGATAACATCTAGAATTTTTTTCAAATTTCGTATCCTTCTTGTTCTTCTAGAGCCTTTGAGGAAAGGTTTTGGAGGCACGTAAGCCTTGACTGGACTTGGTGCCTTAGCGTTATATATTTTTATTCTTTTCTCGTGATCTTCTTTTGTTGGTGCATATTTTTCTTCACTGGCCTCTTCTTCTATCAATCCAGGTTGATTAATTTTGTTATGCCTATTCTCATGAATATCTGGTTATTATACCCCACTCTTTTTAGTTATGACATGAATATTTTCCTTCGTGAATCGTGACCTCTTTTACAAGAGCCCTAGGTAGATCATTTTTCACTACCCTTATTGTCATTACCTACTCCCTAGGATTAATCTTTATATTACTAAGCAAGGATCCTGGTACGTTTCGAAAGTTTTAAGCAATCTGTCCAATATATGTTTTCAACTTCCTAAATGATTTTTGCTGATTTTGAAAGTTTATCTCAAACTTTTGAAATAAAGGTCTGTTTTCTACATTTATTGATGAACATCTTCACCAAACTTGATTTTCTCTTCTGCGTGGAATGATTTGAACTACTCCCTTGTTGTTGATTGTCAAACCATCTGAAGTTTGTATGTTACCTCTAACTTTGATTATATGTTTGAATGAGAGTTCTACCATGAGTGCGAACCATTTTGTATGTAGTTTACTTGTCTTTCTGGAGAAGCCAACAAGAAGCAATTTTCTGTAGCATGACTGACTCCACAATTCTCACATACTATATTGATCATCAATACATTTGCTCCTTGTGTTTGAAACTTTAGGATTCCCGAGTTCACCATAGCTATCCACTTATTCTCAATCACCAACATTTATAACAATGATTATATGTACGTGGTTGAATTTTTCTAACTGATTCAATTTACCCCTCTAAGAGTTCAAATTGATTCTATACTTACAGTACTTCCTTGAGGTGCTCTACATACTTTCCTTGAGGTAGGTCCCTTGGCTTAGTTTCGAAGGATAAGATCCAGCTTCCATTTTCACTTGCAAGCCATGTCAAGAAATATGATTTTTATTATGGTCCCAATTGGCTATTTAGTAAATTCTTGATGATGACTAAATACGATCCCCTAATGGAAAATACTCCATATTATTTTTTATATATTCCAATACGTCAAGTTGGAGCCGAATGTCCAACTTGCCATTACGAGCTAGCTGTGGGGAACTCACTCAACTCCACTTTTTTTTTTTTTTTTTTTTAAAAGAAAACCCTGAATTTGTCAAGGGGCAGGGGAAATGGTCGATAAAGTTCAAGCCCTTTAAAGTTTTTTTTTTTTTTTAAAAAAAAAAAAACTGTTTGATTCTTTACCTGTTATGAGAAGTCCTTTTTTTTTTTTTTTTTGAAAGGGGGAGAAGAATTATGAGAAGAAAAAAAAAAGGGAGAGAAGAATTATGAGAAGAATTTTTTTAGGGGAGAGAAGAGGAATGAAGGGAAGAAAACGTGAGAGAGGAGAAGAAACAGGGAGGAAATTGCCAATTGAAACCCCTTTTTTTTTTTTTGGAGTCAAACATTGTGGCTTGAATATAGATCTCTAAAAAGTGGCCAAGAATATGGACACACAGAGAAGAAATTGAATAAGAATTGGAACCTTTTGTTTTGGAGTAAAAAATGCCTCTTTTTTGGCTCATTAATTGAGCATATGCTGCTTGGCGAACTTCATCTGCAGCTCGGATATGATCTTGAAGTTGGAGGATCAAAAGAGGAAAACAAACAAATTTCGTTTTTTTTTTCAATTTTTTTTGCATGTTTAACCCAAGACCCAAATTAAACTTGCTCTGATACCATGTTAAGAAATATGAATTGTATTATTATGGTCTTGTGTATATTACAATGTAGGAGACCCTATTTATAGGGTTACAAAGAACTGTAAAAGGAAAGATTATACAATAATCTACTATGGAAAATAATCTTACACTAAAAGGAAATACTATAATAGAAAATACTCCATATTATTTTCTATATTCCAATAACTTGAAAATGGATTCTCACCTGTAGCTGTCCTTATGGTCCACAACACAAGAAGAAACTCATCAACATAAGCACCATTGGAGGCATCGAACTAGTGTTTAATTTTTTATTTGATGGTTTTGTTGACGACCTCAACCTGACCATTGGCTTAAGGTGGTGGGGAGTGGAAAAGTGCTTCTTAATACCGAGCTCTTCTCAGAGCTCTCAAGGGATAGACAGCTGATATTGAATACTGGTGCATATTAGAGAGGACTTATTGGGTCAATAATTAGAGATTATTTTGGAGTGGTAATGCCGCAGGGATGTGTAGGACGGTGCAGCTTCTTTCCCGAGGATGCTGAAGATGTGGCTGTGAAAGAAGGTTTGTTAGCTCAATCCATTGGTGTACATTTGGAATATTCCGAGACTCTTGCTTCTACACTTCATAATCTTGAGTCTGATTTTACTTTTGTCCCTTGCGAGGGACTTTTAATTGATATTGTTGATTTGTTACAATAGATAGGTATCGAGTCGTGGTTACTCCACTTCCACAAATGGGAACAAAGCAGCCATGTTCTTGCCTCTTGGAAATGTTATACTCCCATTTTCATATCCCCTGTTGTTCGGGCTGAACCTCATGAATGAAGTTTGATTTATTATCCTCAAAAATAAAAATAATGCAAAAAGATTTAATGGTACAATTGCAATTCTAATCCGTAAAATACAAACAGATCTAGACTCCAAGATAATCCTCTGTTACAAACTCATCAAAAAGAAACAAAGAAAAAAAGGTTTCTCGAGATTTAACATCTCAGTTATTCCATAACCACCGAACCAAGGCACAAACTAGATTGAGTACAAAGTAAAAAAAAAAAAAAAAAAAAAACTATTCTCCCTTCAACATGTAATCCATGGGAAAACAGCTCAAGCAACAGATGCCATGTGACGAACCAAGTCGATAACACGGTTACTGCAAGTGAGAATTATATAATTATTGCAGTAAAAAAAAAAAAAAAAAGTAGAGCTAGAAAACTTATCTTACATGAAATGTAAAAATGCTTACCTATAACCCCATTCGTTGTCATACCAAGATACAACCTTCACAAAGTTGCCATTCAGAGCAATTCCTGCCTTGGCATCGAAAATGCTTGACCTGGCAAAATGCACAAAAAGGTAAATTTTTAAAGTAACTCTTACATTAGAGTCAAATATGAAACTAATTTTTAATTTTGAGGAATAAAAAAGTTAATTAGTTCAAACTTATTAACTTATAAATAGACTTACTTATAAGTGAACCTAAGCCAACTATGAATGGAAAAAAGCATAAACAAACATTTAAAACTTGTCCACAAAAATAGATTGGCACAGTTCTTAGATTTTCCTCACCTGCTATCGCCTACAAAGTCAGTTGATACGACATCATCTTCAGTGTAACCGAGGATCCCTTTTAATTTACCCTCAGACTCGGCTCTGCAGAACCGTAAACAAGAGGTGAGAAATGAAGATTTAAGACAGCAACGATTGGAACACGGCAGTTTTATTTTTGTGCTGTACAGCAAACAAACAATAAGATTGAGTTATAAGAAACTTGTAACCTTACTTAATAGCAGCTTTAATTTCATCATATGATGCTGCCTTTTCAAGCCTTGCAGTGAGGTCAACAACTGAGACGTCAACAGTTGGAACACGGAAAGCCATTCCGGTAAGCTTTCCATTTAGAGAAGGAAGTACTTTCCCAACAGCCTACAAAATCACGTATATATGTATCAACTTATATTGAGAGATCTGTTTCATTCTACTAAGTCAATGGACATATGACATATACATAGGTTGATATTCGACTCTATAACGAACATATATATTATTATAAAAATACATTTACGCTCACACACATATTGCATACATTTACCCTCACTTGCACGAGTGACAAGTATACCTTTATTAGTTGTATAATTTTGTTTGTATCAGAAAATATAGTGTAACATACATACCTTAGCAGCTCCAGTACTACTAGGAATGATGTTAAATGAAGCAGCTCTACCTCCTCTCCAGTCCTTCATTGATGGACCATCAACAGTCTTCTGAGTTGCTGAATGAAATCAACTAAAATCAACCTCTGTTTACACCCATGTAAAGTGAAAAAACGACGATCAAGGAAAAGGTTCACTTACCAGTAATAGAGTGGACAGTTGTCATAAGACCCTCGACAATGCCAAACTTGTCATTAAGAACCTGTCACATACGAGCATTAGATCTATGTTGAGTCCATTCTGCACATAAAAAATGATATCATTCATGGTGCGCCGAACTACTAATTAGAGAACAAACCTTCGCCAAAGGAGCAAGACAATTGGTAGTGCAACTAGCATTAGAAACAATGTTAATGTCCGGCTTGTAATCCTTCTCATTAACACCCACAACAAACATGGGAGCATCCTTACTAGGGGCTGAAATGACTACTTTCTTTGCACCTCCCTGCGTATCAGAGGATAGAATCATAATGTCTATCAACCAAGTGTAAAATGACAATAATAATAATGTGCTTGGTAGGTGTTCATAAAGAAAAATATGCCAACTTGTAAAATTCATTAACAAAGGCTAAAAAGAAAAGAAACTAAAATGCAACCACAGATATGAGATATTGACTTAGCAAAATCAGGATTATAACTATTTCAAGTAGAAAAATACTTTAAATGCACACCTTCAAGTGAGCAGCAGCTTTGTCCTTGTCAGTGAAAACTCCAGTGGACTCAATAACATAGTCGGCTCCAGCCTCGCCCCAGGGAATCTCCTCTGGGTTCCTATTCATCAACAGGAAATTTTTAGAGATCAAATAGAACCAACAATAATTAATGACTCCCATTCAAAAAAAAAAAAAAAAAGTAATAACTCCACTAATGATGATAATCGCAGTCTACCTAACACCAAAGACAGTGACTGGCTTGTCACCGAAGAGAATGGTCTTAGAATCCTTAACGTTAAGCTCATGCTTTTTCCATTGTCCATGAACACTGTCATACTTGAACATGTATGTCTGCACAATAGAATATACGAGTCAAATTTAAATTGAATTCTCATACGTTAATGGCCAGCAAGAGAAGGAATTTAATTTAATAATAGGAGCAGAGAAATTTCATCGTAGATATCTCTCAGCGAAGTAGATATCCTCACTCTCATTTCAAAGAGTAAGAAATGCAACAGTCATGCTGGTATGTGTTAATGCATGCAGTAAATGAAAAGTCGGTAGGGATAAATTTTGCGCATCTGATCCTATGGTATTGTTAATTTTGCAAAAAATCCACGACGTCAAATAAATAGGAACAGAAAATTCTAAAAAGTAAATCCAAACTTCTGGGCACAATGTAGACTCATACATAGATACAATATCTATTGTTGAAGACAAGATTTAAATAAATATACATGTCGTTTCTTTAACAAGTTAAGCTTTTTGATGAGATAGTTCAATATGGTATAGAGCCCGATAAAAGACCTTAGATTAAGACTTCAAGTCTTGCCACCACCCTTTTTTAAAAAATTTTGCACTTGTCAGTCATTTGATCAAAAAATGAATTGGTATGCACATGCTAGGTTGTATTGTAACGACCTAGAGGTCTTGAATTCGAATTTTGGGGACACGACAGAAAGTCGTGAGGAGGTAAGTGTGCTTTGCCCACCCCAAAACAGACAGTACGTATAATATGACGGTTTCAGCGTAAAAGTCGGGTCGTTACATGTATTGAAGACAAATGAAATGTTGCCTGTCTTTAATAGCTTAAGTTTACATATTGCAATCTTTATGAGATGTTTCAAAATAAAAATTACAATAAAATAAAATGAGATTAATCAAACTTCCATAGATGCGGTGAAGTCAAGTACAATCCATTACGAGGAATAATTTAGATTAAAACACCATAAGCACAATCAGATTTATTCATGATTAATCACCAAGGAATCAATTCAATCAAGCAAATCAACCAACTGTGATCAGCATAACGCACTAGAGATCGCTTAACTACCATAATCAGTTCAAATTGAAAACAAGCTAGTAGTATTATACATCAATCATACCATCCACCATACATATCCAACAATGTTGCAAGGAAACTTCTAAAATGCTAGTATCCATTTAGGAAACATTTTGGAATTCCAAACTCAAAAAATTGTTTATTTTTTAATAAAATTCAAAAACTTTTGTGAAACTTTTTGACCAAAATATTCGTAAACTTCAATTAGAAATTTTACTTTGTTGTGAATTTCTTTAGAGACTTCAACTGAGAACTAATTTCATTGCGGGATTCAACGTAAAACAGACTTAATAGTAGGCTTTAAATAAAAGATCAACAAGTGTTAGGGTTTGAAATAATTTTATTTAGAAAATCAAATATAAAATTTGTAAAATAAATCTTAGTTTTTTATTCAAAGTTTCCACAACACTTCATATCCTACATTTTTCCAAAAATAAAGTCTTCACAGCATTTTTAAACGTCGTGTTTTCCATTTCGATTTTCATTCAACTTAGACGAAGCTATCCAATGCATTAAACAATCAGAAACAACATAAAAGAGGAAAAAGAACACGAGAATTACCATATATTCAGTGGTAATGAACGGATCATTCACAGCAACGAGTTCAACATCATCACTGAGCAATGCTACTCTGGCCACCAATCGCCCAATTCTCCCAAACCCTATACAAACACACAACAAATCAAGCATTAAAAAATATTAGAATTTTTCATCATCATCCATCTCTAACCAATTAAACTAAAAAGCAATTGAACAAATACCGTTGATTCCAATCTTGATTTTTCCCATAATGAATGTGAGATGAGCAAGCTAGTATCAGTATAAAGCAACTACAGTATAAATTTGTAATGGGCAGTGGGTATCTGTGTGTATATATACATGTTTGCGTATGTATATAAGTGCGAGCTGTGTGACCTAAAATGGTTGGGGAGTAATTGTCGAAGCTCAAAGGAAGGGACGCCATTGCTTGCAGGATGCAAGGAGCGGTTCAATAGGGGAGTAAGATCAGGACACGTCCATGCTGATCCGCGTTAGATGAAAATTTAGAGCTTGTTTGCCTTATAATTTTCAATATAATCTCTTTATAATTCAAATTTATCCAAATTTACTACATTTATTCACAATTTATTTCTATCAAATTACAATTTCAACGAGTTATAGTGAAACTCAAACAAATACTACCGTTGTTATGAAAATTATTCGAGCATAAGTCAAAAAAGGTACAAAGTCAAAAGTCAAAGGTTCGAACAACCATTTCCCAATTGGTTTTTTTTCTTAAAATCAGACCAATCCCAACTTTTCTAGTTAATTAATAGGTAGATATGGGTAGGAATTTTAACCGAAATCAGTCTAGCACCGAACGGTTCTTGATTCTTGAACCAAAACTATGAATATCCGCTCTGAAATCGAATTTATCTTTTATATAAGTTTTCTATTTTATAACAATTTATTCACCTTGATCTAATGATACGCGAAAATGTGTTCGACTTATAATACCGCAAGTGCACAGTTCGTTTCAAGTAATAAAGTGAATTTTTAAATCCAAATAACATTTTCATAGAGATTTAATAGGTTGATTCTATCTAATTCAACATTAACCGAAACAAAATATGTTGTTTCAGTTTTTGAAATTAAATTGTAATAAAAACTAGTAATCTACTTATGCAAAAGTGAATGAATTAACAAAGCAAATTCAAATTTCACTACGTGCAATGAAATAACTTGATGAGATCCCGATTAGAGGGATATCATGGAACTCGTGGAATTGATTTCGAAAACGCCAGGAAAGCCCAAATTCAGGTTGTAGACGATAGGATCTTGATCCGAGCCTCACGATCCAAGAACTTAAGGTATAACCTTAAACTCGTTGAAGTGCGAAAACTAGAACCTCGATTTGCGAACGTCACAAAAGTTGTCCAATCTTTTGCTAAATTCTGGTTTGAACACCATAAATATTAACACGAAATATTTGATAAGTTCATTTTTCATGGAAGACCCATTGGAGAGAAAACTCAATTTTTATTATCATAAAAAACTTTATTACAATGAAATAAAATTCCTATTTATATGAAAACTATGGAAAACTCTGAAAAACACGAAATATCAAGAGTTCAAAAATAATAAAACTTATCAAAATAAGAAATATAATGAAATCTGAAAATTCGCACAAAAATATAGAACAGGACTCGAAAAGACTCTATGCGGCCACATAGAGTATTTCTATGCAGTCACATAAAAATAAATTCTGCCTCCTGCCATGTCTCTGTCTATTTGGATGCGGCCGCATCCTGTGATAACTATGCGGCCGCATAGTTATCGGTTTTCACTTCCTTCTTCGACCCTTCAATTTGTGTTAATTCAATTGCTTTCGACCCTCGACCCCTTCACCAAACTTGGTCTTTGGGTTGTTGACTTCGACCTTTTGGACTCCAAAACTCGACCAAGTGATTGCCTATCCCGGATCACATCATAACTAAATGCAAGTTTGATATAACAATCAAATAAAATGCATACTAGGTTCATGAATCTCCATGCAACGATCTATTTTAACTATAGTTCTACAATTTAACAACACGTTTGAATTATGACGAATCAATGTTCTTATTTTATTCAAAACTCTCTTTCGATTAAGTTTGAACCTATTTTCATATACAACACCGACTATATCTCTATGACGGGAGCAAATATATAAAAATGCATGAATATTTATGAACACTTAGAGATTCACGTAAAGTATAGCGGTATATATCTATCCCCTATCGGATCCTAAGATGATTTTTACCCCTGTCGAATTTATTTATCCTCTTTCGAATGGATGAAATAAACTACCACAATCACATAATCATTACGCATATAATTATGGATAAAAGCAATGCATATAAATCATTCAATAAATTCAAAATGCGTTTTAATGTCAAAAATATGAAACTAGGAATTGAAATATCACATTACATAGTTCATTGTTCACCTGACACAATAAAATCTAGCCTAACATGAAAAAATTAAGAAAACTAAGAATTTCAATAGGAAAAGACAACACCCCATTGATTTTTGGAATGAATTCTTGAATCTTTGATTGAATCTTTGTGTTGTTGCCTCGTATTTTGCTCCCAAAATCCTCTTTTCTCCTCCAAAATTGCGTACCCCCATTTCTGATCAAGTTTAAGGTTATAAATGAATCCAAGATCGAGTTTCCATAGATATTTAACTTAAAAAATGAAACCAGAAAATTCAAGCCAGAATTAAATCAAGCGATCGCTTTGTTATAGTCCAAGCTACCGCTTGGAACAACTAAATCAGTCATTGGTACTTGCTCTTTTTTATCTTTTTGTTGGGTTGCTACTACTTCTCTTACCCTACGATGGAAGGTTCTCTCGATTTTCGGATCAGTTGGAATCAAATCACCGTCAACCGATCTTCGCATATAAGACCAAAAAGATGAACAATAGTAGCACTCAGAAGAATAATAAAAATTAAATACTAACTAAAGAAAAAGAAATTTAACTAAAAAAGTTTGAATTAGTGTCAAAGTAAATAAAATAAAAGTAAATTAAATCCCCGACAACGGCGCCAAAAATTTGACACGCGAAAATGTGTTCGACTTATAGTACCGCAAGTGCATAGTTCGTTTCAAGTAATAAAGTAGATTTTTAAATCCAAATATCGTTCTCACAGAGATTTAATAGCTTGATTCTATCTAATTCGACCTTAACCAAAACAAAATACGTGGTTTGAGTTTTTTGTAACTAAATTGCAATAAAACTAGTAATCTACTTATGCAAAAGTGAATGAATTAACAAAGTAAATGTAAATTTCACTACGTGCAATGAAATAACTAAATGCAAGTTTGTTATAACAATCAAATAAAATGCGTACTAGGTTCGCGAACTTTTGTTTTCCTTCCATTTTGGTTATTTTTCGCTCTTTTTTCTCATACTTTTTGTTATATCTATCAATGTTGTCCTGCAAACACAATGTTATAAAAAAAAAAAAAAAAAAAACATGTTGTAGGTGGAAACGAATCTAAATCAATTGTTTGGGCTCAAGTTCTATTCTAGTAATTATTTAGACCGAATTGTTTCATTTACGAGTATTACAGTACCCACATGATCCACCCGAAATCTAGACACTTACAAATCAGACACTATCATGACTACGTTTCTTAATATTTAACTACACCATTTATAATAATTGGTCAAGCCAACAAGCTTGAGTTCACATTAGGGTTACATAATAGAGTTCGATGTGGGTCTTTAATATTTAGATTAACATATGTCTATTATGACACCCATTTTGATACACCTTGATGCAGAGGTTTATCGCCATGTGTTTATTATGGCACCCAGCTCGAACGTACATATTTGATGTAAACAATCCAGTTTAGCGATAACAATCAGAAAGGTAAGCTTATATGGTTTCAAGCAAATTGCAAGCTATTCGATTTTAGTTGGATTACGGGTTACCAAACTCCATAGAGCTAATAGGTTATCCTGATGGACAATGGCACAATGTTATTTAGATTAATATTACTGATTCGATGTTAATAGGGGAACCCCATTTGGAAATTTTTATCGCCACGCGAGGCATGCGTGCGTTTATCTGGCGGATGACCTTGTTGAAAATGGGGGTCCTCATGGCAGCTGGAACGTGGCATTTTTGTGATCCAAAATTTTTTTTTAAAGGAAACACAAAAATGAGAGGAATCAGAAAGTTCAAGCTAATTGATTTCATTTAAATTTTTTTCTGCTATAGTCGATTTGTAGTTGGACTACGAAATTATATTAACTCTTAAAGGGCTCGAGTGCTACTAGGTTTTTATCAAGATTTGACAATGGCACAAAGTTAACATTCTTCGATCCTTTTTTATTTACTATAAAAAAAAAAAAAAGGTGAAAAAACAAAAAAATTGAAAATTTTGTCCATACTCACCCGGGGCACCCCCTGCCTTCGCCCCTGTGCGTTGTGAGAGGGGGGACAACTTTCGATAAGGATTATTCGATACAAATAAAATTATTCTATCCAGGATAGAAGAAATCTGTTAAGGAATTGTTAAATGGAGGAAGTAAAAGAAAATGCCATTTGAGAGAGAAGAATATGAATTTTATTTCCTGAATGATTGGTTGCAAGAGTGCCTCATACCCTTACCTCCTATGCTACTTCTATTTCAGTGAACCGTGTAATTTATTTTGTCCTGTATGTTCGTGATGACTTCTAATAAAAGTACTAATATCAAGAAAACTCATCGAACATGTGATTCCCGTTTTTCGTAAATTTTGTGAAAATAATATATTTTCTGTTCGCAACTTTGCATGAGGACTATGGCCCAACTATAAGATGTTTTGTAGTATCGATGGATCGGTTATCTTAATTGAATTATGCTTTTGTTTCAAGATATTCTCAAATCTCAATTGCAGGATATATCCTGTTTGATTCCCATTTTTATGAAAAAAAATGCATTTTAGAATAATAGATTGATGAAAAATATGATTATTGAAAAATAAAAAAAAGTTTTTTATTTACGTGAAATATTATTTTAATAAAAAATATGTGATTGAAAAGAATAAATAAAAAAAATATATTTCAACAAAAATGAGAATCAATATCAAAATAATTAATTCTTTTTACATATTTTTAAGTAACACGTGACATTCATGACATAAATCAGAAGACCAGACATCCTAGATTCATTCCCAAGCAAGAAACAGAAATGGCAAAACAACAGCTTTTATTGTGCAACTGTTAAAAGCCTGAAGCTGCCATAGATAGGCATGAAAGCAACCCCGCACTACTCTCATAATAAGTAACTGTTTTACTTATAAGTAAAAAGAAAATAACATCCAAACTCAAAAGTTTGAATGACTTAAGCTTAACCAAAACGTGCTGCAAATAAACTTAAAAATATAAACATAAGTACATAACCACGACTGCCAAATCTAACATCAGAAAACTTGTAACTTGCTCCCATATATGGAAATGAAGCAGTGCATCACACTTAGAAAGGCGACACATGAATCCCAAACTAATATTTATTACAGTACAGAATTAATATTTTCTGTGCGGATGTCTCAATAATTATCAACTATTTATATCATCCGGCCATCCTTCAAGACATAGTTGACATGTTAAATCAACTCCTCTTCCACAACTTTTTCCGTTATGTAGACACCTCGTGTAGAATAGAGAGTACAAAGGACAAGAAGTTGGCTATTTATTTTCCCTTCTAGAATACAGTCGAGTACAATGTAATACACTTCATGAAAGGTGCAATAACAAGTGCACTTGAAACCTTCCAAAACACAAGAATGAGCTCGAGTAGTTGCAACCGACACTTCAATTCTATCCTTTTGGCTCCACCGTATAAAAGATCTTCACTGTAACGTCTCCATTATGTATGTATAGCCATACATAGCCTGAAGTCATATCCAGGAAAATAGTGATTCAGTCGTAGATGAAAAGGCTGTAACTTGCCTGCTGATGAATATAAGGGAGTTTTGGTGAAAGCATGACTCTATCCTGACAATTCAAGATATCCATCCAGCAGTTAAGACAAATCAAGTCCAGATAAAATGTCTCCTCATAATCAGTATCATTTAGACAGCACCCACAGTTTATGCAGCGCGGAATGCAAAAAGTGCAACCTCTGCATGATTGTGAGGTGTGGAGCCTTTGTTGGCAACTCTTGGCTGGACAATCATAGACCAGTCTCACTTGCTGGCATCTCGGACACGCTTCTACATCAATTGCACATTCATCTTCCAAAGATAAATACAACTTCCCATAATGATAAAAATGCGGTTTGTGGACAGTGCGCTGTTTGTCTTTATCTGCGCCCAATAAAAGCCTGAACTCTTTTAATTGATCATCCTTTACACTGCAAATTTCGCCAATTCTCAGAATCTCGATACCAGTTTTGCCAGAAGACTTGAAGAACTTTAAGTTGGACAAAACACCTTCAATGGTGAGTCCAATGCATCCCGGTACGCTTAACTGCATATACCCAAGGAAACAAATTTATAAGTGCAGTGAAACAAAAATTAAGAAAATAGTCAAAAAACATATTTTAGATGATACCAAATTTAAAATGACAAAAAGTTTGGAACAAAAACTGAGGGCAAAAAAGTACATAAAATATCTACTAAGCAATATATTAGTTCCCAAATGTGAAAGAGCTAAATAATTCGAGAAGGATAATAGGAAAAAATTGCGTGAGTCGCAAGAAATGACAATCTTCACATCCTATTAGCTAGGTTAACTCATGTTTTTTCGGTTTACAAAACAGAAAAAGAGAGAACCACAAATGCTGCTTACACTGACCCATCAATTATTTTGTATTGATACAATATAAATGATTGCATTCAAAGCCCTAACAATTAAATTCGAAGAAGCCCAATAATAAATGACCCATGCATTTCATTTAAGAGATTGTTATTGGCACTGCAATACAAAATCTCTTCAACCACTCTCCATAAGAAAAGTATGCAGAAAAAAGGTAGTTAATTTTCGGGATTGGCTTTCATCTGTAGTGCAGTATGGCTCGAATCATTGTGAAAAATTTGTTGTGTGCTTTCTTTCTACCTATCAATTAAACAAAAATCGAACAAAATAGTGTAGCGTAATCAATGTTCCATGATTCCGATATAACTAACCAGTCAAGCAGCTAATTTAAGATGTACAATACCAATGATAATATAGTATCATAGAAAATGTTTTGAGCAAAAAAAAGAGAAAAATGCAGAGTAGATAAATAACTGAAGCATAAGTGCCCGCAGATACAACACAAAAGATTTTAACTTATTTTTTCTTTTCTAGTCCATCCAATCTTGTTAATATTACATGCCAAACATATTGTCAAGGTACAAACAAGCTACAAGATACAATTCTAAATTCCATAACTCTCGTACAATTAAAAATATAGTTTATATAGAAAATAGATCATCCACTCAAGTAGCTAATTATAGATGTACAATACCAGCGAAATGTAGCATTACAAAGGAAGAAGTACACACACATTGAAAACAAAGAGGGTACAATAAAGAAAAATGTAGTGAAAATAAATTAAGCATAGGCAACAGCAGATAAAGTAATAAAAGATTCCGTTTATGGTATACAAACCTTGGTCAACCGTGGATGTTTTTCAAGCACCCTTTTCAGACCAGAATCCTTGATCTTAAAGCAGTTGACAAGGTTGAGACTGTGAAGACTACCTTGAGCCCTGTCTGTTAACCCCACAAGAGCATCATCAGTAATCTTAACATTCAATGGGTAATCTATGCGAATCTCTCTCCACAAAAGGGGATCATTCTGAACGGCATCCCTCAAAGATTTGCAAACACTTTCAACAGAAAGTAGGTCCCTCACATTGAGATAACCAAGAGCAAAGAACAAAGCATCTGGCGGAGCACCTTCATTGCCATCATTATTATTTGTGACAAGTTCGTTTCCTTTCTTCTCAGCGCTTGATATTGAATATTTTTCACATCCAAAACATATCAACTCCTCTACGTTACCTTCCAACAGATGATGGTGTTTGTTTAAATCATGATCCGAATCCATATCCGAATCAACTGAGTTTTCATCAACCCCCTTTTCGTCTCCTACTTCTAATTCAAACTTCATGGAACTGCTCAAAATAAAATTCAGTTCGGAAAATAATTTGTTATCCTCAGAAGCTTCACCAATCTCAAACCCAGAATTCCTTCTCCCAAAATTCTTCTCGATATCCTCAATCCAACCCGTTATTGCCACAACAGTGGCACCAATATTGAAATCCATACCAAATGGATCATTAGGTAAACCTATAGTAACCCCCATATCAAACGGATCGTTAGGCAAGATATCATCAATATCTTCACACAACTTCTCGGATTGAAACTCAACACCCAGATTTTTACCTTTTCTACCCAAACATTCCTCAATTGAACACCCATCCTCAAAATTTTCTTCAGAAAACAACAACTCAGCACCCAGATTTTTACCTTTTCTACCCAAACATTCGTCAATTGAACACTCGTCCTCAAACTTTTCTTCAGAAAACAACTTTTCTTCTTGATTTAACGCCATTGTGTATCCACAAGAACCCTAAATTCTTATTTGAAAAAAAGACCCTAAAGAACGCCGAAATTCAAAGCTTTCTTTATTTATCCAAAGATCACAAAAGACCCTGAAAATTACAAAATTTGCAGTAATCCATAATTTTAAACATGAAACAAATATGTGTATTTATGTACCCAAAATAAAAGGATGAAGTTGAAAAAAGTAGGGGGGGGAAAAACAGACCTGTTATTGAAGCAAGATCAGGATAGAACGGTCTTCTACATAGAAGCCCCTAGCTCAAAATAAAATAAAATAAAGGAAAATAACAATTGTACACCCCAGGGCAAAATCAATACGTTTATACGTTATGTAAAAGGAAAACCTAAATCAGATGGGAATAGGAGAAAGAGTTAGAGATGATCACCACGATTGATTACAGAAAAATATAATCCCAAGTTATCAAACACTAACCCATTTCACATTACCCGAGAATTGAATCATTGATGAATTATATTCAAAGGATTCAGCTCGTATACACACGCGGATAGAGAGTATATGTGTCTATACGTATTGGATATGCGTGAGTGTTGATATTGATTGGGAAGAATGAAAAAGGAAAACGAAGAGTAAAAGAACTAAAGAAAAGAAAATTGCTGATTTTTGGTACGGGGAGAGAGAGAGAGATGGTATTTTTACTGTTCCTATATGGCTCCCTTCCCCAAGTACCAAATTAGTATGTGTTTATTTCGAGTGAAGTAGTCTCAATCGAGTTGACAGTTGTAATGTGAGTATTCGATTTTCACCTCTTATAAGATATGAAATTGAACTTTTTGTGAGCACCAGCATGACGATTCTTGTACCCTGACCTATCAATGCACATCTCGCAATTTATTTCATCCACAATGCTCTAAGAGTAGGACGGTGGGGAGTCCTTAAAGGTTGGAGTTCAACCTTTAGTATGTGTTTATTTGGATTCCATTATCATTTTATTTTAAATCAAACTCAAATAATAACTGGACAATAAATTATGAATGTATAATTAAGATTAAAGTTTGATTATAATTGAAAGTAACAAATAATTTTATCATTTCCTAAGATAAGTTAATTTCAATCACTTATTTATAATTACAACTTACTTATTATTTACATGCTTATTATTCACATGTGATATTTATTCATATCACTTTTGACTCGACATGATAATTACAATTAACTTATTATCTACATAGGATATTTACTCGTCTTCATTAATGAACAAACACATATCACTTTGACTCGACATGCTTTGTTAATGCTTCGTTGAAAGTTAACGCTTCATCGAACAAGTTATTGTGTTTGAACGTGGTCACCTCAAATTTAGATATAGCTCAACATGTTGAAAATTAAAATATTCTTGCACAGTTTATCGTAGTTGGGGCAAGACATGGTATCTTCTTTTCGCGTAAATTAGATTGTGTATGAATGGCATAGTCCAAATTTAAGGTGATCTCATATTAGCTCGACATATTTATAGAGTTCATCTGAGCGCGTTATTTATGGGGGAAAGTCAATTTCTTTATTAGATCATGTGAACCCATGTTATTTATTTAGAGTGTGTTTTGTGGAAACTAATAGATTTTTTAGTAAATTTTGATAGAAGTTTCTGAAATATATTATTGAAAAGTTGTGGAATTCATAAAAAAATGTGGTTAATATTAATTATTTAATTAGATGGTGTTTGGTAGAGATTAAAATTAGATTTTTTAGTAGATTGTGATAAAGATTTTTGAAATGTGTGGTTGAAAAGTTATGGAGTTCATATAAGATGTGATTAATATTGATTATTTGACTTTAATTTAGATTAAAATCATATTTTAATTAAAAACAAATAAACATTTTAATTTAAATTAAAATCAGATTTAATGTTTAAAATAAGTTACGTATGGCAATTGGCGTACGCAGAAGAAGTCAATAATAGTGACTTCCTGAAGAGCCTACTTTGCCCTTCTAGTGGTAGGGAAACTCGGAAAGGTGGTTGAAGTAGGGAAATGAATGAAGAATGGTAAAACAGTAATTATGCAGGGCACTTCGAGGGTAAATGTGACAATTTGTACAAACTCTATAATCCTACTCTCTAAAGTTCATAGTATAGATTCATATTTTTTATTAATTGAAAAAAATAGAGTAAAATCCATCAAAATTTGATAGATTAAAACATTTCAACTGTATCAAACAAGGGCTTAATATTTTTAGCACAAGTTATCACAGTTGAGACATGTCACGTTACCTCATTACGCCAAATAGTGTAGATCGTATCGTGTGTCAAAATGACACGTCCATTTTTAAGGTGATTCTAGATCAAGTTATTGTGCTCGATTTACGATATCACTTTTTGGCTCAACATGCTTAAAATTATTATTATTAGTTTTAGATTTTTGAGCAAATTAAGTATGCCAATGTGACACTTTATACGGCTACATCCACCCGTACAATAAATGAAATATTTTTCAATTATTAAATCTTATCTCATGCTGTAAATAATTGTGTATAGAAATTGTATCAGAAAAGGAAAATTAATTGTGCTACATGTACATCATTTTTTATATCTTATCACACGACAACACACCATTGGACATTTTTTAAAAATAATAATTTTTTCACCAATCAAATTGATAGTCCAAGAATAACTGAATTAGTTTTTTTTTTTAAAAACTAATCAAAAAATCAATCTAAATTCAAGCAAATAAAGACTAAAGAGATTAATTTAAATAATAAGATCAAATATGAAAGTAAGAAGTAAAAGGGAAGAGAAGAGAAGAGAAGAGAAGATGCAAATGATATAATTGTGGAGATTCAATCCCAAACAATGATCTTCGTCCTCTGATACCAAGTTCTCCAACACAAGCAAAACCTTTTTCACTATATTGATTGATTTATGGTGCAATCCAATTCTTTACAATACTTTCGGTGACTTAAAAACAAGGAACACTGATCTTTATACAATATTGAGCTTTAAGGACCTCAAATATGATTCACGGTA
Source organism: Osmanthus fragrans (assembly GCA_019395295.1). NCBI lineage: Eukaryota > Viridiplantae > Streptophyta > Magnoliopsida > Lamiales > Oleaceae > Osmanthus > Osmanthus fragrans. The sequence continues at coordinate 13,540,146 of CM033357.1, read as the reverse complement.
TTAAATTTTATAATATCTCAATATGACCCACACTATTGAGTTTTATGGGATCTCAATATTACCCACGAGTATAACAAAAAACTTTTACGATGAAATCTTCTCTTGATAAATAATACAAGTGAATTGAGTATTAAGAGATGCTAAAACTTCAACGAATAGCATACAAATGATGTCAAAGTGTTAGACGAAAAACTTTGATAAATATGATAAAGAAATTCTTGATTAAATTAATCAAAATCTTTCTATGAGAAGATGAAGAAGAAATAAATATAAATACCGTTTGATTCCCATTTTTATGTAAAAATGTATTTTAGAATAGTAGATTGATGGAGAATGTGTGGTTGCAAAAAAAGGAAAAGTTTTTGATTTACGTGAAATATGATTATAATAAATAATGTGTGGTTGAAAAAAAGAGAGAGAAAAATGTATTTTCTTAAAAATGGGAATCAAACAGGCTGATAATATACATTCAAAAATCTTCTCAAAATATGTCTCTCTTTTTAATGAATGATTGTAATAAATTAAACACAAAAAGTGAAATGAGAAAACTTTGATAAATATGATGATTTTACAATTTTAATTCAATCAATTAAAGTTTTCAATATGAAAAAAGTAGAAGAAAATATATGTAATGTATGTTCTTTGAAAAAATATCTCTTCGAAATTGAAAGTCTTTTTATGAATAATAGAAATAAGTTAAGTACAAAAATAGAAATGAAAAACTTTGATGATAATGATGATTAAAGAGTTTAAATCAATAAAAAAAATTAAGCATGGAAAATAAATTAAATGAATACAAAAGAAAGCTCAAAGAATTCTTTGAAAAAATATCTCACTTTGACGCTATTGAAAGTCTTTTGAAGAATGAAAAGAGTAAGGCTAGATTTATAGAGTTCAAAACATAAAAAAAAAATTGCAAGTTCGGATGACATGTCTGGTCTATCACCACTTATTTTGATGATCAATATAGCCGTTTGTATAATAAGAATCAGAGGTCAGAATGGTCAAATTTTGGACCGTTAAAAATTTTCGATCAACCATCTCCAGTTGACAGTCAACCACTCGACAATTTCGATCTTTTTATGTTTTAGCCCCGTTTGATCCGATTCGAAGGTTTAGTGAATATATGAAAATCTATCAAGTTCTATACGTTTAGTGAGAATACCAACCAATTTATTTTTTCGTATTAACAAATTCTAATACAATATCCCTCTTTTTCACTGCCTTTAGGCCATAGACATAATATCTTAGTGCCACTAAGATATATTAAAATTTCATTTTATGGAACTAAGGTGCGATTCTTGAGTATTGGGTTGAAATCTTGCACATAATCGCACATTAAACATAATATCAAGTCTACTTGCAATTAAGTAAATGAGATATCTAATCATACCTCGATATTTTGCTATGTCTATGGAAGTACATTGATCATCTTTGTCTAATTTGATTGATGAGTTTATTGGAGTGCTTATTGATTTCAACTCTTTTATTTCAAACTTATTGAGCATATTTATATTGTAATTTGTTTAACTCCATTCTTTAGATAGAGATTGATCACTTCGTATTTCGGAAGACTCTATTTCATCTTGTTGCGCAATTGTTTCTTCCTCGTATTGATTTTTCAAGATTTGTACGATCTTCTTTGTTTTGATATTGGATTTGTTCCAAATGGATCTCCAAATTTACATCATTAACAATACCTTTCTCTTTATCAAGAGGATTAGTTTCATCAAATGTTACATACATAAATTCATCAACAACCAAAGTTCTTTATTAAAAATAAAATTCTATAAGCTTTGCTAGTCAATGAATATCAAAAAAAGATTCTAATATCAAACTTTGAATCAATTTTTTCTTTAGTTTTCAAGATAAAACACTTTAAACTAATCGCTATTGAGAACTCTATTTTTCAAAGTTCATATGGAGTTTTGATTTTTTTTTTCCGACTAACCAAGACTCTATTCACAATATAATAAGCGGTGTTAACGGCTTCGATCCAAAAATATTTTGGTAAACTATTTTCATTTAGCATAGTTCGAGCCATTTTTTTACGATGTGCGATTCTTCCTTTTACTACACCATTTTGTTGAGAAGTTCTAGGAGTCGAGAAATTATGTTCATAATCATAGGTTATGCAAAAATCATCAAAAGCAATATTGTCAAGATTCTCTACCATGATCACTCCAAATTGTAGTAATAGTGTATACCTTTTTATTTTGAACATTTTTGTAAAAATGTTCAAATGCATTCAAAACTTCATCTTTTAGGTTCAAAAATAGGACTACAGAAAATCTAGAAAAGTCATCAATAATGGCGAAAGCATAATATTTACCAACACTACAGTTTAGATGATCATAAATGACTTGTATGGAGAATTTATAAAAAATTTGTAGTTGAAGAATATTGCTTTTATTTGAAAGAGCTCTTCACTTATTTTTGAAAATGACGCGTCTCACAAATTTTTTTCCCTCAAATTTTAAATTTGGTAGACCATTAACAAAACAATTTTTGGAAAAATTTGAAAGTAGGACCATGCAAACATGATTTAATCTTCTATGTCATAATCAAGTATCATCTTTTAAGTTTGATAAACATTTTTCTTCACTTTCAAATTCAATGTTTATGACATAAATATATTTATTTCAACTTCCTATTATCTCTTTTGATGTAGCATCCTCAATAAATTATTTAGAAGAGTCAAATTTGATATGATAACATTTTCCACATAAATACTAAGCAAGTATGTTTGAGGTTATCAACTTAATAGACACTTTCAATAGAAGGAGATAAATAATTTCCTTTTCACTAACACACCACCATCATTCTTTTTGAAGTTTGATAACAAAGTTGAGCATTCACTTTCAAAGAACCATTTGTTTTTTATTTCTTTGGTACCTACAAAATAATTCAATTTTTGCTCTTTGGGACCCAGATAACCTTGGGTCCTTGGTAGTAAATGTTAGTAAAAACTTTTGAAACCACTTGTTCATGCTTTCAAAGTGTAGCCTTTTTTGGTTGAATAATGCTCCTTGTACATTCTATGGATGGCATGAAATTTGACATCATTTGCAATCCTTTGCAAATTCAAAATATTGTGTGGCGGGAAAGTGTGTTGAATTAAAAAACTTAGCAATCATATGTCGACACGTGGTACAATTTCAAATATAATGTACAAGTGGCATGATTGTTTTTGGTTAGACAATTAAAAGTAACATGTCCATATTTATTGCAAATACTACATGTAGTATTTGAAAGAGAGAAATTTGATGCTTTAACAAATAAATTTTTGAAATTTTTTCTTTTCTTTTCTTTTCTTTTTTTTTTTTTTTTGTTTCAAGAGCGATTTATATTCAATTCCTCATTTGTCAAAAAACATATTTTTAATTGCGGAGCATTAAATCAAAATTCTTTTTATCTTGAGTGAATTTATGAACAATTTTAGTCAAATCTTCAACATTTTCTTTTACAGATTTTTTTTCTTTAGGGCCCGTTTGATTCCCATTTTTATTAAAATGCATTTTTCTCTCTTCTTTTCAACCTCACATTCTTTATTAAAATAATATTTCACGTAAATAAAAAAAATTTCTTATTTTTCAACCACATATTCTGCATCAATCTACTATTTCAAAATTAATTTTTTCATAAAAATGGGAATCAAACAAGGGCTAATCAAGGAATCATAATCAATATTTTCCCTTTTAAAATCCTTTTGAGTTTCTAAAATTTTCTTTATTTCATTTTTCAACAAAGAACTCTTTTTTTTTTAGAATGGAGTGATTTAAGGTAAGTTTTTTTTTTTTCAAATTTCTCAAGAGTTTCATTATAGGAGGTAGATAATTCATCATATGAACAATTTTAATTTGAATTTACCTCATTTTCAATAGCCATGAAGTACATGTTGACAATTTCCTCGACTTTCATCTTTTCATGGTCAGCATTATCACCCTTATTCCAGGTTAAATCGAAGTGCTTTCTTTATTACAAACCTCTTTTTGTTTAAACATTCGATTCTGTTTGAAACTAGGTTTGTCACAATTATAGCAAATAATCTTATCACTCTTCTCTTTGTCATTTTTTTCTTTCTTTTGAAATCATCGATTGATGCAAAGACCTCTCTAACTTTTTACAAGAAGAAATAGGTCATCAAGTTCTTCATTATTCATATTTTCACTCGAAGTGTCTTCATCAATCACCGACTTTAAAGTAATTTGGCGCTTTTCCTTTTCTTTGTTTTTGATTGTTTTCTCCTTTGTCTCTGTATGAGTTAGCTCAAATATCATTAATGTTCCATAGAGCTCTTCAAGTGGTTTATGTGTTCTTTTACTTTGCTAGTGCCCAAGTGAGTAACTTCAGTATGCCAAATATTAAAAGCGGAATCACATATACTAATACGATTAAATCCATTTCTATCTAAAACACAATAAAGTATATTATTGGTTCTAGCGTTCAACGATAGTTTTCTTTTATCATCATCAAGATACTCTTCTCTAAGTTTTGGAATAATTTGATCTGGTCTATCAACCACTCTAATAACTTTTTTAGGCACATAGAGACCAAATTCAATAACTTCCCAAACATTATAATCTAACAATTGAACATAAATCATCACTTTAGTTTTCCAATAATTATAATGTGTATCATCAAATAAGGGATGACGATTTATATAATACCCCTCAAGATTTTGAAAAATAATATTAGAATTCAAAATGAGCATCTCGCTTTGATACCAATTGATAACCAAGAATAACTAACCAAGAATGGGTGAATTAATTTTTAAAAACTTTTTCAAAGAATTAATATAAATTCAAGCAAGTAAAAACTAAATAGATTAATTCAAACAACAAGAGCAAATATGAAAGTGCTAAGTAAAAGGAAAGAAATGATGCAAATAATATAATTGTGGATGTTCGATCTAAAGTAATGATCTACGTCCTTCATTACCAAACTCTCCAGCACCAGGGTCTTTTTCACTATGTTGATTGGCTTATGGTGCAATTCAACCTTTTACAACGCTTTCGATAATTTACAAATAAAGGCACACCGATCCTCATACAACATTTAGCTTTACGGGACCTCAATATAACCCACATTATTAAACTTTATGGGGCCTCAATATGTTTCACACTATTGAGTTTTACGGGATCTCAATATGATTGACGTGTACAACAAAATACTTTTACAATAAGCTCATCTCTTGATAAATTATACAAGTGAATTGAGTACTAAGAGGGACTAATACTTCAATGAATAGTAACAAATGATAGTTCAAGTGTTAGATGAAAAGATGAAGAAAAAATAAATACAATGTACGTTCAAAAATCTTTTCAAAATATATCTCTCTTTTTAATGAATAATTGAAATAAATTGAGCACCAAATGAGAAATAAAAAACTTTGATAAATATGATGATTTTATAAGTTTGATTCAATCCATCAAATTTTTCAATATGAAGAAATAGAAGAAATATATACAATGTAAGTTCAAAGATCTTCTTTGAAATATCTTTCTCTTCTATAGATAATAGAAATAAGTTAAGTACAGAAAGAGAGATAAATTTTTTTGATGATGATGATTAAAGAGTTTGAATCAATCAAAGTTTCTTATATGAAAAAATAAATGAAATGAATGTAGACGAAAACTCAAAGAATTCTCTAAAAAATATCACTTTGATACTCTTGAAAGTCTTTTGAAGAATGGAAAGAGGGAGAATATTTATAGAATTCAAAACGTCAGAAAAAATCTGTAAGTTCGGTTGACATGTTCAGTCAATCGTCTCTTTTCCAAATGATAAATATATTCATTTGTATGGTAAAAATCAGATGTTAAAGCAATCAAATTTTGGACCGTTAAAATTTTCCAGCCAACCACCTCTTTTGACTAGTTGACTGCCTCTCCGGTCGGTTGATTGTCTGGAAATTTTGATCTTTTTTACATTTTAACCTCATTTGATCTAATTTAATGGTTTTGAAAGCATGAACTTTAGGAAAGTATTTTTAACTTGTTTTTGAAGACAATATATTTTTCAAATTCAAATATCATTTTAAAAGTCATTTTTATATTTGATCAAAATATTATATCAAAATAATTGTTAATGCATAGAAGTATTTTGAATTTAAAGATTGATAACTAAATATCAAAGTATTAATACATTTATATTTGAATTAAAAAACACTTACGAAAAACTGGTCCAATAAACTGGATTTATCATATTGACGTGCTTTCAAATGATTTTACATAGGGTAATTAAGAACGTTTCAACGTCAGTGTTCTAAAAAATGCGCCTAGACGATGCCTAAACACGATCGTGACTAAGGCTTCGCCTTGAGTCTAAACGGGAATTAAGCGATTTTTTTTTTTTTTTTTCATCTTCATTAAATGTACATTTTTTTTTTTTTTTTTTTTTTTTAGATGAAGAATAAGATATTGAATTGGAATCCGATAAAGAGTTAGATAAAATTTAAACTACAATCTATCAATATTATGTAATTATAATTTTAAAACTTATCTTTTTTTGTAGGAATTATTAAATACATACAATATTTTATAATTTTAGATGTTTGGTATATATTCTATGAATTATTGAATGTTTTTTATAATGATTAAAATTTTAAAATCAAAAAACATTTTTTTACGCCTAAACCTCGCCTAAGCTCGTAATGCTTGAAACTTGACCTCAACGCCTAGCCATGCTTTACGCTTTTTAGAACACTGCTTAACGTTATTGTGCAAAATATCCATACCTTTCATTTTTTGACATTTTTACCACTACATTTACCTTTTATTGCGAAAATCATAATTTTCATCCAATTTCTTACGTAAAATGACAAATATACACTCTTATTTAAATAAAACAAAAAAATAAATAAAAATAAATTATAATCATACTCCCAAACTTTAAAAAAAATGCAAATAAGTCCAAATAAGTTATTAAAAAGATAATTAGCATAAAATGTTCATATCTTTCAAATATTATTGCATAAAACGTTCATACCTTTCATTTTAGGTATTGTCATTGTTGACTTGTAACCCTACTTCTCATATCTGTTTCCAACTTTACCGGTCAAACATTCAATCAGATTCTTATAACATTAGCAAATAAACGTACCACTTCCCAATCCAAATCAATTTATGAATATACTTTACCATATTCACATTCCTTGAAAAACTGTAAAAATAATTCATGTCATATCAAAAATCAGGAAATTGACACACCCATGTTTGGCTAATTTTTATAAATTATTTGTAATCAATTACATTACCTACACATTACATAAAGCCCTTAAATACAATCCACTTATTCATGCATTTCTATTTATTCATAATTATACTGATTATTACCGACTTCCAAACATATATTTAGAGCAATATCGAGTTAAAATTTTTGTGCAAGGTGCGAACACACCCTTGCAAGAAAAGACAACATTAACCTTATGTCAAAAGAGGAGGATTGCAATGATCAACAATGTTAAATGGATACGCTTAAAAAAGTTACATATAAGTCAGTTCACTTTTAAGTAAATAAGTTTAAAATTATTTTTTTTACCAGTCCAAGTTAAAAATAAGAAACTATTTCGTACTCAATTCGACAAAAGTAACTTCGAAAATTTCGTTGAAAAAATAAATACTTAAAAAGCAAGTTTGCCTTGCTACAATTACCGGCAACATGCATAGCAAAGCTAAATCACAACTTCATGTCAAAGAAGCATAGACATTTAAAATATTTCAGTTTTATTGGCTTCTAAAAAAGAGTTTATCATATTTAAGTTTTTGATAATTGCACATTTCATATTTCTCGATATTACAAGACACACCTTGGCTGGAAAATTACACACAGGAAGAGTACGAAAATAGGCTATAGTCGCATTACCCGATAACCCCAGACAACAGTAAATATAAGCAGCTAGTCGCATATCTCATTTTTTACAGGGTCGGGGGGATCCAAATGTAGCCATGCGTTTGAACATAACCGGCCCTTTCCAGCAACTCGTCTGCTTCTGCAGGGCCTCTGCTGCCCGGTTTGTATGAAATTGGCTTAAACTCACCATTGTCTATTCGGTGCAAAACAGGTGTGAAAATCTCCCAGGCAGCCTGAAGATTGTCCAATAGGAATCATTAACACGTCTGATGACAAAAAGTTCAGAGAAGTATTCAATGAATAATTATCGCAATACCTTAAGCTCGTCTCTACGAACAAAATGCTGCTGATCACCTCGGATTCTGCAAAATGAAAGACGAAACTTGCTAGTGGAATGGTACACGTGGCTTGAAAGTTAACTTCGCTATATTGACACACACTGTTTTCAATCCTGTTATCTTTAATGCTTTGATTTTAGTAATATAAATTTCTCCACATCATTATCAGTTGGACAGAACTTCCATAATATTCAAGTAAAGGGCTTCAACAAAGTTGGAATAAGGTAAAAAAAAAAACGAAGATGGACAGAAAAGTAATCATACGTGTCGAGAATCAGACGTTCATAAGCCTCAGGAATGACAACCCCCTGATAACGTTGTCTGTATGACAAATCTAATTCACTCTGAGCAGTTGACATATCCAGCCCAGGCTGCTTGACCTACATGACAGGAACGAATAGTGTCAGGGAGTAGCATGAACGAGAATATATTACAAATTAAGTTTCTAATCACAGCTAAATAACATGACAGGTAAATTGGAAGAAAATAGGAGAAACAAGGTTAAATTCACTAGAAATAGACAATTAACACAAATTTGACTTCAAGCTTCAAAAATTCATTGACAGGCATCTATACACTTTTTAACAGTATTTATAGAAAGAATTAAGAAAAGGAAATAAGAGAAGGCTTGTTTTACACGAGCATTATAAATATTTTACCTCATATGTGGAGTTAAACGTGTGTGGTCACTGAACTTGAAGTGAAATTTTAGTTAATACTAAACTTCATTTTGTTCAAAGTTGGTGACTGAACTTAAACTTTATTTCAGGTTGGTCACTGAACTTAAACATTTTTTAATGATTTGATCATTCTATGCCCCGTTTGATCCACATTATCTATAGAATGAGAATGAAAAATATAGTCGTTATGAGCCCTACATAAGAGATGGAAAGTCAAAAATGGTGACCGGATGTGATTGATAATGGTTATATTTTTCATTTTTATGGAGGAAAAATGGGAATCAAACGGAACCTATCCATGTCCGTAAATTTGAATAAGAAGCTGACTTGGCAGTCTAGTTAGCAGCTGACAAGTCCCTTTAGTCAAACTAAAGACATGGCCTTCCAACTTGAAATACCGCTAAAGAGCATTAGTACATTTAAGTTTTAACCCTTGTACATGATATTTTCTAATTCGTTGTTACAAAATATATCTCAAAAAGCATATGAAATGTCAACAAAAAATAGGGTTATAATCATATGTAATGTGTCACTGAAATTCATAAGACAACTGAACTATATAGAGTATGTTTTTTCTTTCAAAAAATAAAAGCAGTCGAGAGTTTGCCAGTCTAGTAAATACTAAATACAAGACAATACGCCATTGTTCAGTTATAGTAAAGCTTAGACCACCAGAAAATAACGCGTTCAATCTTGTGATGACCAGGTTTATGGTTGATTTTGACCTAAAAACCATTCCTTGATGTTGAAATTTTGCCATTTCTAATAATAAATTGTGACAATTTTTTTACAAGAGAAATAAAATCACATGATTACCAGATGAGCTAATGGCTCAAGGGAAATAACAGTGTAATTATTCTTACCGTAAGCTTCATGTAAATGGCCTCTGAAGGTTGCAGACGTATTACAAATTCATTTCTCCCTTGCTTTTTACCTAAATAAATTATATTGCATCAAGTGCTGTCCAATCGTAAATGTGCTGGAAAATTCTCTTAGTGATCAAATTGATAAACTAAGAATGGACAGAGAGAGCAAGTTAGACAACAATAGGGACTTATGATGATAATTTACCATGGAAATTCTTTTAATATTTAAAGTTACCAAGTACAGCATTATCATGATATAAGTTGCTTGTTAGCATATGTGCAAAAACTCGAAACTAGGAACTAAATTTAAATAAATAAAATCATTATTCATGATTCAGAGTTGTAGTACATACATTTGAAAATATCACCAGGAACATCTTTAAATTGTACCCGAATCTCTGCCTTTCTTGAGTTTAGGGCCTTGCCTGCCTTAAGTATAAAAGGTACACCTACAGCAAGTAATTTCATTTTGATGTTAGAACAAATTTAATTCAATGTTTGCACATGCAGTTCTTACTTGAGAACACAAAAGTATTCCCTGTCCTTCTCTTTTCCTCCCTCAATGTGAAAATAGTTTACAGCTCTTCAAGTGAACTGAACTGAGCCTTCATCAAATTATCAATTGGCTACATGGATACCCTATTCTGCTCTACTATAGTAAATATTAAGGATATGCCTTAAGTAAATGTATGGTATGCAATACTTGACGCGACAATTACTAAACAAAAATTTAGCTTTATATTTTTTCTTCATGTTTCCTGGTACTATCCAAACCTCCCTGACCAAACATGCCATAAGAGTTGACGTTCCAGCTCACCTTCCCATCTTTCATTATGTATTCGAAGAACCATGGTCGCAAAAGTAGGGGTGTTTGAGTTTTCGGGAACTGTTGGATCATCCCTATAACCTTCATATTGTCCGAGAACCACCTCTTCATCTTTGATTGGAACCACCGATTGGAGAACCTGAGTTTCAACTAAATGAGCGAGAAACTAGGGAAGCTAGTGCATAGTCAAGGCAACTCCAAAGAATGCAGAAACCATGGCAGAGAATGTTATGTTTATGTAGAATCCGTATAAGACAGATCATATTTCTTTTAATATCACACCAAAACAAATCTCATACTAGAATCCTATATTTACCTTAACTTTTTCGTCTCTGATATTCTCGGGCTTCAGAGAAATGGGCTTCTCCATAGCAACAAGGCAAAGAACCTGCGGGTTTGTAAAGAACACAGAACGTGAGGGAGATTCAGCTCTTCAGCATACAACTTAGGGTGCTAGTAAAATGCTGAGCATCTTACCACCTTGTAAAAATTACATATGGCGCTCATATGTCGAGAATGAAGATGATCAAAACACGTGCACAAGTAAACATTTGGAGCCATTATTACAACTGTCCTGTCAACCCATTTTCACATACTATGTTGCACGGACACGCACACGGACACGGACACGGACACGGACATGGACATGGACATGCGTGTATGACATGACACGGACAAGTCGAGGACACATTAATTTAAATTCTTTAAATTGTAGATTTATATATTTATCTTTATGTTTATACTTTTATAAAATAAACTATTTTCTTAGTTTTGATTATTGTTCATGAAATCTTTTTCAATTGGTCAAGTAGCTATTTGTTATAATAAAAAACTGCCGAGGAAGGAAAAATACATATAGTTGAAGTCATGGAGTGTTCGAGGAGCGTCTTTGACGGACACAACACAACATGAAAGTGTTGGACAGGACATGGACACACAGCCCAGCAGGAGTATCCGTGCTTCATAGCTCACATATCATCAGCAAAGGGGTATGTGAAATGGACAAATTAGATGAAGGTTTTTGACAGAGTTTCCATTAAATAACTTGTACACATTATGAGATATTAGCAATGGCATTAAATAACTTGTACACATTACGAGATATTAGCAATGGCTAATTTAGTAGCAAAATAAATTGTTATTCGTATTTGACCTATTCAAACTTAATGCAAGGCTCACCTGCAAGAGGTGATTTTGAATAATGTCCCTGATAATTCTGCAAAGGAAAGAGAAGATTGACAAGATTTACAAATTTTACAAGTTAATCAAAACTAGATAAGTGAAGCGAAAGAAAGCACTACTTCTCCAGCAATAATCTAGTTAAGAAATATAAGGACTACTTTCATGACAGAGGCAGAAAAACTCCAAAGTGCACCCATAGAACCTACCCATATTGATCAAAATATCCACCACGACCTTCAGTTCCAAAATCTTCTCTGAAGACAATCTGCAGAAAGAAAAGGGAATGGGGTAATCATCAGAACTTGAGGAAAATTTTAACAAGGAAAGCTGATTTGAATGGAGAAATTGTCTTCATTCTTATTATGAAAAAGGAGACGGAGAGGGAGAAGAAGGAAAGGAGAATAAAGAAGGAATAAATTTAAATTTGAAAATCCAACTATCATATGGATAAAATATTGTATCTTTTAAATGTAGAAAGACTTTTGACTCAAGAGTTATGTCCTTCTCTAAGTTGCTCCCTTTCAATTTTATCCCTTCACAATATCTCGGGAAGTAAATGGCTGATGGACAAAAGGTCAGATCCCAAGGTAAATATTCATCATTTCAGAATGTAATATTACAGAATTATATCTCTTTCTGCTCTGTCTTTTTTCCAGTGCAAATAATTCTCTCATTTGTGTAAAAAACTGCATATATGTTCAGGCAATAAAGATGGACTTCTTCTCATTGGATACTTCGTGATTAAAGTGCTACTTCCATAGAAACAAAAATCCTTTCCATCCCGATCATTGGGATTGAATAACTATAAATGTATTTGTTTTCGTCTGTGTGATTAAATATTGCATAAAACGTCTTGGTATCTTAGGAACATTAGTAAACCCATTGGACACCACTACAAGTATATATATACACGAGACACACACACACACACACACAGAGAACCAACCTGTACGTTATCAATATTGTCGCGATTCCAGAGTGGCAAAAAGAAGCGATTCGAAAAACGAAGTACCAACTGTAATATTTTCCAAGAGATTGAATATGCAATACATTTCAGATAACTGGACCAAAAAAATAAGAAAAATATTGCAATGTTTTATTACCAAGTTCTGCACCAATTCCTTGCCCAAATAGTGATCAATGCGATAAATCTGTGGTTCATCAAATAATTCTCCAATCTGGGAGCTAAGTTCCTCAGCTGAAGCCAAATCCTTGCCAAAGGGCTTCTCAACAACAATACGGGTCCATCCACCAAGATCAGCTGCAAAGTTATGTAATAAAGAGTTCATAAATCATTGGTGGATAACAAATTTAATTCAAATATTGAGACCCACCATAAACCTATCTGCCAATGAATTGAAATGCCATGTCATTTGTGCTTAGTAGATCATTTTAAACTCTATAAATATATATAATTAGCGGGATATCTACCATGATGCACAATAGGTTTGTTATATAGGTGCTTATAGGGTTATCATCATCCAGAATCCAAATTTAAACGTGGTCTTCAGAAGAGTATTAAAACACCTGCATGTGATAGAATCAGCCATATTAAAACTGATTCTGATCAGAATACATACATTTATTTGTGCAATAATTCTTGATCATTTTGCAGACTTGAGGATATACTGATGGAGGAAGTGCAAGGTAGAAGAGCCTTCTAGACGATCCTTCTGAGCTATTTTTTGATGTTTCATGCTCAGATATTGCCTTGTCCAATGCCAGAAATCCCTCCTCAGCGTCATAAGAGCCACATACATATTTAATCTACATGAGCCATAACAAATCAGAATATTTACCTCATCTGTCGAAAGTTAAAAAAAATAAATAAATATAAGTTCAGGTCATGTACTAACCAATTGAAGAAACTTCAATACATCTTCTGAGCCATCATTTCCTGAAGAAAGGTACCTACAATCATTAATTAAAAGGTCAATGGATAACAGGAAGTCACAATGTGCATTACACATAGCAAGAAATAGCATATTTCAATCACAAACACAAATATCATAGTGGAAACATCTTTCGTCCTGTGAAGTATACAGGCCAAAAAAATAGAACACCAGATGTCTTTCTATGATTTTATTCATGAGAAACACAGAAAATTCACCCTCGTATACGATTTCTTAATTCATCATCTGAAATTTTGGTCCTCGCATAGCCAAAAATGTGAACTTCGTTTGATTGCAAAAATCCCTACAAGGTACCCAAACCAAATCCACGATTAGAACATGAATAAAACTTCGCATTTAAAAGATTCTTGTATTAAGCTTCCACTAAGACTCAATAAGTACCAAAAATACAATTCCCGACAAAATGCACATGCGAAGGCCATTTACTGAATGCTCATCATTCACAAGAAGTGTACAATTTAATACCAGAACCAACCACTATTCATTTATTCTACTTATAATATACACTAATCTACTTCGCAAGCTGCACTTGAACTCCGATGCTTGTCAATTCAGTAGATCAAATGACATGCTCACAACGTATTTCTAGTAGTCATGAGAAAACAAAAGCAAAGTAAAATTTCAAATCAAACCTGACGATAAAGGTTAAAAAGCGCAGGAAAAGTCTTTTTCTTGGCAAGATCACCAGAAGCACCGAGAACAATGATAGAAAGACACCCAGTTTCTGGCACATTACCACTCTCTTTCTTAAAAGATTCGTTCTTTAGAAGATCTCGTTTCTCACAATGCCATTCCCCTGATGCCATTTTTCAAAAAATCTGGAAACAAAAATTTAAACTCACATCAGCTCACGCAAATATGACAAGGGTACAGCTCATGATCTGCACACAGTACCACCAATAAAAGCTAGTACTAACAATCAAAGCCTCGGTAATGAATAAATTTTGTCCATAATTACTTCATAAATTATTCAATATTTCAATCAACAAATAACTAAAGATTTTTCAGTTACATCTATCAGTAAAGTCCAGATAAAATTTGTGTAAAAATTTACTAATTATTTGACATGATCCTGGAAATTCATCAGAAGTGAAAAGGAATCGATGATCAACAGGATCAAAAACATATTCTTACCTACTAAAAACAGCAAACTGACAATTAAGAGAAGAAACCAAAACCAGTGCGGTGATACTGAAAAATGAAGTCAAACATAACTAAGACTAGGGAAAATTTATTATAAAAAGCAGCAAAAGGAACCTATGTTCTTTGTTGTTCTGGATTTGGATTTTGATTCTGATACTATATTTCGGCAGGTGTGAAATTGACTTGCCAGAGAGATGGATAGAGTGGGTAGCTGAACGAATTTCTAGATACACGTATGTATCGTATCATGTGTGCATATGTTGGCGGGGGGGGGGGGGGGTGTGTGGGGGGATGGGGATGGGGTGGCGGTAGCCCGTAGGTGCTCAACTTTCAACAAGCGTATGCGGTGCCTTTATTATTTAGTACAGTTTTGGACGTTGGCCGTCGCTGTAGTGGACCGGGCTGTGGATTTCCAGTCTATCATAGACGTGGAAACTGCACACCGCAACTACTTAAAATAGGGAAAAATTCACAAATTATGTATTAAGGCCTATTTGACTAGCATTCTTTTAAAAAAAATATATATATATATATATATATATATATATATTTTTTTTTTAAATAATAATTTGATATTATTCACACAGTCATTAATAAAATAATATTATATACAAATTCAAAAAAAATTTCTCATTTTTTAACCACACATTCTTCATCAATCTACTATTTCAAAATACATTCTTTCAAAATAACGTGACTCAAATGCATACTTAAGTATGGAGAATTCAAAAATCAGTTTTCTAACTTCTCTTAAAAAGAGCAATAAGAATGTACAGTAGATGCAACAGTAACGATATATTCTACTGTGTCTCCATTATTGTGACGTAATCTTGCATATATTTTATGAGAGAGAAAATAATTTTTTATTAATAATAATAAAATACAATTAAAAATTAAAATTGACATTGTACCTGATTGTAAACAATTTTATACAATTATTAAAATTATTAATTAAAATCTTTTAATATTTTACGGTTTACTGTGCCCTAATAAAAAAAAAGTTTCTTCGTGACACGGTGAAAACTAATTATTTTATATATAACTTATGAAAATTAAGAATCCAATTGTATTCACTTTAACTCACTAATTAACCATTTTTAATTTCTCAAAGCCAAATTTTACAAATATATTTCTGTAACTTACATGCCTTTATAATTTGCCCTTTTGCCTACGCGTGATTATTAGTTAGTAATCAACCCCTTGAACGAATAATTATTTCACAGTTACTGTGCCTTAATAAAAAAAGATTTTTCTGTGGCACAGGCGAAAACTAATGATTTTATTAGCATATATATAACTTATGAAAATTAAGAATCCAATTGTATTCAATTTAACTCACTAATTAACCATTTTTAATTTCTCAGAGTCAAGTTTTACAAATATATTTCTGTAATTTACATGTCTTTATAATTTGCTCTTTTACCTACGTGTGATTATTAGTTAGTAATCAACCCCTTGAACAAATAATTATTTCACAGTTGTTAATTTATAACTTCCAGTTGTGTTCCTAAATCCACTGATCGGACAGGTCGATCCCCGCTACCCCTCAACTCCGTGATCTCTACTTGTTTTTATCAATTCTACATGTTACGTTTAAGTATGTGATTTATTTATTCCGTAGATATACCCACAATTGTTGACTTTATACCCTATCAGATAAATTACAACTCTAGATCACAAACATAGACGAAATCTAACCGTTGCCACAATTTGTGTGAGAAGGAAGTCAAGTATGTCGCTCTGTGATTTTCATTGTCTGACGATAAGAGGAAGAAGATGCGACAAAGAATCTGGTAGAATTTCAAATACTCTCGTTGTACATGTTTGTTATATTTTTTCCTAACTTTACATGCTCATTTTCCTTCCGATTTTCATTTCGTTCTTTTTTCTTCCAGGGATTCTGTAGTGATTCTTTTTTTTTTTTTTTTTCCTTTTACAACGATTTTTTCTCTTTTGTCTTGCAGTAATTTGTAACACAATCAATTTATCACATTATTAAATTCCTTAAAATAATAATCTCTTCTTTTTTTTAAACCTCTTAAAATAATAATTAAATTTGCTTCAAAGATGCAAAAAATTATACCCACGGATCCCCGTTCACATTTTTTTTATACTCAATTTCCCAATAATCTTTTTTTTTTTGGATTGGTGTAAAATACAAATTAAATTTATTCTTTGATGTTCAAATTTTTTCAAATCATCATAAAAAATCTTTCACTTCAAATATTTCTTAAATTTTCAATTATAACAGCACCAGAAACTAAATTAAGATATTTTTAAAAAAATTAAAATCTTTACACTAATAAAAATATAATAAATATATAATTCATGCACCGCACGTGTCATCGACTAGTTAAGTTTAAAAAATGCAAAAATCAGGTATTAGTTAATTAATTAGAAATATTTATTAATTAAATATAATAAAATCACAATTATACAATTAATGGCCACATATTACATAATTATATGTTGCAACTTATTTATTAATCACATATTATCAAAATAATTGGTCACTGATTATTTTGAGGTCACAAATCAAAAGTTTTATAGGTCACAGTTTATTTCGTTCGTCACAAATAAAAAAATTATAGGTCACAGTTTATTTATCGATTACATATTTTCAAATTTGTTGATCACATATTATTTTTCGATTACAAATTATCAAATTTTAAGGTCATAGTTAAATAATTGATCACAAATAACCAAATACTTGGTCACAGACCCAAAATAATTGGTCACATACCACTGCCATCAACATTACCGCCAATTGCGAATACTCTCTCACTACAACTGTCACCACCACCACAATACCAACACCACCACCACCACCACCACCACTCCATCATTGACCGTCGCCACCATCGTCAACACCTCCACCGCACCGCCAACAAAAATCGTCATTAGATTCACTATCGTCGCCAGCATTTCTTCCTGTAGAACCAATAAAAACCACATAAAACCCCCATCAACACCAAAACCACCCCCAAATCACCACTAGTACCCCCACCACCATACCCTAATGCCAACCACTGTCGAAAATCACAGCAGCCCTATACTACTACTATCACCATCACAAGCAGCATCAACACCACCATCACATCCCGACGTCACCATCGCTGAAAATCATAGTAGCCCAAAATCACCACTATCACCACCACACCTTAACGTCGCCACCGCTGAAAACAACAACATCCCCAAACCACCACTACCACCATCACACCTTAACTCCACTATTACTGAAAATCGCACCAAAGATAACATCGATCGAGCTTTTGACACCACGATGCTCACATTCGCGACAAGCAGCTTCCACCACCACCACACCACAACTTCGCCACCGCCTGAAAACCACAACAGTCCCCAAACTACCACTATTATTGCCATACCCCGACGCTACCACCGCTGAAAATCACAGCAACCCCAAACCACCACTACCATCACCACACCCCGACGTTGCGACATTCGTTGCTTTGGCAACTGCATTGGAGAGAGAATGAGTTGTCACCGGATAGAGAATGAGGTGTTGTGTGGTGGTGACTACAGGGACAGTAAAGTTAGAGAAAGATGCGAGAAAAGAGAGTGAAGAAAAATAGATGAAAATGATTAGGGTTTGAGAGTTAAATTTGGATATTTAATTATTATATCGATACCTAATTTTTGAATAATGAAACTTGATCCCTGATTTTTAAATTGTGATCTTTAAATCCATGCTATTATGTAATTTCCACTTTAAAATAACATTTTCAAAAATTTTAGAACAAGAGTCTATTTTTAATCCTTGTTTGACATTCATAAAATCCAGAAAAAAAAATTTATTCAAACTTATTTTCAATCATATTCACACAATAAATCACTATTTGGGAGAGATTTTGAGAATCAATTCTCATTTTCAACTGCACATTTTTCAATAAAATAATATTTTTTATCACATCAATAACTTTTCCTTCTTTTTCAACCACACATTTTCTATCATATCACTATTAAAAAATCAATTCTTACACCAAAAATCACTCCAAAACAATCTCTAAAATATTTTATACTTAAATCCAAAATTCTTTCTTACTTTTTATTCGTACATTTTCCAAAAAATTACTATTTTAAAATTTATCTTCTAAAAAAATGCATTTTAATGGATGTCAAGCAGGAATTTTAATAATACTATAAAATAATAGTATGCCCCTACCTACGAGCAATTTTTATCCCATTTTAACAATTTTTTTACGGTTGACAAGTGTACATGGGGGTCCCATTACTGCTGCAATTATTGACTGTCTTAAGAATAAATTATAAAAAATTTCCTTCTTTCAAGAAGAATGAATTACATATTAAAGGAGCACATATGTTAGTCTACTTGATCCAATCAATAATTGTGACTGGTATAGGACTGTTATAGATTGTATAATGATAAAAATAGTTGCTATAAATTGGATAAAAAGTGTTCCCAAACAAGGGCTATATATGACTAACTTTAAATTACTTAACTCCATAATGTATTTCACTTAATCACTTAAGATTAATTTAATTCCACCATTTTGGCACATTCACATTTCCCGCACAAAAATCTTGCCATAATTTCTCTCCTAATTTTGAGCCCTAAAATTTCTTCAAAAACCCTTCTTCAATCTCTATTATTTTTCTTCATATATCATCCTATCAACTAGCATTTCAAGAGGTTCTACATCAAAAGTCATGCTTCAAACTCTCTAATATGAAAACCCCTAAATGCACAGTAACCATGGGCTCTAATAAAAGAATGTTGTTATGTTGTCAGGAAGGATTTAACACCCACCATGACAACACGCTTACAATAGGGAGAGTACATTTTTTGAAATTTTTTATTCACATGGATCTCACACGAGTCCTACACTCATGTAAGTGTAGATCAATTAGAGTGTCAAACTCTTTCTGACAAAAGAGCTTTCCTAGCAAAAACAAACACTCGCGTCTCATTCCATACCGTCATTGGAGTTAGGAACTGAAAAAATGAAAATGTGGAAATCCCTTCAAGTCATATATTTGTTCAATAAGCAGCATGGCAAATAGAAGGGATAATGTTCACGGGCTGCTGTTTCTAACCATTCACAACTAGGACTTGCCTTGAAGAAGACGCCCCTGAACAACAACAATTCGAAGAGGCATATAGTCATGGAAGTCCTGAAATCCAATTCCAAGAAGAAAAAATGGGTACAGCAATACCAACCACAGATTTTTTTTTTTTTTAAAATAGTGCTTTGCCCAGGGACGGATTCAGAATTAGATCGGAGATCGGGCTACAAAATTTTTGACCGAGTTAATACGTGAAAAAAAAAAATTTTACACAAAATTTTTTTTACATAATTTTTTTTTTTTTTTGCCTTAATGGACTGTGTGGGGGACTGGGCTACAGCCTTGCCCAGCCCCCCTACATCCGTCTCTGGCTTTGCCAAAAGCTTATTTTTAGCACTTTTGTTTTTACTACACTATGACCATCCAAGCAACACACCCAAATAGTTTATTTTTTGTTGTTAATATTTATATTTTCGATTATGCATCACCCATAATGTTGTCGTATTTAGTGTATGTCCATAATAACAAAACTCCATATTCAGTGGCACAATTTAAGTTGATTGTTGCCTAGTTTGAAATACATTTGTTATTCGTTTAATTCAAACTAATATAGAAGTATGTGTATTCAATTTGAAATCTCAAATGTTTAATATTGTGAGATTTTTATTAAACGCATAACACTATACATTGACGTGATATGTGGGTTAAACTATACACGGCTGTTTTATATATCATATACATGTGCATTATATTATGTATTGAACCACTCTTTTTAACATATACTTTTTCATTGTTTCCTATTCAGGCTGATTATAACCACATAATTCAATAAATTTAATGTATTATACAGATACAATGTGATACTGAATCTAAATCTTAAGTTGAACATGTAGTAGAAACAGATTTTCAAGGGTTCAAATTGTGGTCACTTCCCTGGAATGAGAGACATCCGTCTACAATATCAGCTAATGCACAAATTGCTGCTACTTGAAGTGAAGCAGACATCTCATGAAGAAGTGTGGTTCAACATATCTGGGAGATTTATTAAATCTGCCTAGTGTCTGGTCTTAAATGCGACGGGATGATAATATAAACAAGTTCAACATGGAGAATTACTAATTGAAAGAGAAGTTCTTCAATAACTCAAAGAGTGTATCCAAGGAAAGATGTGGAAAATGTATTCCTGAAATTACCCCAAGACATCATATGAGAACATCATTAAGATGGGAACACTATATTTGATTTCATCATTTCTGTTCACATCGACTCACCCTAAGTTGATTTCGGATGCCACAATTAGGCTTGTCGACTCGCTGCATCTGAATGATTTTTGATAGGGAAAGAGCTGTTCTACATGACCATTTTTTACTTGAAAACGGAACTAGTGAAAACCCAACGTAGGACAAATAAGAGACATAATGTCGTATAAACTACATGATTTTCACTAATATTTCAGATATGAATGTACGGTTCCATCACAATACTACTTGGTAAGTTTTTACAAAGGTAGTCTATTTACTCCCACGCATAATCAATTGGTTTAAAGACGATGCGCATGTGACGATGTCATCCCTAGAGAAAATACTCTTCGACGACGATGAGGTACAACCATTTTCTATACCTCCTTTTCCATTTCTATATTCTGAATGCACATGAAAACACTCACCGTTCCATAATCTCGTTTATGTTATAGAAGCTTGAAGTTGTGATTGAGTTTAGAAACGAGAAAATGGAGGCTACTTATTTTGTTGGGTTATCGTAGGGCAATGGGCCGAAGAAAACTACAGTTGCTGCCAGTGATTTTGTCAATGGTCCAATCCACTCCTTAAAGGATCACTGCACACCGAGTGCTTCGAACGCTACTTTCATACATTGCTCCAACTTGAAGAACCCTGAATATTACAAAATCAGTTAGGTTGGTCAAAACAACATATTGATTTAGGCATGAATGATTTATGATTTAGCATATACAACTTTGCTTCTTGTTAACCTTCACATTCTGTTTTCAGCCAAACATCATCAGCCTCATCGAAGATATGCTGAATCGTGTTCACGTGATCAAAGTGAAATAGGATCAGATTACTGACTTCCAAATTTATATAAAGTCTAATATTCTTCAAATTAAACACTGCAATGAAATGAAATATGAGTCTTATGGAGATAATGAAAAAAAAATTATGATATGACATGACATGACAAAACCAGAAGATCATCATTTTCACACGAAGGTTGGATTGTCACTTCAAGTGAAGGTGTTAGTCTTAACTATGTTTTATGATTTCATCACTAGTTTCAAAAATATTACACCATTTTATCACGTTCAATAATTTAATTTCTCAATGTGAAAATGAACAAAAAGATATGACGAATACATATGTACAATAAATAATGAAAACTAAAAATAATGATTCAACATTGCATTCATTTTTTTGAAGGACGGTGATAATCGGATGAGAGGAACCACAACCAATAACTATTGATGATAATTGCGTTTTGTGCACTTATTCGAATCAAATTATTGAGATTTTATGCCATCAAAGTATTAAATTTTACTTAACTTGTGTTAATTTTCTCTTGTTTCAATTTTGGGCTCGTTCATACACGATTGAAAAAGAAAGATGGATGAATTGATGATTGGATGAAAGGCTTGGGGACTAATGTGCATATGAGAAGAAGTTGAAGGATCAAAATAAGCATAATTTGTAATGTATGACAAAAATAGAAGAAAGAATGAAAACATTTTTTTAAACATTGCAAAAAGTCTGACTTTTCATAACCTTTTTTAAACGTTGCCAAAAGTGAGACTTTTCGCAAAGTTTTTTAAACGCCACGAAAAGTGAATTTCGGACGGCCCAACATGAAGGCCCATTTATCTTTTGCAACGATTATCAAACATTGCGAAAGGCCCATATATATATATATATTCATAAGTGGATTATTCGATCACAATTTAGTTATAGAAAAATCACTAATTTTCATAGTTTCATTTAAAACTAAGTTAATTTGAACTTGAACTAATACAATCTCAGTATGATACTTGGACTTAAAAAACCAATTTTACTAGTTAACGAATAATACACTTGCGGTAATTTTAAATGAAAAATATTTTCGTGACAATGGATTACAAGTACATGATGAGGATGGTACATCAGCCCATTTATAATTCTTCCTTTGTTTCTGATAATGCAATTTTGGAGTCGGGGACATTGATTGGGAACTTGACAGTACTCACTTTATCAAAGAGGATCTCAAACAAGTTGATGAAATAGTAAATAGTGCACAGAAGTTGAAAGAGAAATGCATTGTTTAAGTTATCCACGTCCTTCTAAAAAAATTTCGGTTTTAACCCCTATTCAATAGTCTGGAATAGCATTTTTATTGTATAAAGTATGTATACTTCAATCAATCTCCTTTTGTTACAAAGTGCTACAATAACATACCTTGTGAAAACATATTGTTGCTTATTACTTCTATTAGGTAACATTTTTTTATGCCATGTTGTTTTACTTATGTTAGGATGATGGTGGAAACTTGATCGAATTTGAACATTCTCACAAGAAGCTAGATGTAGGCTCATACAAACATGTGTGACACGTCGTGTCATCAAGATGGTACAATCAAGGACATCTAAAGTGCTCCCATAATGGTAAATATACATTTTAGAGTTCCAAAAAATTCTTGAATATCATGACACAATTGATTGGAGAATTGTAGAATTAGATTTGTGGTTATCACTTATTTTATTAGTAACTGATACTCTATTTCTTACATGCATATCGAATCCACACGATAGAAGCTATATTGGTAGGATTACGCACAACTCACAACCATGGATAATCAATAGACTCCCATCTCTAGTATACATGTTATACCACACATAATGATTTATGTAATACATATATCTGTATTCATTCAGAATTTGAGTAACGTACATGAATATTTTACAGGAAATGTGGATATCTATTGGAGGTTAACAAGATTCCAATTTCTAAACAATCTTTAGGCTTTTAAGAACAATAT
This sequence comes from Osmanthus fragrans, assembly GCA_019395295.1. Taxonomy (NCBI): domain Eukaryota; kingdom Viridiplantae; phylum Streptophyta; class Magnoliopsida; order Lamiales; family Oleaceae; genus Osmanthus; species Osmanthus fragrans. The sequence continues at coordinate 13,516,278 of CM033357.1, read as the reverse complement.
GAATGTACTATTCTACGTGATATCATTATTAATAATCGTGAAATTTATACATATATCTTTTTTCCTACCATAGGTTCACACGCTAACACTGTTATATAATTAGGCAAAATTTAGACAAGTTCCGACTGAGCGGTGATCGACCGAAAATTATGGTTCGATCAACCGAACTAGAGTTTCGGTCGATTGAAATAGACTTAAATCCGGTATTAACAGATTAAATACCGTATATGCTGTTGGTACTCCAGAAATCCGGTAAATTGCACAGAAATTCGGTATACGCGAAATTAGGTATGCAATTTAGCAATATAATAACTACGATGAACGCAAATTCAACATACATATATCATGCTTAATACTATATACGTACAGAATGTAAACATGAACGAATAAAATCGCAGAACGAGTAATAGAACCGAAAACTTTTAACCCGAGGCCTGTGTTGCACACAGTTTCCTTAAAACAGATTCGCCCCCTCACCGTTCGTGCTTGAGGTTTACAACGAGCGTCCGTTTCCCAGGATACAACGGTAGAACCAGTAGCTTCCGAGCACCACGGGAACCACTCCGGCGAACTGAACTAGTGCCTGAACTACACCACCACCAAGACCGAAATGCAGGAAAAAAAAATTCTATGCAAATGAATTTCTTATTTATTCTAGACTTGAAAGCCTTTGCTTTTTTTTTGTGTTGGAATGAGGAAAATGAGCCACTATTTATAGGCTAGGCTACCATCAATGACAATGACCTTTGGAGTTTCTCATCTTTTTCCTATGTGGGACAAATTCATTTTTCCCACATAAACTCCCTTTTGAGTGGTGCACTTTGAGCCTCAATTTCTCATTCACCCGAGCATCAACTTTGGCAAGTAAGTATATGATTTCGATGTACTCACGGAGGAGAACACAAATCAACTTTCATCTTCCAAATTGAACAACCGGATCCCACTCAAAACTCGTGCCAAAGTCAGCCCATAAACTCAGTTTTTCCAACAATCCCCCACGTGAATGAAAATTGGGAGCGACTCATGCATGTGACACATGACGACTTATGAATGTGACACATGACGACTTGGTGATATAGTTCAACAGTTGAAACCTGCATAGGATAGGTAGGTGTTACCCTTTGAACCTTCCCTTGTGAAAGCATATTTACTTTACTGGCTGATCAGTAGACGCGATGTCCTTGAACTGTTCTGCTGTTTATGTAAACGATAATACACTTCACACAGGATTCTTCCTAACACATTTCAGTTCTCATTATTATGTTCGTTTTGGCCATGAACATATGCCTGGTTCTGTGAAAGATCACTAGAATTGCGCCCCACACAATTCCCTTAGAAGCGGCCCCACTTCTCTCTCACATAGGTGATTTCTTATTACAAGTAACCCGCATTACTCGGCTCGATTTCCGACGCATAAGAATCATTAAAAGCCAATTGCTTATCCTCCAACCTCACGAGCATCACTGTCGCATCACAGGAATGGACATGAGGTAATATCCCCCACAGTGATTACATCAAGTCTTTACAATTAGGTTGTCCATTTGAACCTAGATCTTGGGATCTCCAGTCAACTAGGTTGGGTTTTCCTTTGTATTGACTTATCCATTCAAGGGCTTAAGTCCCATTCCTCTCGATGATTTCTCAACTAACTCTCGATTTAACCCTTTGGTTAGCGGATCCGCAATGTTATCCTTTGACTTTACATAGTCAATAGTGATAACTCCAGTTGAGATTAGTTGTCTTATGGTATTGTGTCTACGACGTATATGTCTAGATTTACCATTATACATGTTACTCTGTGCCCTTCCAATTGCTGATTGATTATCACAGTGTATGCAAATTGCTGGCACAAGTTTTGACCATCTTGGAATATCCTCTAAGAAGTTGCGTAACCATTCAGCCTCTTCACCACTTTTATCTAGAGCTATAAACTCAGATTCCATAGTATATCGTGCTATTACTGTTTGCTTAGAGGATTTCCAAGAAACAGCTGCACCTGCCAATGTGAACACAAATCCACTCGTGGATTTTGAGTCTTTCATATCAGATATCCAATTAGCATCACTATATCCTTCAATGACCGCTGGATATTTGGCATAATGCAATCCATAATTACGAGTCAATCTTAAGTACCTTAGTACTCTTACTATTCCTTTCCAATGATCAGCTCCTGGATTACTCGTATACCTACTTAGTTTACTAACTGTGTAGGCTATGTCTGGTCTTGTACAGCTCATTAAGTACATCAGACTTCCAATGATTCTCGAGTATTCTACTTGAGAAATACTTTCACTTTTATTCTTGGATAGGTGTTGACTCGTATCTATCGGTGTTCTAGCCATGCCAGTATCATCATTACTGAACTTTTCCAGAATTTTGTCCACATAATGTGACTGGCTTAGAACGAGTCCATTTGATGTTCTTGAAATTTTGATTCCAAGTATAATATCAGCCAAGCCCATATCTTTCATGTCAAATCTTGAATTTAACATATTCTTTGTGGATTTGATCATCTTATCGTTGCTACCAACAATAAGCATATCGTCAACGTAAAGACATAAAATGACATAGCCATTTTTCGTGTCTTTGACGTAAACACATTTATCACACTCATTGATTTTAAATCCACACTCCATCATGACACTATCGAATTTCTCATGCCATTGTTTTGGTGCTTGTTTTAAGCCATATAATGACTTCACCAATTTCCAGACTTTCTTTTCCTGCCCTGGAGATGAAAACCCATCGGGTTGTTCCATATAGATTTCTTCATCTAAATCTCCATTTAAGAAGGCAGTCTTAACATCCATTTGATGTACTTCAAGATTCCGCAAAGCAACAATCGCAAGTATCATTCTAATAGATGTTATTCTTGTTACTGGAGAGTATGTATCAAAGTAATCAAAGCCTTCCCGTTGTCGGTAACCTTTTATTACTAACCTGGCCTTGTACTTTTCAATAGTTCCATCTGTTTTCATTTTTCGTTTGAAAATCCATTTGTAGCCTAGTGGTTTACTTCCTGGGGGAAGATCCACTAGCTCCCATGTATGATTTTGCAAGATGGAATCTATTTCACTTTTAATGGCCTCTTTCCATTGAGGTCCTTCTGAGGAGTTTACAGCTTCTTGATAGCTTCGAGGTTCACTTTCTAGCATATAGGTCAGAAAATCTGGACCATAAGATTTTTCTGTTCTTTCTCTTTTGCTACGTCTTGGTTCAACCTCAACCCCCTTTTCTAGTTCTTGGACCTGACTATCTTCAATCATAGTCTCATACGTCCGTTTAGAAGAGCTTGCCTCTTCTTTGGACTTATACGAAAATACATGTTCAAAGAACGAAGCATTTCTCGATTCCATTATCGTGTTTTTGTGTATATCTGAGATTTTCGATTCATACACAAGAAACCGATAAGCACTACTGTTATGAGCATATCCAATAAAGATGCAATCTACAGTTTTCGGGCCTATCTTCACCTTCTTTGGTGTTGGGAAAGCCACTTTAGCGAGACACCCCCACACTCGTAAGTATTTATAGGAAGACTTTCTTCCTTTCCATAACTCATACGGAGTCTTTTCCATTTTCTTTCGGGGCACCTTATTTAAAAGGTAATTTGCTGACAACACAGCCTCCCCCCACATGTTCTGAGGTAACCCAGAACTTACTAGCATTGCATTCATCATTTCTTTTAAGGTGCGATTTTTCCTTTCAGCAATGCCATTTTGTTGCGGTGAATAAGGTACGGTGGTTTCATGTATGATTCCGTGTTGTGCACAGAATTCAGCAAACGGTGCTTCATACTGACCACCTCGATCGCTTCTCAACACCTTAATTTTCTTGCTAAGTTGATTTTCAACTTCCGTCTTATAGAGAATGAATTTCTCTATCGCTTCATCCTTACTTTTTAGCAAGTACACATAGCAGTATTTTGTGCTATCGTCGATAAAAGTAATGAAATACTTGTTGCCACCTCTCGTTTGTACAAATTTTAAATCACATAAGTCACTGTGAATTAAATCAAGTGGTTCAGTATTCCGTTCAATTGATTTGAATGACGACCTTGTCAATTTTGCTTCAACACAAGTTTCACACTTATGTTTCGAATCAACATGGAACGCGGGTATGCAATTCAAGTTAACTAGTCTACGTAAAGAATCATAGTTAACATGTCCTAGTCTACCATGCCACACATTGGAAGACTCAAGCAAATAAGCAGAAGAGTTCAATTTATTCATTTTTGGCTTAACAACCATTACATTTAGTTTGAACATGCCATCGGAAACATACCCTTTTCCGACAAACATTCCACTTTTGGACAAAATAACTTTGTCTGACTCAAATACAATACGAAACCCATGCTTATTCAAAAGCGACCCGGACACTAGGTTCTTGCGGATTTCCGGCACATATAGCACGTTGTTAAGAGTCAACTTTTTCCCTGAAGTCATCTTCAGAACCACCTTCCCTTGTCCTTTGATTTCAGAAGTTGCTGAATTTTCCATGAACAACTTCTCTCCTTTTCAATTGCTTCGAAAGCATTAAACATCTCTTTATCAGAGCACACATGCCTTGTAGCACCAGTGTCAATCCACCACTCTTTCGGGTTAGAACCCACCATGTTTACTTCAGAAATGACGGCTGCGAGATTCATCTCCGACACGTCATTTGCCATGTAATCAACCACATTTGCTTCCTTCTTCTTCTTTGGCATTCTGCACTCCGAAGACTTGTGACCTACTTTGTCACAGTTGAAGCATTTTCCTTGAAATTTCTTTTTAGAAATTCCACCTTTTAGTCCTTGCTTGGTCCCTTTGCCACCGGATGACCCAGCCTTACTTTTGTAGGCCTTACTGCTTTGACCATGCTCTACCACATTGGCTTTAGCAACATCAGGACTGAACCACTTCTTCTCCGAACCCTTGTTGTCTTCTTCAATTCGAAGTCTAACAATCAGTTCTTCGACGTTCATTTCCTTTCGTTTGTGCTTCAGATAGTTCTTGAAGTCTTTCCACGCGGGGGGCAATTTCTCAACAATTGCTGCCACTTGGAAAGTTTCACTCACAACCATCCCTTCGGCATGAATTTCGTGAAGAATCACTTGGAGTTCTTGCACTTGACTGATTACTGGTTTGGAATCCACCATCTTATAATCCAAGAATCTGCCGACAATAAACTTTTTTTTTGCCCCGGCATCCTCAGTCTTATATTTTCGGTCCAACGACTCCCACAGCTCCTTAGCAGTTTTCATACTACTATACACGATGTATAGCGAGTCTGCTAAGCTGTTCAATATATAGTTTCGGCACAGAAAGTCTGAATGTTTCCAAGCATCAACCGCACTGATCACTTGAATATCTCCTTCACCCTCATTGAGTATTGGAGCAGTTTCAGTCAAGAATCTCGCAAGATTCAAGGTGGTCAGGTAAAATAACATTTTTTGCTGCCACCTCTTGAAATTCAAGCCATTGAATTTTTCCGGTTTTTCCCCATGGTTAACCGGAACATTAGCCACATATTGGCTCACAACACGACTTGGCACCTGAGCCACAGTCTGAGCCACAACAGAGCTAGGCCCTGCACCCATACCCACAGTTTGGGAAACTTGGGACACATCCATGTTGGTTGGTTCGGTTGTCATTTCTGAAATAAAACACACAAAAATTAGTTTCCAAAAAACTAAATATCAACTTGTCTTTAAAAAAAAACAAATCTGTTTTAAGCTTGTTATATAATTAGGCAAAATTTAGACAAGTTCCGACTGAGCGGTGATCGACCGAAAATTATGGTTCGATCAACCGAACTAGAGTTTCGGTCGATCGAAATAGACTTAAATCCGGTATTAACAGATTAAATACCGTATATGCTGTTGGTACTCCAGAAATCCGGTAAATTGCACAGAAATTCGGTATACGCGAAATTAGGTATGCAATTTAGCAATATAATAACTACGATGAACGCAAATTCAACATACATATATCATGCTTAATACTATATACGTACAGAATGTAAACATGAACGAATAAAAATCGCAGAACGAGTAATAGAACCGAAAACTTTTAACCTGAGGCCTGTGTTGCACACAGTTTCCTTAAAACAGATTCGCCCCCTCACCGTTCGTGCTTGAGGTTTACAACGAGCGTCCGTTTCCCAGGATACAACGGTAGAACCAGTAGCTTCCGAGCACCACGGGAACCACTCCGGCGAACTGAACTAGTGCCTGAACTACACCACCACCAAGACCGAAATGCGGGAAAAAAAAAATAGAACTCTATGCAAATGAATTTCTTATTTATTCTAGACTTGAAAGCCTTTGCTTTTTTTTTGTGTGTTGGAATGAGGAAAATGAGCCACTATTTATAGGCTAGGCTACCATCAATGACAATGACCTTTGGAGTTTCTCATCTTTTTCCTATGTGGGACAAATTCATTTTTCCCACATAAACTCCCTTTTGAGTGGTGCACTTTGAGCCTCAATTTCTCATTCACCCGAGCATCAACTTTGGCAAGTAAGTATATGATTTCGATGTACTCACGGAGGAGAACAGAAATCAACTTTCATCTTCCAAATTGAACAACCGGATCCCACTCAAAACTCGTGCCAAAGTCAGCCCATAAACTCAATTTTTCCAACAAACACAAGATACATGTTTTAAGCATGCAAGGAAGATTTCACAGTTCTAAGGGTAGGCGATGTTGCTGAATTCGAGGAGTGGATGGTGTTGTATATAAGCAAAGGCAAATGTAAATGTACTTATGTTCTATACACTCAACACTATCAACATGTTCTGATTCATATTAATTTCTTCTTTTTTTTTTTTACATTTTTTCTGTTCCATTAATAGTGTATGGAAACCAAGTTCCCTTATTGGAATAATATCATCCAACCACCTTACAAGACCGGTCCATTCGAGGTTGTTAGTGTTAGATTATTATAAATGGCTATTCTGTGAACAAAAGGACTAACTTGAACATTTTAGAAGTTTAAGGACTTAATTGTAACGTTTCATAGTTGGTTGTATAATGTAGGGTTCAGTGTCCAAATTTGGAACACGAAAGTTTCTCGCCGCATTTTTTCTAAATGCTCGCTGGAGTCTCGCTCGAGCGGATGAAACAGGAATATTCCCGCTTGACCTTCGCCCTACTGTCGCTCGAGCGACAGACCCTTCGCTCGAGCGACGATGCTCCTCGCTCGAGCGACAGTATTACGGTCTGACCTAATTCGCGATTTCGCGAGATTTTAATTGGCCAAAGTTACCATATTCGTTCAACATATAAAATGGGGCGCTGCGCATTTGGGATCAATAGATTGAACAAATACATTCAAGAGAAAACACTTATTCTCTTAAGAGCTAAACATCTTTCAAAGTTTAATCAATTCATATGCGCCATTTGGATTGAAAATATCAACATCTTCAATCAAATACACTGGTGCTCATTCTTTACTTGGATCAATCAGGAAATTATTTTGTCAACTTGGCTGGCTATGAAGATCAAGGAAGAAATTCAAGAACGAGGAGTTCTTAATGGATCTACAGGAGATAAACTGCAAGAAGAGTTAGGATTAGTGTTCGTGTGTACATTCCAGGAGAGCTGCTTCGAACTTCAGACAAGAGATCAGAAAATTTGTGTCGTCAACTTTGTTGGTAATCTGTAAGTTTATAATACAGTTTATAGTGGATTTTTGAACTAGCAAAGCGCCCGGAGTTTTTTTCACAAGTTGGGTTCCTCCGTGAACAATTTTGTGTTGTTTACTGATTTTATTATTACTTTCGGTATTGCGGTAGTTCAAGTTAGGATAAACTGAATTATTTGACTAATCACTTAGATATAATTAACTTGTGACTTGTTGCATGTTAATTTATTTTTTATTTCACGTTTACACCTAATCACCCCCCTCTAGGTGTAGTTGGGTCAAATCTCCAATTTTTCAAGTGGTATCAGAGTTTAAATTCGATTCCTAACCCATATTCTGTCTAGATGAGTCAATCATATCTTTTACCTGTGTCCCTTGATGAGGTCTATGTCAATGATCATAACATGTCGTGTTGTGGAGATGATGTGAGAAAAACTGTAGCTTGTGTTGCTAGAGTTAAACTTGATTCTGATAAAGAGATTGATAAGGCTGAGGGAACAGAGTGTAGTAATCATGGTGAGGAAGAGTCTGAGAATGAGACTGATATTCGTGAGGCTTATCAGGAGCTATTTGAGAGTAATCTTCAAACTAAGAAGGTCAATAGAGCTTTGCTTAAGAAAGTAGATGAACTTGAAAGAGTGAAAGAGAGACTTGTCAGTGATCTTCAGGATACGTCCAAAAGTTTGAGTGAATTAAAGTGTGTCAATGAGAAATTGGAAGGTACAATAAAAATCCTCACTAATGATCTAGAAAAATCTAACACTCAACTCCAAGCTTTCTCTAGTGGGACTAGAAAATTTGATAATATACTAGGAATGAATAAGTCGACTGGTGATAGGAGAGGTTTGGGCTATAATAATAAAAACAAGTCTAATGATTACAACTCCTCTAAGACTTCCTTCGTTCTTGTCGATAACAAGTCTCATAAGCCAATCTATCCTGAACCTAAAGGAAAGGGTGTTGTAGAACAAATGACCTATAAAAATCCTAGGATTGCCGGTATCAGAAATCAACATCAACAGTTGCATGGTTCTAAGTTTAGGTTTATTCCTACATGTCATCACTATGGTGTTTTGAGGCATATTAGACATAGGTGTCATAATCTTGTGAAATAGGAATAGAGGTCACAACATTTCTAATCAGGTCATTTCACCTATCTAATCAGGTTAATCATGTAACTAACATGTTGACCAGGCTGACTAGTGTCTATCCATCCCCTAGGAAGATTTGGGTTAGAAAATGTGATCTTGTTAAGCATGATGAGAATGTGAATTGCTATGTTGCTCATGTTGCTCTAAAAGTTCATAATAACTACATGTGGTACCTCGATAGTGCTTGCTCTAGGTATATGTGTGGAAATAAATCTGTATTCTCCACTCTTGAGGAATGTAATGGTGGTGTTGTCACTTTTGAAAGACGGGGCTACTGCACCTATCCTTGGTAAAGGCACCATCATTATTCCTGGTATTCCTTCTATAGCTAATGTATTTTATGTGGAATGGTTAAAATCCAATATGTTAAGTATTAGCCAGATATGTGATGTTGATTATGAGATTAGTTTTGTCCAAAAGAGATGTATTGTCTATGATTCCTCTGGTGGGGTCATTTTAGAAAGTCTTAGATCTGTTGATAATTGTTATGGAGTTATTCATAATTCCATCTATGTTTGTAGTAGTGCGAAAATTGATATGACTGAACTTTGGCATCAAAGGCTTGGTCATCTGAACTATACAAGTCTATCTAAGTTGGCCAAAAATTGAATGGGTTAATGGATTACCTAATATTGAACAGAAAGAGAATGTTGTATGTGGTCAATGTCAACAAGGTAAACAACTCAGGGTGAATCATAAACGAACTTCTAAGATCTTGACTGATAGACCTTTAGAACTTCTTTACATGGACTTAATGGGACCTGCTAGGGCAGAGAATCTAGGAGGTAAGAAATACATTCTGGTGGTTGTTGAGGATTTCTCTAGGTACACATGGATTGATTTGTTGTGTGAAAAATCTGAGACCCCTAATCTAGTCAAATCCTTGTGTAATAAACTATGCATTGAACAAAATCTCATTATTGCTAGAATCCAAAGTGATCATGGGAAAGAATTTGAAAACTCCAACCTTGATGAATTTTGCTTGGAGAATGGGATTCAACATGAATTTTCCTCACCCATTACTCCACAGCAAAATGGAGTTGTTGAAAAAAGAATCGTGTCCTTCAAGAAATGGTTAGAGCCATGCTTCATGGAAAGGATCTAGCTTTGCATTTTTGGGGTGAAGCTATAAACACAGTTTGGCACATTGTGAACCGAGTGTACATTAGACCCAAAACTGATAGAACTCCATATGAGATTTAGAATGGTAGAGCGCCTACTGTCAAATACTTCCGAGTATTTGGTAGCAAGTGTTACATCTTGAGAGACAGAGAGAACTTGGGTAAATTTAAGTCGAAGAGTGATGAAGGAATATTTCTAGGATACTCTAGAAACAGTCGAGCTTATAGGGTATACAATTCTCGTACTTGTGTGGTGATGGAGTCTATAAATGTTGTCATTAATGATGCTGGCAGTGAGGGAGATGGGGTTATTACTAAGGATGGGGTAGATGATCCTAGTGTTGATCCTGTAGAGGTGACTGAGTCCAAAGAACAACCTACTCCTGAAATCCTCTCAGTCTGTTGAGAGTTTAGATGTACCTGAATTACAGAGGGAAGTTACTGTTCCTCTTAAAGAGCCTTCTTCTAGAGTTAAGTTGAATCATCCTAAGGATCAGGTTATTGGGGATTTAGATGAAGGAATGCGACTACATAGAAGAGTATTGAATCAGCTGGCATACACTTGCTACGTATCCCAAATAGAACTTAAGAAATTTGAGGAAGCTCTTAGTGATGAATGTTGGGTGGATGCTATGCATGATGAACTAAGTCAGTTTGTAAGAAACAACATGTGGACCTCTAGTTCCTAGGCCTGAAAATTGCAATGTTATAGTTACTAAGTGGATTTTTAAAAACAAGACTGATGATGTAGGTACCATAACAAGACTGATGATGTAGGTACCATAACTAGGAATAAGGCTAGACTAGTTGCACAAGGATACACTCAAGTTGAGGGAATTGACTTTGATGAAACATTTGCCCCTATTGCACGTCTTGAGTCCATTCGCATTCTCCTTGCATTTGCTTGTACCTTAGTGTTCAAACTCTATCAGATGGATGTCAAAAGTGCTTTCTTAAATGGGGTTTTTTAGGAAGAAGCTTATGTTGAACAACCTAAAGGATTCATTGGCCCTAAGTTTCCTCACTATGTTTTTAAACTGAATAAATCCCTATATGGTCTGAAACAAGCCCCTAGAGTCTGGTATGACAGACTGACTGCTTATCTTGAGGAACGTGGGTTTGTGAGAGGTGGTGCAGATAGAACCCTGTTCATAAGGCGTACTGAAGAAACCACCACGATAGCCCAGATCTATGTTGATGATATCATCTTTGGTTCTCCTATTGACTCACTTGCTCATGAGTTTGCTGAATGCATGAAGTAATAATTTGAGATGAGCATGGTTGGTAAATTGAGTTACTTCATTGGTCTTCAAGTGAAGCAAACAGATGATGAGTTGTTCATATCCCAGTCTAAGTATGCTAAGGATCTTGTAAAGCGGTTTGGGTTAGATAGTAAGAAACACACACGGACTCCTATGAGCACTAGTGTCAAATTGTGTTATGACCCTACAGGTAGGAGTGTAGACCAGTCTTTGTACGGTAGTATGATAGGTAGCATTCTCTATCTTACAGCTAGAAGACCTGATATAGCCTTTAGTGTTGGAGTGTGTGCTAGATTTCAGGCTTATCTCAAGGAATCTCACTTAACTGCTGTGAGAAGAATAATCAGATATGTTAATGGTACTGTGAATCAGGGGATCCTTTACTCTAGAGATTCTAATCTAGAGCTTACTGGCTACTCAGATGTTGATTGGGCAGACAATGCTGATGATAGGAAAAACACATATGGGGGTGTTTTTATATTGGGTGCAATCTTGTAGCGTGGATGAGTAAGAAATAAAATTCTATTTCTTTATCTACGGCAGAGGCCGAATACATAGTTGCAAGTAGTTATTGTACTCAGTTACTTTGGATGAAACGAATGATGAGTGATTATGGAATTACTCAAGGAACTATGACTATTTTCTGTGATAATACTAGTGCCATTAATATCTCAAAAAATCATGTTCAACATTCTCACACTAAGCACATTGACATTAGACATCATTTTATTCGAGAACTTGTTGACACTGAAGTAGTTTCACTTGAACACATTTTCACAGAACATCAACTAGTTGATCTGTTTACTAAACCCTTTTAGATGGTTTGATGTTTGAATCTCTTTAAGAAAGTTGTTGGTATTTGTGTTCCCTCCTGATTATTGCTTCAGGAATTTGCATGTTTCGTTTTACTCTGTCTACTATCATCTGGCATTCAGTGGACTATTGTGCATGCATCATTTTGATTGCTTTTTAGGATGTAGTTTATTGCATGTGTATTTTCGTTATGTCTGTTTTTGGCACATGCAGTCTTTGTTTTCTTTTGTGTGTGACGCATTTTTTTATAAAAAAAAAAGGAATGGATAGTCTATTACAGCATGATGCAAAAATTTTCTGGTATTGCATGTTATGATCATGTCTGACTATAATTGATGAGTTGTAGCTTAATTCTCATTGATTTTTGAGGTTGATATGTGGTATTTCGTATAAGTGTCTTCATGTACCATCTGCACTGCACACATTATGATACTGTACGTTGGACTTAACTGCTTGTGTGAGATTTGGGATGGCAATCACTTGTTAGTGAGTTGACTCTGAACATGAATTGACCATCTACTGTAGACCTAAGCTTATGGTTACCCCATAGTCATCAGAAAGAAAAAGAAAAGGACAAGGTGCTCATTTTTTAATGTACTTCTTCGAGACTATTTGACTCGAAAAATTAAGTTTTCAGGGTATTTCAAAACCTGGTGCCTATGGTCATCTGACTTGGGTTAACTGATTTAAAGCTCGCCACAGGGGTCATCTTAATTGCTCAATGAATTAGTACTTGCACTTAAAATAAAATATTATGAGCTATTGAAAAGAAAAGACAAATATGTTACGCTACCTACAAACTGAAATATGAACAACATATATGCTCATAGTAAGGAGGGGTAAAAGAAAAAGTTGAAAGATTTATGCAAAATGAGCTTACTATAAAAGGTCCTACTGTTCTTTAAGGTTTGATTTTTATCAGTCAGAGAATACTCTAATTGGCAGTGATGCTTCGCATGTTTCTTCGCACAAAATTAAGGTTTGAAATCTTATTTACCTTGGATTAGTGACACTTTATACACATGAGTCACGTATATTATTTACTCCATTTTGACGTATTCTAAGTTTGTAGGGAGATCTATTTCTTGTTAATTCTGCTCTTGCATGCTTTCAATTGTATATTTGATTGATTGTTTCTCTTCCATTGCGTTGCTTAGTTCTCTTTTTCCTTTGAGCATTTTGTGACAAAAAGGGAAAGAAATTTTATAGTAAGGGAGAGATTTTTAAGTCTTTGAGCAGTTACATTGACATTTGCATGCATATCTGTTGGGGTCGTTGGGGTGAGACATAGATAATTGGTTACTTATTCTTATGCATGCTTTTGATATATGTTGTTTGGGGTCGTTGGGAGAGAGATATAGATACTATTTGACATTTGACTTGATTTTCATTGATATGACATTTATACTTATGTCTTATGTTGTTTGGGATCGTTGGGGAGAGACATATATACTGTATGCCTATTATTTTAACTTCAAGTGAGTTTGCAGTAAGGGGGAGCTTTGTGCTTTACATGTGCATTGCATATCATGCACTGATATAGAGTATGTTATCATTTACAACTATATTGCACTTTATATATAGCTGTTTGAGTTTTGATGTTTTGTGGTATTAATGTGTATATGGTGTTTTGATTAGCATTAGTATTAGTATTACATCTCAAACAAGTATACTTATTTGATTGTTTATGTGTGTAAGCTTTCAAGTGCTTTATTGCTTATTTCCTGTATTACGTACTTTTACACTAGGTGTGTGAATTTTGACTTCAGGATACAGGTTGAACAAAGTGGAAACTACATTCAGATGGTAGTTGGACTTAGTTTTCTTTTTGGGCTGAATTTGTGCATTGTAATTGATTTTGTCAAAGAATGTCAAAGGGGGAGTTTGTTAGTGTTAGATTATTGTAATTGGCTATTATGTAAACAAAAGGACCAAATTGAACATTTTAGAAGTTTAATGACTTAATTGTAAAGTTTCATAGTTGGTTGTATAGCGTAGGGTTCGGGTTCCAAATTTGGAACACAAAGGTTTCTCGTCGCATTTTTACTAGATGCTTGCTGGAGTCTCGCTCGAGTGAATGAAACAGGAATATCTCCGCTCGACCTTTGCCCCACTTCGCTCGAGCGACAGACCCTTCGCTCGAGTCGCTCGAGCGACTGTATTACGGCCTAACATAATTCACGATTTCGCGAGATTTTAATTAGCCAAAGTTACCATATTCGTCCAACATATAAAAGGGGGCGTTGTGCATTCGGGATCAATAGATTGAACAAATACATTCAAGAGAAAACACTTATTCTCTTAAGAGCTAAACATCATTCAAAGTTCAATCAATTCATATGCGCCCTTTGGATTGAAAACATCAACATCTTCAATGAAATACACTAGTTCCCATTCTTTACTTGGATCTGTCAGAAAGATTGTTTCGTCAACTTGGCTGGCTGCGAAGATCAAGGAAGAAATTCAAGAACAAAGAGTTCTTGGTGGATCTACAGGAGATAAACTGCAAAAAGAGTTAGGATTGGTATTCGTGTGCACATTCCAGTAGAGCTGCTTCGAACTTCAGACAGGAGATCAGAAAACTTGTGTCGTCAACTTTGCTGATAGTTTGTAAATTTATAATACAGTTTATAGTGAATTTTTGACTAGCAAAGTGCCCAGAGTTTTTTCCAAGTTGGGTTTCTCCGTGAACAATTTTGTATTGTTTACTACTTTTATTATTGCTTTCAGTATCGCAGTAGTTCAAGTTAGGATAAACTGAATTATTTGACTAATCACTTAGACATAATTAACTTGTGACTTGTTGCATGTTAATTTATTTTTAATTCCGCATTTACACCTAATCGCCCCCCCCCTCTAGGTGTAGTTGGGTCGAATGTCCGATTTTTCAAAGGTCGAAACAAAGATGTGTGGGTACGAGCTATGACAGGCAAATAAATTGAACGTTGGGAATTTGGGAATCTTAGAAAAAATGTTTATTTTAATGATATTTGCTGACTTGTTTATTTTATTTTTAAAGCATATAAATGTGTGCTTCTACTATTTTCAAAACGACGAACAATTCATTTTTTAGATATCTGATCAGATGTGCTTACAAAGCTTGCAATGTTGAATATAAGGCTATCTCAAATATTAAGTCACTCGTTGAGTTTGTAAAAAGGGATTGTATGCATTGCAATCCTATTTGGAATATATTTAATCCCCATTATGATGGAGAGAAAAACCCATTGGATTCTTGGGCACTTCAAAATCAAGGAAAAGTGTCTACATATTTACAACTCTAACAAATTGACAAATAGAGATTGTTTGGTGATTGTTGATGTTGAGACGTTCGCTTATGTCAAATCTGTAGTGCTGATGTTGAACATAAATGCATGGCAAGTCAACCACGTAGATGAATCAAAAGGTGTGAAGCCCCTAGTAATCAAAATTTCTAGTCACATCGCCCAGGATGAAAACGGGTCAACTCCTTAGTATATTCTATTATGTTTATCAATCCATAACGTACTACAGTCCAACTTGATTTAATTATGTAAGCTTCATTTTCTGTAGCTATATCTTCGATCTATTTATCCTTAATTACACCCATACTCCTTTCAATGGAGGCATGACTGCGATATATTCGAGATAAAATTCTGATCCAGAAAGTGCTAGAACAAACTCAGCATGTCAACTATTCAAGTATGGAAATCAAAAGTGAAGTGGGGGTTATGAAACTAATTCATACATCTTACCAAGGAGTGTAAGTTGAAGACGGTTGACAATGCATATATGTCAAACAAGAAAAAAATAGAAGTTTATATTGTTAGGTCATTTGGTTTGTTTTATGCAATATTCTCGAGTGGAACGATGCTATTGAGATACGTGTCAACATAAAGCTCCTTCATGTGGAAGCGAGAACAATGCTTATAAGGTTATCCTTCCTTCGACTCAGTGATAGCTAATACAAGTGGATAGGAAACTCTATTTGTAACCAGTTGCAAGTACAAGTTAATTACCTCAAATCTACAAGTTATTTTATATTCTCATCCAAAACTTGATATGAGAAATCTGTTGACGAAGATGTGTGTGGTCATCGTAATGAGAAAACTAACATTTATATGGAATTTATCTATGTTACATCTATTTTAAATATTTAACTAAAAAGTATAGTATTCGACGAATATGATTACACAGATACAGATCAAAGTCTTACAAAAAAAAAACGTTACAATTTTTGTTGACATAGGTACCTAATAGAGGTGATTTTGATGTTACATGCCAAAGCATATAATTTATAATTTCTTTACGGAAAATTTAAGACAATACCTTCAACTCCATTGAATGACTTGTATTATTTCTCAACAAGTTTTTTTATTGCTTGTCATCCGCGTGAACGTCCTTTCACTACACCAAAAAATAGCATTTGCAACACATAAAAGGCAACATTTGGTAGTTAGATGTTGCTAAAGAGATCTATCGCAACATTCTAATACGTGAATGTTGTCATTGCTTAACAAAATTGAGCTTTGGCAACATTTTGTAAATGTTGCTAATGTTGCCTTTTTGCAACGTTTTTGTAGTGTTGTACAATTTTTTATTTTTTGTAGCGTTTATAAAATGTTGCAAAAAAGTTCTTTTGCAGCGTTTTTTAAACGTTGCGGAAGATTTTTTTTATTTTTTCTGGTAGTCTCGCGTCATTTTTTCCCCAGACCCTTCTAAATCAAATGGATTTAACGTTAACCCTAGCTCCTCTCCGCCTCTGCCTCCGCTTCTCGGCTCTGCCTCTCCTCTCCGCCTCTGCCTCTGCCTCTCCTCTATCATTTGAAAGTATGATTTGAAATCATAGGTGGATTCCCGATGGGTTTGATGCCGAGCATATTTGGCAGCAAATTGACCTGCAATCCCAGCCCCCGCTTCTCTCTCTCCACCGCAACATCAAACACTTTGATAAAAACCTTGAGGAGATTGAGAAACGATTCGACCTGGGGAGAGAGAGCTTTAGGGAAAATCGAAAAGAAGAGACTAAAGATGGGAATGGGGATGTGCATGGTTCGTCTTCTTCCTTTTTTTATGTTTTTTTTTTATTGTTATGAAATTGGGCTGCCTACCATTGCCCTGGTAAGTGAATTCTGCTATCTATTGTTGTTATTTTATTTTATTTGATGTTTACTAGGAAAGTGTTTGATTTATAGTCTCAATGAAATTGTTCTGTGGTTGTGGCACTTGGTGTTGGCGAAATTAGACTATTCCAATCTGAGATACCCTACCCTTGTGTTTGTTCCTCCACTTTTAGCTCTAATTTATTTCTAGTTCAACATTCTGCATTCACTTCTCGGTTACTCATATTCCGATCTGAGATATCCAAATGCAAGCAATGAAACTTCCAAGTCCTAATTTTGATGTCCATATGGGCTCTGTAAGTAAATAATAAATATTTTCATTACAGTATCACATGAAATTGGAGCATCTTTTATTCCTCTTTGTACTTTTAGTTAAAACATAGTGTCAACACTAACAGTCCTGAGTTTGTAGAGTCACTAGGTGACCGTAAGAATATTTATTGTCCTTCTACAATTCAACAACATGCTTGGCTAAACTTAAAGTTAATTTGAAGTTAACTTTTTAGCTATGTGACTTTATTCTTTCATATAATTTTAAAAAATTACTTTATTTATCTATAAGGTAGAGTTTCAAAAAGAAATTTCCAACTTTGACTGAGGACCTTGCAATTAGAGGCGATGTTTCTACTGAGGCATGTGAATGTACTATTCTTGGAAGTTCTTCTAGTGATGACTATGCCAAAGGCAAAATAGAGAAAATAAAAGCCCCTTACGTGTATTCTCAAATGGTCGACCTTCTGTGAAGAGCTATTCATCTACAAAATTTTTAGAGAGGATGATGAGATCAAATTTTATTTCAAATAAATTATAGCTTTGGAGCATCTTGGAGCATATGAGCAATGGAGTTTGTGGAGCACCACTCATCTTGAGTATTGCTCTCTTTGTTTGCTTCATAAGTTTTGTTTTGCTTTTGATTTGTTTTCATCAAATATATCTCACAAGGACCGAGAATGTATAGGAATATATTGAATTTGTTGTTATTTCTCATTGCTTAGCTTTAAATTGTTTCTAGTTACAAAATATCTATAGCATTGCAGTGAACATGATTACTCTCAAGGACAGAAAATGAGTGGTCATTTCTCGCGCACAATCTATGTTGGCAACCTTCCCGTAGATATAAGAGAGTCAGAAATTGAAGACATTCTATAAGGTTTGAGTTGAATATTATATGTAACTCTTTCCTCATTAATTTGGTTTCAGTGGGTTCAAATGGGAGTGTTGCTCGGTGCAATTTTGAAAAAGTGCTCTCTTGCCTTTTCTGTTTCATTTGGAAACAGCCTCTTTTCTTTCTTATAGCAGAGTTGTATAGCTACAATGTATAAGCTTTTTGTCTGTTAATATCTCTACTTACTCCCTAGGAGCAAAAACCACTCTAGTAGAAGTCCTGGAGTAATTGAACTTCATATATAACAGTACATGTGTGGGGGATATATAAAAATAGTTGTTATTGAAGTGTACTATGATCGAAACAGTTGTCTCTGTGTGTGGGACCAATTTATTGGGAAAGTAAGTCCCTTCAGCTATGCATCATAATTCTTGTAAGATTATGTTTACTGCATCTTTTCCACCCATGTAAATTTGCCATTCATCTTAAAAGGTAATATTACTGTGCCATCTTATTATGACATGCCTTTTGTAATTTCACATTTATTAGCTGGCGAAGCTTTAATTAAACTAAGCCCATGTTTGATGGCCATTATTTGGCAAATTAATGTTTTAAATAGTGATTTTTAGGAGAATGTGTGGTTAAGTAGGATGAGTTTTGGGCTTACGTACAAAATATTTTATTGTGTAAATATATGGTTGAAAATGAGTATATAGAAAAAAAAAAGAGTTTTCAAATAATGGTAGTCAAACAAAGGCTAAATGTAATAAGTGGGGATCCCTGAATCGGGGTCTATTCTTGTACTGGATATGGGAGTCAGTTAGATTGATGTTAGGCTTCCAATGTCAACAATCCCACCAGTTGTAGTGTACTTACTAATAATCAATTCATGAACTTTGTGGTTTTTTTATGCCAAAGGAATATCTAGAGTATCAAGGTTGTGTTTGGTGCTTTAATTTAGTTGGGTATTGATGGTTTTTTTGAAGCACAGGACACAATGATTTTCTTTCATGCGTGTAATTTTATCTCTTCTCGATACTTGGTTCCAATTGAGTTCAATGATGGCTTAAATTTTAAGACATTCCCCCACTTTTCACCTCTAAAAGTTGATTGCTTCTTTATAGTCTCTATATTTTTTGGAACATAGGACACAATATTTCTGTTTCTAGCATGTAATTTTCTCTCTTCTTTAAACTTTTAGAAACTCCCTTCACTTTTCACCTCTAAAAGCTAATTGCTTATTTATAGTATATTTATTCTTCTCTTTCCAGTATGGTCATATATTGGAGATTGAATTGAAGATTCGACCTCATCATCCTTGCTATTGTTTTGTGGAGGTATTTTTATACTAAACACATTGACAAATATATGCATTTAATTAGGACCCAAATATTTGTATTTCTTGCCTTACAAATTTTTTTTGATAAATGAGGATATAATTGGTCATCTGACATGTTTAAATATTAACCATATTTAGTTTGACCATGCTCGGGATGCAGAAGATGCTATCAGGGGCAGAGATGGCTATAACTTTGATGGGTGCTGATTGAGGGTTAGAACAATTGTTCCTAGAAGTAGCAAATTTTTTAAAACTAACTATATTATATAGCCTCTTTTTTTATATTTTTTTTTTCTTAAATTGATTTTGTATTCAACTTAATCTGCTCCTTGTTAGGTTGAGCTTGCACATGGTAGCAGAGGGCCATCGTCTTCAAGTGATCATCGTGGTGGCTATGGTGGAAGTGGCGGTGGAGGCGGCGGCCGATTTGGCACTTCTCACCATTCTGAGTATCGAGATGCTTCCATGCTTACCAATTTATGCTTAAGATTTGGATGTATGCTTACACTATTTCCAGTGTAAGATTGTTTCAAAGTCTTTATCTTAAAATGTTTACATGCGTACAGCTATTGTTTGCGGGCTTTCGTCTTCTGCTTCTTAGCAAGAATTGAAGGTAAGGGGAATATCTTTTCAGCGAGAAATTTCTTTAAATTGCATTTCTGGAGCTATAGTATTTAACTTGCTGCAAAATATTTTAGGATCATATACGAAAAGCTGGGGATGTTTGTTTTGCTGAAGTTTCCCGTGATAGTTAAGGTATATTAAGCCCTTTTTTATCATTCATTTTTCTGAAAAATAAATTTTTCTCGAAACTTATTGGCATGGGTTAAACAAATGGTCTAATAATTCAATCAGCATAGTGATTCTCCAAGCAGCAAATGACATATGCAAAGATTATGTACACACCTCGTAAGTCATTTAACTTTCTTGGCAATTATGCATCTTTTTTGGTTTTTTAACTGCAGTTGGGAAACTTCCTGCCAGTTCTGTGAGTGATGAGAAGCTGAAAGATCTTGAAAAGAGCGAGAAAGTAAATAATGACTAGATATTATCCCAGTTTATAGCATTCCGTGGAAGGGTTGGATTGAATTCATAATAATTATGTTTTTCTCACATGTTCTTGGAATAGATTATTTGATTTTCGGGTTTTTACTTTGTTCAAAGATTGAAGCTTAGGTCTTTAAGATGGAGAAGAGTGAAGAGCCTATCTACAAGCAATTGCTAGAAATAATTTCGAGCCAATGGATAACCAAATTAGTCATTTCATTAAAAATTATGAAGTCCTCAGCATGGTATGGTAGGCACATAACCATGTTAGTTTTCAGCATAATGTTTGACCTTTTTTTTTTTTTTTTTTACTGTGATTGTGTTTGATTATAGGAAATCAAGAACTGCTATTAGTGGATCATTTTATGTTCTTCGTTGGAAACCCAATTTTTGTGAGCTTTTTATTATATGTGGAGGGAGATTGCTTTCGTCGAGAGAAGAAAATAAGGAAGGACTTATAGAGGCTTGCACAAAGTCGCTATGGAGCTTCATACCCGCAGCAGGAGATAACATTGGAAGCTCTTGTTGATTTCTGTAGACAAAAAACCTTCATGACAGAGATGTTTGCAAATTTAGATTGTGATATAACTTCATAAATGTGTTGGAAGATCTTGCCAATTTATTATGTAAGAGTGCATTTCCAAATCTTTTCTGTGCAATTTGTAGTTTGTATAGTTTATTGTAGTTTCGAGCTTTATAGATGATGCAACATGAACTCTTTAATCCTTACTCCTTTTTAGATAGGTTGTGTTGTATCACATTCTAATATTGTATTGATTCAAAATTTTGTAATGAAATTATCAATTTTAATGTAATTCCAAAATTTGTTCACAAAGTGTAATTTTCAATTTTGTTGGTCAATTACAATACACTGTAAAAAAAAAAAAAAAAAAAAAGTATACGAAAACGTTGAAAAAATCGCTATTAAAAGGTCTACGACAACGTTGAAAAAATACTGCAAAAAAGTTAACGGCAACGCTGAAAAAACACTGCAAAAGAGTTAACGACAACGTTGAAAAAACGCTGCAAAAGAGGGCTTTTGTAAATCTGAAAAAATACTGCAAAAAAGAGTTTTTATAGCGGTGAATAAACGCTATTGTATCTCTTCCCTCAACGGCAGCATCGATCTCCGCAACGTAAGCTAAACACTGCAAAAACTCTTTTGCAGCGTTTTTTTACCGCTGCAAAAAGGTTTTTTTGGTTTAGTGTTTAAACATTACTTTTGTGTTTATAAAATTAAACGTGAAATATAATCCTCAAAAACTCAAACAAGTAATCGATCAGACAATGTTTTACTGACTTCATAACCGAATTAACAGACTCCACGATATTAAGTGTAATGGATGAAAACTTATTTGTTGGCGGACGAGCCCATGACCACTTTTTGAATCCAATGTTTTCTTGTAAATAATTTCAATATGAATTTCATTCATTTAATGTAGTTGTGAAGATATAATGAATGCTAAATGTTAACCAACAAAGTATAAACTCTTGCTGCACATATCAACACGTTATACGGTGAAGATTGATAGATATAACTAGACTTGGACACGAAAATGTTAAGCAACAAAGAGAACCGAACCGAACCAAACCGAACCGAAAATTTTCGGGTAGTGAGTAAATGGAACCGTCGGGTCCAAATATAATTTTGGAACCGTTCGGGTTCGGTTCCGTTCGGTTCAGTTCGGTTCGGTTCGGTTCGGTTCGGTTCGGTTCGGTTCGGTTTGGGTCTGTTCGGTTCCATACTATAATTATTTTTTTTAACATTTATAACAACACTACAGTCTAATATGTTTAATATTAACTTTTACAAATTAACGTATTCCAATTTAATAACATATAAATAACAAGTTGTCCAATAAAATTAATTTACCAATGTATACAAATAACAAAAAGTAGATAGTAAATTAGTAATACTAAAATATCGGTGATCAATATAAATTAGAAGTCATAAACTCGTAGAGATAAAATATTTTAAAATATTGCTAATACAGTAGAACTTACCAGCTATTTGATTTAACTATCAATTGATTGACTTGTCATACTAGATACTAAGAAATTCTAAAAGAAAAATTGAAAAATCACAATTAACTAACATAAGTAAACTAAAAATTGTTCAATTAATAAGATTTAATAAGAAAAAATATAATATATTTTATTATCTGTCTCAATGCCCTCATAAAATTCAGTGTCTTCAATGCAAATTCTATCTTTGCTAATTTATTTTTAAAAAGTTAATAATTTAATATTTCTCATATATAAAAATTTTAAAAAAAATCGGTTCTTTTTCGGTTCTTCAGTTCTGGGTCTAGAACCGAGAACTGAACCGAACCCATTGGTTCTCGATTCAGATACCCGTTCGAGTATTTCAGTTACGAAGAACCGCTCGGTTCGGTTCGATTAGGTTCGATTCAGTTCGGGTCCGGTTCGATTAAGATTGATTCGGGAGATATGTCCAGCCCTAGACATAACAACATATATACATCGCATAAAATTATTAGCTCATTATAAAATGTTGTTTTTTTTAAGGAAAATAGTTCATTTGCAGCATCTACATATATATAAAATCATGGCTTCGAATTGAAAAGTATTAGATATTTCCTTAACCTATCATTAATCTAGCCAAGCTCCTTCACGTGGTAGTTGAAATCATGTTTCATGTATGGTCTTGGTTGCAGAATTAAAGGGCTTCATAATGCTATTTTTGTAACGCCCCAAATTTTTATAAATCTTAAGTTTGAGGTGTTACCAAAACAATTTTTCTTTTCACATTATATTGAAGGTGGAATAAAAAAAATAATCTTTAAAATTTTATTTAATAAAAATAACTTAAACATTCATAACTTTAACTTAAAATATGCTAATCATATCTTTAAAATAATCAACCAACTAATTCAATAACATGCATTTGAATAAAACTAACTAACTAAATTTAAGGCAATAAAACTTAATATTTTTCGTAGTGTCGAAATTCTTTGGTAGTCCGCTACACCATCCCGCCACAATTCCAATTGACCCGAACTAACCTGTAAAATTTTAGTAAAAGTGAGTATTTTAAAAACACTCAGTAAGATACGTGTAGTTTCCATATACAAATACATAACAATAAAATTATACACTTAATATCATTCTGCTCTTATGGAGTATATTGGTGACCAAGCGACACACTCATCTAGGTCCTCTTATAATTTCATAGCTATTTCTTAAGAACCCGAATGTCTACTGACAATTCATACATATTTAATTGAATATAAAAGTGTAAGGAAACGAAACACTTGCACAAAAATATTTTACTTTGTTATTGGAGTACTAAAAAAATCCACGTTAACAATTTTTTCCTCTGCTTTGGGTGAAAGGTCTCTAATGACAATGATGTGTGTACTTGACTTTTCACAATATTTCTCTTTCTCTTTCTTGCCGTGGGTTTAACTTTTGTGTGTAGAATGATGTGACAATGCAAAGTATTTATAGCCATCCTTAGATTGTTACAATTTGACTTCTAGTACAATTAGAATTGTGAAGGTGCAACACAAAAGAATTTGGATAGGAATATGTTTCACTTTGTTCTTATTATATTATGATTTACTCTTATCAGATTACCATATATTTGAAAATCATTGGCTATAGTCACAAATAAAATACCAATTAAAAGTACTTTCTTCCTTTAATAATTGTAAGTCACGAGGCTAATCCTATTTAATGCAAACAAACAATTAAATAAAATACTATTTAATAACAATTTCATGTGTTTCAATAATATATAGATAAAGTACTCCCTCAAGTCAAACTTACAATTTGGTGATAGGTATGTGCATGTGGACCAAATGTAAATTGGTTTCGTAAAATAGGATAATAACTTAATATAAAATTATATTTATCGTGTTTTCTTTCAATTGGTTCACACTTAACGTGTACTTATTCAAAATAACTTTTTTTTTCTAACCTAAAATACATGATTAATTACGAACTATCCAACGAGTATAATATTTATATATTAAATTTTACCCTATCAAAATCTAACTATTTGACCCAAAATATAAAGATTTAAAACATGTTTCACTATAATCCATCAACTTTTCAAAATAAAAAAAAAAATAACATATAGAATAAATAAATTTTATTTCAAAATTACTGGGCGTTACAGTTTCCAACATTCCCTTGAGATGTTCTTAGTTCTTGTAATATGTGATTTGTACAAAAAATGTGTATCATCCTTGAGTACACATGTTGGATAGAGAATTCAATGCTTGGATGTCGGTCTAAAATAAAGCACATATTGTCACATTCTTCATAAGCTTCCTTGAATCTTCGTACGAACCAACTTTACGAGTCGTTGTTCTCCAAGTTTCTAAGCCAAATGTGAGTACAAATATACCATTATCTACAGCAGTGAATAGGCTTCCATTTTATCGTCTCATTAAGATTGTCACGTCAACGACTATTACAGGCTTATAATTTTTCCAGCCTTGTATGGAAGCCCCAATGCCATGAAAACATATCTTAAATTCCCATCGATATTTCCTTCGATACTATTATGGATATCGAATTCTTATATTACAGTTGAGTCAGAAAAGACGATAGCTTATTGTACGCTATGTATGGATATCCCATTACCTTCTCAAGTGCATGCTCTCAATGCTTTTCCATATTCCAGTGTTAATCCATAGGTGATGTTGTCCTCTCTTTGTTGTCCCTTTCAAAAAAAATCGAGCTTGATGTACATTCCGGTGTACCACTCGGTACACAGCCCCCTCACAACATGGGGTGGGGGCCGAGCTTAAAATAACATTAAATCAGCTCGGGCCCCACCTCATGTGAGGGGACTGTGTACCAAGTGGTAAAAATAAAGTTGTACAATCAGCTTTATTCCTTTCAAAAATCAAGGTTGTGAAATTCTGTTTGAAAAGTCAATGATTTTTCTCACAAATTTTGTAAACAAATTTTCTTCTTTTTCAAATCAAATTCATTCAAGAGATTTCTTATTGATTGAGCCAAAAAAGTGTTCTATTTATATGGAATTCAATCTCTTTCAAAGAAGAAAAAACTCTCTTTAACTCTAAGTCCAGAAAATATCAAGAGATCAAAATCTTCTTTTAAATAAGCAAATTAAGTCCAAAAAGATCAAAGTATTCTTCAAATCAAAGCAAATTCAAGTCAAGTCCTGAAGTTCAAATCCAAATATCAAAATCCAAGTGCCAAACAATCTAAGTTTTCAACAAATTGAGTCACCGACTAATCTTGAAATCTAGAATCCAAGCAACATGGCCCTTCTTCTCCAAACTCTCATATCATTAATCAGAAGATCTTGCACTTTTTGCAATCACAATTAGATCAACGACCACTTGTATTTCTAGAAAATAAAATTTATAACAATTTTTATATTTTAATACATGAAATTTGTTGTACATCCCTATTTGCTGGGAATTAAAATTAGACATTTAATAGATTTTGATAAAAATTAATGAAATGTGTTATTGAAAGTTGTAAATCTAATTAAATGTGTGATTGAAATTAATTTTTAATTTTGATTTAGATTTAGATTTGGATTTTAAAATTTAGATTTTAATCTCTACAAAACAGGGCTTATGGTGTCATCATCATGAAAGGTTGATACTAATTTTCAACCAAATATTCACGTAATAAAATATTTTACATGTAAATCAAAAAAAATTTCCTAATTTGTAATAATACATTTTTCAAAAATTTACTATTCAAAACATCAAAAAAAAATTCTTTTTTTTCTTTTTCAAAATAATGGTTATCATGGGGGTACCTTTAAAATTGACCTGATAGGATAAGAGATTTTTAAAATTGACCTCTTTGACTAAAAAGTGGTAAAATGTCTATATTACCCTTAATGAAATAAGAGTTTTTATATATTGCAGGATATATCCTTATCTTTAGAATAGTTTTTCAATTATGTCCTATATTATTTCTATCTCGAATTCTAGCATATAAATTCATTATTTGATCTAATAGATTGACATAATCTTCCATATATCTATCAAAATTTTCTCCAAGTATAAAATATTCTTCACATGATGATTGATTTATTCTTTCCATTTGAGAGATAATATTATTTATTTTTTGTAATAAAATTTCTAATAAATTATATAATCCTTCAATTGTATATCCTGGCATATTATATAAATCCTAACATGATAAACAATGCTAATAAAATAAATATTAAATACAAACATTTAGATAATTTAGCCATGCAAATATTCAGATAAGTAATCCCAACGATTTTTTAAGATTTCAGAAAATATATTTTTCTAAATTTAAAAAAAATAATAGTTTTACCTTAGTTTTGATCTCAAATCTTTATTCTTAGAACTGAGTAACCTTCAGGTTCTGGATCTGCAAATGACTCCCTTCAATGGCCTCCTGCCTCTACGGGATATTTGTTATTCCAGCTTTCCACCTTCACTGTGTCAGTTCTTTGAATTCGGATTATAGATATTAACTAAAGAAAACTTTCTTTCTGTTAAAGTAAGAAAGGAATTTTTCTTCAATCTTTCAAGAATCTACGGGGTGAGGTGTTTAGAAACTCATGATATCTTTTAAAGACAGTTTGGATATGAAATAACTTGAAATTTTATTGATATCTAAAGGCTGAAATATGATTACAATAGAAGACAGGAAATTGTTTGGCTAACTCACAGTTTGAGTGCTCAACCAACTCTGCCTTTTTTATTAGCCCAAAGGCTTCTATTTATACACAAATCTGAAGATAAATTACATCATTGCTTACATCATACTAATAATATTTTATTGCCTCGTGCTTTTCATCAAGAGTCTCATGGCCCCTCCATCCTTTGTTGTTTTATTGCATTTTCTTTGATAAAGGATACAGTCCTTCTATGATTGTCCTTCAAATCTTGTTTTTACATACAGCTGGTGAGATTCTCCTGTAGCATTTTGGACACCTTTCATCCATGTGTTTATCATTTTCATCTTTTTTATCTTCAATTCTGTCGGCAAGTGGGGCATTTTCTTACTCTGCATGCCTCTTGTATGGTTGTGATAGGTCCATTGATTCGATGAGTGTCAAATTTCTCAATGTATTATTTCAGAATTGTCGATTTTTCTCCTCCATTATTGGTGAGAAGAGTCCATCCTTCATATTGACACAAACATTTGAATTTTTTGTTATACAAGCTTTTTGTCATTTTATATAAGACTTTCATCCCTAAAACTCTTCGGGATTTTATCCATGATCTGGTAATTTTTGATAATGACTTTTTATTGTGACCGACCTCAATCTGAAAGTCTCTACTAACATATCCGATTGTTATAATATGTTCAACAGGATAAAATATCATTCCATCAATTTCAGGACTGATTGAATAAAATTTTATGTATATGGACCTTCTTTTGGCAAATTTGGATCTTCAGATTTAAAAATTTCATCAAATCTTTCAATTTCTTTTAGATCTTTTCCGGGGTAGATAAGATCTAAAAATCCATAGTCTGTTGCCATTTTGACCATGACAGGGTCTGCATCATTGGTAATTAGTAACCTTGGATAAACATGATCGCCTGAAGATATGAAATATGAGTCATTTTCTGGTAATTCATAAACAATTTTGGCAAAAGATCTATATTCTTCTTCTTTTGCTGATAAAGGGGTATCATCATTTTTATCAGTTCTGATTCTAATAATCCTTGTATGTTCATCATTGGATTTTATGGTCAACTTTTTAGGACTTTGTGTATCTCTTTTGATAGTGCTGGTCCACTATTGCTTTCGCATTGTGGATCACTCCTTGGTACCTGTTGGTATCCCTGTTTGGTATCATAGGATTGTGTCAAGACATCAACCCTTGTATTATTTGTATCAGTAGACATTAATTGTGCTTCAAGAGCATCAATTTTGTCTTTTATTTCGTTTGTAACCTTGGCATGAGATTCACTGATCTCAATTAATAATTTAATATTATGACTTAAGAGCTCAGCTAATGTCTCCATCCCAATTTTTATATCATCTGCTTCTTCTTTGGCATAGGTTGCCGCAGATTTCATTTCTGATATCATCTGTTTGATATTATCCATCTCCAAATTTAATATTCCTGCTTAAAAAATCAGCAAGATAATTATTTGTACATTTAATATGAATAATATCAAAATTATAGAATGATAAATATGTTTGCCATCTATGTAACCTTCTATATTGGGGTTCCATTGATAATTTATTTCTAACAAGTCCTGCAACTTGAGAATTGTCAGTTTCAACAATAAATTTTTTAGATAATAAAAATAATGAAAATTTCTTTATTGCTCTAATAATTGCTAATAATTCTTTTTTATGAGTAGTATAATTTATTTCTGTCTGATTAAAAATTTCACTTGAATATCTACATATTTCATTTAAATCTGTTTTTAATATTGCTGCCCAATATTTATCTGAGGCATCAGTATTAACTATCAAATTATCATTTTCATTTGGTAATCTTAATTTTGATAAATTTTTACATTTTTCTTTAAATAGTCTAACTATTTCTGTATGTTCTTCGTTCCATCTTTTAGTATTAGTTTTTCTAAATAAAATTTGTATTTTATGTCTCTTTTTTGAAAGATTTTCAATAAATTCTTCTGCATAATTTAAACATCCTAAGAACTTTTGTATTTATTCCTTAAATTCTAATTTATCAGGAAAACTTTCTATCTTTTTAGATATATGAGACTGTAATTTTATTCCATTTTTATCTATAATTAATCCAAGAAATTCTATCTCAGGTTTTTCTATAATAGCTTTCTTTTCAGATAAGACTATTCCTTCTTTTTGGCATTCTTTTAGGAATTTTATAATATGATTTTTATGATCATTTTTATTTTCTGAACATATTAGTATATCATCAACGTATACTAATAACAAATCATTATATTTTCTGAAAATATTATCCATTCTTCTTTGAAATATTTGAGGTGCATTTTTTAATCCAAATGACATAACTATCCATTCGTATTTACCTTGAGGCGTACTAAATGCCGTATATGGTATTGATTCTTCTTCCATTTTAATTTGTCAAAATCCTGACTTACAATCAAATTTTGAATAATACTCTTTTCCTTTTACAAGGTTTATTAAAACATCTTTATTTGGTAAGAAATATCCATCAAATTTTGTGTATTTATTTAATTCTTTATAATTTATTACCATTCTTGGTTTTTCTCGCACTTGTTCAGAGTGTTTCATTACCATAAAGGCTGGACTACTATGTGGTCCATTACTAGCTCTGATTAATTTCATATTCTTTAATTCTTCAATTTATTTTCTAAATTATTGAGTATCTTGTATAGTGTACATCATTGGTTTTACTCTTATTATTACATTTTCAGTTAATTCTATTTTTGTCCTTGGATGTTCAGGTTTCCAATAAGCTAATGGATTTTCATTATAGACATTTCATATATTTTTTATTATTTCTTCTATTAATTCTGATTTTTCTGTTGTTTGTATTTTTTGTATTTTAACAGTTATTTTTATTGATATTTTTATTGTCCTTTCACTACACTGGGCTGGCTGAACTCTGTATGGTTTAAATTCTCTTGAAATTTTTAGTAAATGTCCACATGGTGTTTTTAACATAATCATATAGTTATTTTGTTGGTAATATTAAAATTGTTGAATAAAGTCATTTCCTAATAATATATCACATTCTAATACATCATATGCATATACTTTATTTATAGTTATTTGTTTACTTCCTAATAGGATTTCTACATTTTCTTTATTTTTAGTAATGGGTGTCGATATTCCCGTGACACCTGTTATTTTTATAGTATTATCATTGTTCCAATTTTTTAACAAAAATATTTGGATAATAGTTATATCACTTCATGTATCTATTAAGGCACATGTTGTTATATTAGTTTCTACAATAGTAATTTGTATATATACCACTAATGGAAATGTTATTACATTATTCATTCTTTTGGAAAAAACAATGTCTTATTATTATGTGTTATATAGATTTCTTCTTTATTAATATTATAATGATTTAAGGCTTGTAAAAAAACTTATTCCTAATAATATATGGTAATGATCTCCTATACTATTATCTACATAACATGGTATTATCATTTATTCTCCATCCAAAAATATTGATATCTTTACTTCTAATTCACTAGTATGTGTTTTTCCATCAAAATTGATATATTTATAAGGTTCTACCCTTCTTTTTGTTAATCTTTTATCTCTATTTCTTGATATATGACAGTTTGCTGCTCCTGTATCAATTATAATATTTTTTCATTTTATATATTCTATTCCATTAAAATATTCTCCATATATTTGCATACTTCCTATATTCATTTTTACCATTATTTCTCGACTTATGCTCTTTCTTGGTATTATAGATGTACTATTATTCCTTCTTAATTTTTCATCTTTAAATTCTATTAAAAAATTATTTTCTATTTTTTCTGTTACATCTGATTTTGTTTTAGATATTTCTAATTCATATATTTCTGGTAATAGGTTTAGTTGTTTGTTTGGTTCTACAATATTTAATATGTCTTTACATTCTTTGTGAATTTCTATATAGGGTTTTTAGAGTAAATGTTTCCATTGTATATAATGCTCTATATTTTATGGTCATGATATGATTTCCTTCTTCCATAATATCTTTTCTATGTATTTTAAAATGTAATTCTAACACTTCATTAAAATCTTTATCTTTTATTGATACACAATATTTTGGATAACATATAAATATTAATTTTTTATATGCTAAATTTCCTTCTATAGTTCCTAAGTGACTATCATGAGTATTTAGTATTCTTCCATCATGTAAATTTACTTTTATTGGTGAATATTATTCTTTCTCTAAATAGAGATTTAAACATTAATTGTATTCCTGCTAACTAAACATATTGTATATTTTCTTTTTGTTTTCCTTTTACTTTTGCCATTAATTGGTCAACTGTAGATTTTGTTAGTAATGCTAATTTATGACTTTCTGATTTTCTTCTAAATATTTTTCGAATATTTTCCATTCTCCTAATTTTAAATCTAATGATAATTTTTCTATTTTTCTAAATGTATTATTATCGAATGTTATTTTTAATCCATATCCTTCAGAATTTTCTATTTCTTGTTTTTCTTCTATAGTTTCAGCTTCTTCTATTTCGTAATTCATTCTGATTCTGATATGTAAACCTCTTCTCCTTCATAATTATTAATATCTGTTATTTCTTCTAAATCACTTTCTATTTCTTCATATTCTTGTTGTAAAATTCTAACTTTCTTTTTAGTACAATCAGGGTTTATATGTCCTATTTCTCCACAATTCCAGCATTTGCATTGTTTTTTATCCTTTTTAAATTCTTTTCTTTTTGCTTGATATTTTCTCCTATAATATCTCCTATTTGGTTTTTGATATTTCTTTTTGAACTGTTTATATTTTTTATACTTTTTTTGTTTGAATTTTCTTTTATATTTTCTTTCTGGTTTACATCCCCAATTAATAGGTCTTTCTATTTCTTCGCAACAGATTCTTATTAGTTTTCCAGATTTTTTCATTAGTTGTCTATTTTTACATATTTTTGCTAATATTTCAAATAGAAATTTTATTCTACTTCCTAATGTATCTGGTACAGGATTATCCTTTATATATTTTTCATATTCTATCTTAAAATATATATTCCATGTTCCTAGTAATTTAGCAAAATACATTTCTAAGTATGGTTCTTGATTTTCGTTACTATAAAATTATGTATAATTTTCTAAATTGACATGTATATTCTTTTATCACACATATCATAATGTTTATTAATCCTAATCTTGCTTTTAATTTTTCTCTTCTAACTTCTTCTGAATTTTTTATCCAATTTTCTCCTAGAAATTCATCTGATATATATTCTACTAACTTTTTTATTCCCTTTTGTGAGGTTTTTTACATTTTTGTTTGTATATTTCTTCTCATTAATAATTTAGTATCTTCAGTTACTCATTCCCATCAATTTCTTACATCTCCTTCAAACGATGCTATTAAATATTCAATTCTTTTATCCGTAGATTCCCATGTATCACTTGGTTATATAAAAAGAATAATATCATTGCATCTGCCCATTGTAACAAGGCTTTCTTAGTATCTGTTTTACAATCTAAATCTAGTAGTTTGCTCCTCCATGATTTATTGGTTTATTGTAGTCTGAGTTTGGGGTAAATTGATCTTTATATTTTTCTATTTTATGTTGTGGTATAATTCTATCATAGTACTACTGTCTATAAGGTCTATGTGGCATTGGTGCATATCCTTCTTCTAATTCAAGGAAATTCTAATTTTGGATTATTGCTAGTACTTCCTGGTGCTGGTGTTGGTCCTCTACCAGTATTCATTAATATTTCATAATTTTCTAATTCTTCTATACTTAATTGGTCAAAATTTTCTATTAGATTATCTATTTCTTCATTCATCATCTTTTTTATTTTTTCCTATTTCTTCTGTATATTTTTCAAATTCTTTTTCTTGTTCTAGGATTATTGGTAATATTTCTTTCCTAAATCTATCATCCACACTTCCAGGTTCATAATATCCTTCTGTTTCTACATGTTTCTTTCCTATTCTTGTCATTTCTCCTTTTATTCTATCTTTATCTACTTTTTTATCTGTTGGTTTCATATTTTGTTTCATTTCTCTAATTTCTATTTTTAACATTCCTACTTCATCTTTTAATTCTTTAGTTTTATTTATTAATTCATTTATTAATTTCTTTAGTTCATCAAATGATTCTGAAAAAACAATT
This sequence comes from Osmanthus fragrans, assembly GCA_019395295.1. Lineage (NCBI taxonomy): Eukaryota > Viridiplantae > Streptophyta > Magnoliopsida > Lamiales > Oleaceae > Osmanthus > Osmanthus fragrans. The sequence continues at coordinate 13,482,955 of CM033357.1, read as the reverse complement.
ATATTTTTCCATTTTTTACTTCTAATAAATATGATAATTTGCACTTTTTATTTTTATTTTCATTGATAATTTTATTAAGATTTCTATTGCTATTTCATTATCAGGTAATTGATCATCTCTTACAGTTTCAAAATATTTTGCTTTTAATTCTAGTTTTTCGATTTTTAATTTCCCTAACATTTTTTCTTGTGATTTATTTATTTCTCCTGTTGTTCCTAGTATATTTGAGGTTTTTTCTTGTATTTTGTTTAGATTTTTAACAATATTATTAAGTTTTCTAGTTACTTTATCATTACTCATTTATAACTTATGATGATTCATATATTTCTCTATAATATAAAATACTTTCAAATTCTTTATTAATCATTTCATATACATATCTATCTTTTATAGATCCTATACTTAATTTATGTAATATTTGTTCTTTTATTTCTCTAGGTAATTTTTTAATTATATTTAATGTTAATATTTTTGATTTATTAGGAATAGGTTCATAAAATATTTTATATCCTTTTTATTCTTCTAATTTATAATAGTTATCTATTTTATTAATTTTAATTCCCATAATTACTTATATTATTTTCTATTATAGCAGTTATTTCTTCTCGATCTATAATTTCTATAATAGTTTCCCATATCATAAGATCTCTTATTATACTAATTTCTGTCTTTTCTATTATTTCCTTTCTTATATCTAAAGGTATATCTTTTAATTTTATAAGTATGACTTTTAAGGCTTCTTTCTCTATTATAGGTTTTCCTATTATTATCCCAAATCTATCTTTTTTTAATCACATATCTATTTTCTAAATCTTTTATTATCATGTTATGACCTATGGCTCTGATACCAATTAAAGTGGGGGGGGGGGGGTACTAAGATCGTCTTCAAAATCTCAAAGTTTATTATTTTCGTAAATAGTTAATAAATCGCAATAAAATTTATAGAATTCACTATCTTTTGTTATGACCTTTTCTTCAATGATTATTTTTAGTTTTTCAATTCTTCTTTCTAAATTGATAATTTCTTTATGTATATTATTTTCAATTCTAATTGTTTGACTATCTATATAAGTATTTTTATATCTTAATTTTGGATCTAAATAATCTAAAAAGAAACTTTTTAAATCTTCTTTTAAATAATTTAATTCTCTTTTTGTTGTAATTTTTAGATCAATAAAATTTTGTATAATATCTGGATTTAAAAGTTTTGAATTCATAGTTTAGGACCTTATTGTATTTCTTTTTCTATTATAATGATTTGGTTGCAATATTTTAAGGTTAAGGATATTTTTGGTAGTTAAAATGGTCAAAAGTCATTTTGAAAATATTGATTCATTTTTAGATTATTTTGAAAATATGGGTTTAAATTTAGGTTATTTTCATGTATTTTCGGTTATCATGATACTAATATTCTTTTTAAAGTTTGAGAACAGCACGTCGCTAGAATTATATGTGGGGGGCCGATGGTGTAATTTTCTCTTCATAGTTGATCCTCATTTGAAGAAAACCAGAAGTATGAGACAGTGGGGAAGAGATAGAGAGAGCAGTGCAGTATTGAAAAGGGTAGAAAATCAAATCAGAAGAAACAAACAAATAATTTTCTGTGCAATTTGTTTGTTCTTCTTCTCTTTCGGAATTAATTTCAGATTTCAATAACTGAGCCAGCTCTCAAAACTCAATATTTTCCCCTTCTGTAATATTGTAAGAATAAATGACCCGTAATTTATTGACTTTTTTGCTCATAAATATGCATGCAAAGCTTTGTTCTTTAGGTATTTATGCATTTATAGCTGTATCTAATGTGGGTTTTGGTGATACTGTTTGACGCCTTTCGTAGGTGATTCTTGATGAAGAATGTTATATGGGTTTTGTATGTCATGCCCGGATCTAGTTGTTTCTAGCAGGATAATTGGGAATCTTGGTAAAATTGGGTGACAAAGAAAGCTAAAATAAGTTTAAATTTTGCTTCTATTCTTGGAGTTATAGGTTGTGAAGAAGTAAAAAATGTAGAATCTCACTATTATATTCTTGGAAGTAAATTTTTAATTTAAACTTTGCTCTGCATCCGGGCTGTTTATTATTATATTTAATAGCGGCTCCCTATTTATCTTAATGAGAGTGGGAATAATATTTTTTGGATGGTAAATTTTTTACTTAAAAGAGATGAATGGATCTTTCTATATTTGTTTTGGATTAATGAAGATAACTCTGGCTTTTACAACTTCTGGTGGTGTGTGATTTCTTTAATGTGAATTTGGTTTGATTTTTTCCTCTCCGTTTTCTTTTTTCACATCACAGACGTGTGGTATCTGAAATTACATTTATCATGCTCGGGCTTATGGCGATGGAGACATTGCTATCATAATAGGGGACCTGATCCTCATTGAATATCAACTAGTGGTTGGAATTGGTTTAATGATCCGGTTTTTGCATGTCATATACCTCCTTCATTATTGAGGGCTTGTCTACTGGCTCTAGTTTAATAACTGGATTGGCCACAAGCAGTTGAGTTAGCACGAAGAAGATTGTGATTTCTAGGTGTAGGCAATGATTAAAAATATACTCAATAGGCTCCCGCGGAAACAGACCAAGTTAGGGGATAATCGTAATGGAGGATCCTCTTCTTTCTCTTCAAATTCTTCTAATACTTCGAGAAGCAATTATTCTACAAACTCTTGGTTGGGCAATTCAAATGCTACATCTGTTTCAGGGATCAATCCAACTTTGGATTCCGGCCATACATCTAATGCAAAGGTGAATGGGAATGCAGTAGTTTCTTATGAGGCACTGCCTAGTTTTAGAGATGTCCCTAATTCCGAGAAGCAAAACTTGTTTATCAAAAAGCTGAATTTGGGTTGTGTGGTATTTGACTTCACTGACCCGACGAAGAATTTGAAAGAAAAAGACATCAAGAAACAGACATTGGTGGAGATCGTTGATTACATTACTTCCACAAATGGGAAATTCACAGAAACTGTTATGCAAGAGATAATAAGAATGGTATCCATAAATTTGTTCCGGGCACTCTCTACTCAATCTCGTGAAAACAAAGTTTTAGAGGGCATTTATTTAGAAGAAGAGGAGCCCATGATGGACCCTGCATGGCCCCATTTACAAATTGTCTACGAATTCCTTCTCAGGTTTGTGGCTTCACCGGAGACAGACGCAAAGTTGGCTAAGCGGTACATAGATCACTCTTTCGTTTTAAGATTATTGGATCTGTTTGATTCAGAAGATCCCAGAGAAAGGGAGTACTTGAAGACTGTTTTGCACCGTATTTATGGAAAGTTCATGGTTCACCGTCCATACATTAGGAAAGCTATCAACAATATATTCTACCAGTTCATTTTTGAAACCGAGAAGCATAATGGAATTGCAGAACTTTTGGAGATTTTGGGAAGTATTATAAACGGATTCGCGTTGCCATTAAAAGAAGAGCACAAACTCTTCCTCGTCCGGGCACTTATTCCACTTCACAAACCTAAGTGTATATCTATGTACCATCAGCAGTTATCTTATTGCATTGCACAATTTGTTGAAAAGGATTGCAAACTTGCCGATACTGTCATAAGGGGCTTATTGAAATATTGGCCAATCACAAACAGTTCGAAGGAGGTGATGTTCTTAGGCGAACTGGAGGAAGTCTTAGAAGCAACTCAGCCTCCCGAGTTCCAGCGCTGTATGGTTCCTTTGTCCGCCAGATCAGTCGGTGTCTTAACAGTTCGCATTTTCAGGTTCGTTGTTTACTAGGCTCAGCATTATTCCCTTACCGGTTTTTACTGATCATGATTCTTTCAACAAGTTATTATACCAATCCCTGTTAATGTTTTCATGTTCTGAGACCACTTTTTATTCACCTGCTATATACACATTCATCTAGATTACATGTATCAAATTCATTTTAATGGTTGTCATTACTGATTTTAATGCCTTGGAACTAAGAGACTTGGAAACTTTTACTACCTTAAACTTTAGTTTGTTGCTTTTACTTCTCCATTATCTTTGGTTCTGGTTCATTTTTTATTTTTTGTTTCGGAGGCTTCATCCCAGGGGTAATAGTAAAAATGAGGAGCTTATTTAGTATAAGTATTGAAGTTTGAAGTCCAGTGATGCTAAAATTCATAAGCTTAATTCTGCACTGTAGTTGTTAAATGTAAAGAGTAAACAAATACATGAGCTATGGCAATGGGCGTGCTTTTTGTACTTTGAAGTTGAAACAAAAACATTGAGTTGACTGGTCAAAGTGGGACATAGAATATGGCTCACATGGTGAATTACGTTTCAATTGAAAACTTCCATTTGTGAATTGTATGTTCAATGTTATAGTATCTACGGAGCTACTATTTTTCTACTTCGGTTGTCCTACTCTGTCTCTTAAATGTTATTTATCACATGAAGCATATTATTTATGTATTTAAGCAATAAATTAAATTAATTTGGTAGATTGTGTCTGGATTCAATTATGAATCCAGCAAACGTGGTATTCTTTTTTAGTATGTAATGGTTTGACTCGAGTTACATATATCTTCTTGTGGGTGGGTTTTCACATCCCTGATCATGCTAAAGAAATATTGAATAGGCTTTTAAATGGGAAGATTCTCTGATTCAAGCAAAGCTTTATTTTGATATTTTCCCATCCCGCTCTACCATAATTGTGTGGCTTACCCCTGAACTTCACTTCAATGATGTTGTACTTATGTCGTAGCATACACTTGATTGCGTTTCAAAACTAACTGTCAAAGCCAATTATTGGCTACTAATAAGAGTATATTTGGCAAAGCTTAAAAGTTACGTTTTTAAGTAACTATTTTGCCAAACATTTTTGAACCTTATAAGAAGTTACCATTTCTCCTTGATATTATTAGTGCAAAATTTGTTTTAAGTCTTTTCTTAGTTTCCAAAAAATGTTACTTCTTTAAGCTTAGCCAAACATGCCCTAGTTTAGTTATGCATTCTGTATTTTGGAAATTGTACAAGGTTTGTCTATAAGTGATATCAATAGTAGGTAATCACTGAATTTTTCTAGACAAGAATATGAGCTCTGGAATAAATTGGTGTACCATTCAGTGTGGGTGAACAAAAGACCATCAACCTGGCAAAGATTTCAGTTTTGAATTTGTTAGTTTGGTTTCACGTGGTTTAGGTTTCAAGTATTTGAAAACCGACCCAAACTGTTTAAAAGTGGTGTGGTTTATGTTTCGATAATTAAAAACCTCTTGAAACCAAATCGAATTGTTCACCCAATTTTTATTTATTTTTAAATAACTTGTTTTACTCAAGATATATTACTTAGTAGACCCTTGTTCGATATATTCTTTTTTTTTTTTTTAAAGGAATTAGTTTTTGAATAGTAAATTTGGGAGAATGTGTTGTTAAAAAGTAAGAAAAAAATTTGGATTTACGTGAATAATATTTTATTATGAGAATGTATAGTTGAAAATGAGTATGAGAAAAAAGAATGAAAAAGAATGGTTGTCAAGCAAAGGCTAGATCAATTTATAATTTAATAAGTTTAGTTGTTAGTCAGCTTATATTGGCTCTTTCGAAAAATAATAATTTATTTATGATAATATTTTTCTTATCTAAAGAATGAAGTGGAAGCTTAAATTTTATGGTTGAACTTTGTATTAATTTATTAGTTTACGCTTTTAGAGTGACAAATATATTATTTTTGTAACTTGTATGTATAGAAGGTTTCAATTTAAGTCTCTGTTTGATTCTCATTTTGGGGGAAAGAATGTATTTTAAATAGTTGATTGATAGAGAATGTGTGGTTAAAAATTAAGGAAAATTTTTGGGTTTGCATGTAATATTATTTTATTGAAGAATGTGTGATTGAAAATAAGAGAGAGAGAAAAATGAATTTTGGAAAAAATGGGAATCAAACAGGGGGTAAATGTTATAGTAAAATTTCAAATCATTGTGTATTTATTTATTTTCATTACGTCGTTAAAACCACAAAAAAGAGGATTTGTTTTGGGCAATGAAATGGTTTAATTTGGAATTTAAATGATTTGATTTGAAAATAGTTCAAAAACCTACCCAAACCAAACCAAACCATGTTTGCTTTTATGGGTTATTCTACTTGTACAAAAAGTTTTACAAACTTGCCAAGTGGGTGGCCACTTGGTAAGTTTGTAAAACTTTTTGTAATTGGTTTTGTACTTGTAGACTGATCTGCTTTTATTGATTGGATGACAATTAAGTTAATTGATCACGCTGTTTTCCGTATTCTTGACTATGTTTGTCAGAGTTATGACTGGACCGGCTCCGATCCAATCTGGAAAACCTGGAAATGGCCAATAAGTCCACCCAGTCATGTTGTAAATCAAAAATTAGAATCCTGTTGAAGAACCACTGAACCGGCAGGTTTAACCGCAAAGGGTTGCAGTTATACTGGTTTATCAAGTTCATAATTTGAAAAATTTCAACTATATTAATGGGATCATGCATTGCATTTGAAGTACCAAATGGGTCTCTAGGTCAAGCCTGCTGCTTTTAATAGATTCACCTCCTCCAATGCCAACATTAATCTTGCGTTGTGGGGTGAAGAGAAATATCTAATTGCCCGGCAAAAACGAGTTTTATGTTTACTTTATGCTGTCTCTCTGAATTTTGGCCCAAGCAAAGTAATTTTTAATGTACACCTCAAATCTTTTCATTTATTTGATTTCTAGATTCAACTTATGTTGCAAATTAAGATACGTGGATTTATATTTACTTTGAATTAATAATATGAAAACTAAAAAATCTACTGTTATAAGCATTTTATAGTGTGTGTATTTATTTATTTATTGCATCCAGTTCGACCACTATTCAACTTCGATTGAACCTTTTGACATTTGACTCTCTACCTTTTCAAGGTTGATACTATGGTTGGTTTTCAAAACCATGGTTTGAAAAAACGTAAACGGGTACTGAGACTTTTTTTGTCACGAGGCGAGGTGTAAGCCTCACCACAAACAAAAAAACTGAAGTTGAAAAATTAGAAAACAACATAAAAATATATAACTAATGGTTCCAATGAACAGTAAACAATCATGAATATTTAAAAAAAAAAAAAAAGCAAAATCCAAAATATATTAATAAAGTTGAAAATAATCAATAGTTATATTCAACAATAAAAATTAAATATAGTGTTTAAATTAAAAAAAGCCTAAAAGCCTTCAAAATGAAATATAGTACTAAGATATAAATCCTAAAGGTCTCCATTATCATCAACAATGTTTAAAAAAAAAAAGAAGCAATGTTTTAAATATTCACTTTATAATTTGATTTACAAGAGTCCAACCCATATAGCAATTCTAAAATTCAATAAAATTTTATTAACTTTACAATTTTATTTATAAGGGTCCAGCCCATATAAGAATTGGATCCAACCCACTTCAACCTATCAGGTTAGCTGTATCTTCCCCTTTCTACAGGCAGAAATCCACCAAAAAATGGCGTTGGCGTTCGATGATATTGGTCAGCCGTTCATTATACTAAAAGAGCAGAAGCAGAAGCAGAAGCAGAAGACTTGGTTGCGAGGTCTGGATGCGCAGAAGGCCAACATTTCAACCGAAAAGGCGTGGATCGGATGCGCGCCTTTGAGGCGCACGCCTTGAGGCGGGCTCCTTCAGATTCAGAGGCGTGCGCCTTCAGGTTTAGAGCCTCAAAAACACCGCCTCGAGGCATCTTCCATCCGCCTCACCATGAGGCGCGTCTCAACAGCGTTTTTTCAAACCATGTTCAAAACATTAGTATTTATTGACCTATTAATTCTGTCACGTTGTTATAGAATACTTATTTTCAATTATAACCTGCAGCACTAACAACCTTCTAATTATGTATTTATTACTATTATGTCATATCAAAATATCGATTTGCACTCAAGAGTCACTAAATCTAAAGTCAAATTGATGCCTCATAAACCTTCTTAAGGCTCCGTTTGATTCGCATTTTTATGAAAAAATGTATTTTGGAATAGCAGATTGATGGAGAATGTGTGGTTGAAAAATAAAGAAAAGTTTTTGATTTACGTGAAATATTATTTTAATGAAGAATGTGTGGTTGAAAAGAAGAGACAGAAAAATGCATTTTAACAAAACTGGGAATCAAACGGGCTAAATTTCCAAAAACATCCGTATTGGTTAAAATATCTTTATTCTACTTTTGTAAAGTTCACACTTGCAGTTTTATGTGGAATTCAAGTCATAATTTCTTTTTTGTGGATCTACCTTTTCCATTGATAGCTATCCTTTCATGTTCCATGTTTACAATCGAAACTTATAATTCAAATAATTAAATTGGCCTGGCATTGTTTTAATTTGGAATTTTAAAACTTCCAATTGCCCAGTTGGATATCTGTGTGTTTGTGCGTATAATCTTTAGGGTTCTGCATCTTATTATCAAACATCATGTGTAGTGTTCTCCTATTCAACACGTTTACACAACAAGGCTTCTGATCTCTTTGTAGTCTCGTTTTAGATACAAGCATGTGGATGAGTTGTCAAAGGGGGTTTTAATTTAATGTATACGTTAGGAAGAGTGCTTTTGAGACACTATGTACAAGATTTTAGTATCTTGTCTGATTTAATATTGTCAAGTATTATGTAGTCTACCTTGTGAAACATGCCGAACAAGTATAACATTGTAAACCGTAAAGAGGTGAATTTTGTTCTGAAATAAGGAATGACTAAGCTATGATGAAAAGGGCACAGGCTTAAAAATACTGTCAGATTGTGGTGATTAAAGCGAAAAACACTCCGTTCTCTGACCTGATCAGCAAAGAAATGTTACTGGATTATAGGATTTGTCGAAGTGCCTATACCCCTACCCCAGTTTTCATAATTATAGAGATGACAAGTTGTTCAATAATTGATACTGCTTGAAATGTTTGTGCACTTGGATTGGTATATATGGCATTTTAGAGGATAGCTTTTCCTTGATGATGACTGTAAATTATGGTAATTCTTATTAAAGTGATTTTTAAACAAATAAGATGGTGATATCTCCGTTTTCATGCTGTACGACTCTTGTTTCTACAGGTGGCAGAGAGGGCTTTATTTTTGTGGAACAATGATCATATCGAGAGCCTTATCAAACTAAACCGTGAAGTTATACTGCCAATAATCTTCCCTGCCTTGGAAATGAATGCCAAAAATCACTGGAACCAGGCAGTACAGAGCTTGACACTGAATGTCCGGAAGATTTTCTCTGACACTGATCCCGAGCTACTTGAGGAGTGTTTGCTCAAGTTCCAAGAAGACGAAGCACGGGAAGAAGAAACTCGGACGAAACGAGAAGCGACATGGAAACGATTAGAAGAAATTGCTGCAATGAAAGCTTCAAGTAATGAACCTATGATCATCCCTAGCAGGATGAACTCGAAGACACCATCAGGCTAGAGACCAAAGATCCACATTTGATTTCTTAGCTTATTGGTATATAGGTTATTCAGATGGCTAGAATGAGCTATTACTGAAGAATTTTATATCGTTTTTGTCCCACCTTCTCGTGCTTCTTTCTTTTGGCCAGCCGGGTTATGCCGGAAATGTACATATGAACTTGGGTGACAAAACTACAGGAGGTTATAGGTCAAGGAGGAAATTTGTCATCAATATTGGTCTTTTCTTTAGTTTTTAGAATGATGACTTTTGCAATCAAGAATTTTCTGTTTAAATGTTTTTCAACAAATTTTCATTTATGTATTCTGTAATCTGCAATTTATGTAATGTATCATGTCATACGAGGAATTCACTTCTCCAAGTTTATCAAAAGTTGTACGCTATGACTTTCTTAGTCTATTTCATGGAGTACATACAGAAAAAGCACAACCACTTTACTGAACAGTAGACACACGGAATAGATCAATCCAACAGATCAACGGCTTCAGTTTGCTTGCATCACATGGAGTATCTGGCACGGACACATCAGAACAAACGAACAGATAGCGGAAACCTGAATGACAATCTATCTAGGAAATGTTTTCAATATTCCCACTCAATCTATTGTCTAGTATTAAATTAGTCTCCAAATTTTGAAAATGAACAAATTAATCCTCAAACTTTCATTATATTTCCCTAATTGATCGTCAACGGTATAAAATCATGCAAATATCTATTATATCATTACGTGATCTTCACATGTTCAATTTTATAAAATTAAGTTAATTTGGGACGGTATTTGAAAATTTGAAGTAATTCATGATTTCATAAAACTATGCCATACGTAATTAGTTGTGATGATTGGTGGACCCCATAATTCATCATTAAAATGTCATTTTAAATTATTTATGATCACAATTAATGACAAACAATATTGTTTATTTTAAAATATTTAGAAATTTTTTTTATCTATTTAGATAGATACTATAAATATAGCACTTGTTTGAGCCCCTAACTCTATCATATTTTTTTTATCGCTCATACTTTCAACCACACAATCTTTCATAAAATAATACTATACGTAAATCGAAAATTTTTCCTTCATTTTTAACCACAAAAAAAATATACTATTCCAAATACTACATTTGAAAAAAGGGGGGACCAAACAAAGGCATAATAAACCAGGATTAAAATTAATTTGTTAATAAATTTTAATAAAAATTGATGAAATATATAATTAAAAATTACATGGTTCATAAAATATATAATTAAAATTAATTATTGAGTTTGATTTAAATTAAAATTAAAATTTTAATCATTACCAAACACGGGCTAAAAGTTTGACATGAACTTAGAGACTTATTATAAGTTGGAGACTAAAAGGTAAAATTCTCTAACATATCCTTCCGCTATAGATAATCGATTGCACTGTCATTACCATTCTAATTTCTCTCTCCACACCACTGTTTCTCTTGGCAAATTAATGAAGATTTGATTTCAATTCTTCGTGAATTCAGAACGAAAACCCTAATTATCCAATGTAAATCCATAAATTAGAACCATTTGAGTTCAATCACATGCTTTTATTCTAATTTTTACTGTCTGAATCAAATTATAGAAACGGAGCGAGAGGGAGAAGAATTTTGTGCAGACATAAATATAATATACGTAATTTTGTATTCACCGGAAATGCCAAGCATTGGCGTGAAATTATACAGCGTATTCTTCAAATTTATGCTAAAGCATCGGTTGCAAAGCCGATTTCAGTACCCTGATAACGATGTCAGTGGTGGAGGGAGTTTTGGTGTGACGTCACGGCCGGAGGAGGAGTCCGTGGCGGCTGCCAACCCTTCGTTCACCGACGGTGTCGCCACCAAGGACATCCACATCGATCACTTGACATCAGTCTCAGTCCGTATTTTTCTTCCCGATACTTGCCTTAATTTTTCTGAAACCCTCAACAAACCTCTGTCCCGGGTTTCCGGATCGGATCCAAATCTAAGCGGGCTCCGTCGGAACAGCTATGGGTCTGCGGTTAATAATGTTTCTAGTAGTAATGGTGTAACGGTCAGGCATGCTCACAATCAGGATAATTACAGGAGAAATAGTTATGGATGTGGTAGCGATGGTGTTGGTTTGAAATCGGAGAATGGAATATACAGGGGTTATAATCCGATGGGGAATAATTTTCGGAAATTGCCGGTGATGATACAGTTTCACGGTGGGGGGTTTGTGAGTGGGAGCAACGATTCTGAGTCGAATGATTTTTTCTGTAGGCGTATCGCAAAGTTATGTGATGTGATTGTGTTGGCAGTGGGGTACAGGCTAGCCCCTGAGAATAAGTACCCTGCGGCATATGATGATGGGTTGAAGGTACTGCATTGGTTGGCAAAGCAATCAAATTTGGCGGAATGTAGTAAATCATTGGGAAGTACGCGGGGTGGTGGAGCAGATTTGAGGAAGTCAGATGGTCAGTGGCACGTTGCTGATGCCTTTGGTGCATCAATGGTGGAGCCTTGGTTGGCTGCTCATGGAGATCCATCGAGGTTAGGTTTGATTACATCGACTTGTTTAAGAGCTATTACTTGTTAATGCTTTTTTAGACGTAGAAAAAAACTTCAGGGTAGACTTTATCAAATTTGGGAATATATTACTGTCAATTGAATGGTTGTATTAAACTGAGCTTGATTCTTGCTGTTGCTTTGTCTGGATGGCTTCTACTCTTCAGATTGTTTAGCTTTTAAGTAGATGTAAGTGTACGGCATGAATTGACATAGTTAAAAAACGTGGGATTTAAAGTTCCTGGATAATTAAATGAGAGATGCCAGAAAGGAATGCACTGTGGAATAAAGATTGAAATATAACTTAAATGCAATAACAGAACACCATTCTAGAGTTTTAAAATTCTGTTTACTTAGTTGTTAATCTTTAATTCATGACATTTGCTCTTCTGCTACTTTTGTATGTGAATGTCTATTAACTAGCTTCTTTCTCTTTGTTCTTTTAAGGTGAATTATTTGCTATTTGCCATTTGCTGGAACCGTCATTTTATTGATTTGTGATCAGCTGGTGGTTAACCTATCAATGAAGAATCGTCTCGTTTTATGGTTATATTTTGTAAAGCTGCATTTGAAATGAAGATTAAGTGGATGTAATAGGGGTTAAACTAAGGGATGTGGTTTGACTTCAAGAATTTTAAGGAGCATTCATGGGTATCTTTTTAGCCGCTTCTTTGATTAGATTTAGGATACTGCTTTTAAAGGAGTATGGATGTCCAATTATATTTGAATTTACTTTGTTATAGTGTCCAATTTTTACTGTCGCTTTTCCCTTATATAGTTGTATCGACTCAAAAGCCCATCGCTAAATTTTCATTCTACTTGTAGGGAGCTCAAGGTCTATTTGAGCCACATTTTCATTTTCATTCTCATTCTCATTCTTCTACTCATTTTCAACCACATATTCTTTAATAAAATAATATTTTCCATCACATCAATAACTTTTTTTTATTTTTCAATCACATATTCCACATCACATCAACAGTAAACATGCATTTTTACTCCAAAAATGTGCACCAAACACACTCCAAATCTCATGGTTTATGCACTTCAATGCCTTGGCATGACAAGACATGCCATTGGTTTTATGGGTGTACATGTGCTATAATTTTTTTAATTAATTCTAGTTGTGTTGATTTGACATCTTTCAAATGTTTTATAAACTTCAAGTTGCAGATTGCTTTTTGCTTGAAGTAAATAATTGCTTCCAATAAAAAGCCCAATTCTTAGTCTTCAAAATAATATGCATGTGAAATGGGAAGAAAATTAGAGTGAAAAAAATAAGGGAGAGGATTCTAAGCGAATTCCTTTTTGTTTACAATAATGCATCTGATTTTATGACCCTCCTTAAGAATTGATGAAGATACGACACTCAAGTTTTGGGTACCGATTTGCTGAAAGTTATTTGTCTTAAATTGCAACAATATGGTGTTGAAGCAGAAGAATTACCACTTTAGTAGCCATAATTAGATTGATTGATTCTTTTTTGGCCACTAAAATCTAGCTTGATAATTAGATTGATTGAGATTCTTTGTTGAATGTTGCCAAAAACTCGTTTAATGAGTATTTCATGCTACTATTTAAGATTTTAGGTTTTTCTTTCATTCCAATTAATTGGGGTAGTTTATTCTCAATCAGAAGGCTAGAGAATGTATCATATAATTTGCAAACAGACATACACGTGTTAAGAACTGATGCAGCAATTCAGTGTCAGACACTGTTCATCGTCCTTCATCAAATATACCAACTAACATGAATATATTAGGGATGGTGCAGCTATGGAGCATCAACTGCACATGTTCATTCTTTTTACCAGTGGATTAGTTGTAGAGGGTGTATGTTATAGCATTCAATTTTTTTTCTTGGGAAAATGCTGACCTCTCCATTTGGTGGCAGTGGGAATTGGAAGCAACAATCTCAAGGATAGTTACCTTATTTATTTCATTCAATGCCTTTTGAGGGAATAGTTTTCTCTATTTAAATGTCAAGAGTTGGGGAAAATTCTTTAATTTTCGCATGAATTGAATTTGAGCATGTTTGGGAAGTGTTTATAAATGTTTTAAATTATAAATAAATAGAAATGATTGATGGATAAGTTGTAGTACTTGTAAGTCTCTAAAAATGTGTGGATAAAAAGTGACTTGAGTGTTTGTAAATCGTTTATAAACATGAACAATCGTAAGCTTTATCAAAACTAGCCTGGGTGGACTTGAGCGGGTGGTGTCCAAAAAAATTTCCTTCTTTTTCCATTATCCAAATCATTGTCTGATAATGTGGTACTGGTGTCAGAACAATGAACAAGTGGCACTTGAAGCATCATCGTGAAAATATGGGCTACTGTGAATTCATATCACTAGCGACCAGCATATTTCTATTTTTATTTTACAAAATAGCTAGTTCTTGTATCCAGTTTTACCTGAACAACTTTGAGATATTTTAGCTTGCTCAATATGACTTCTGTATGAGATAATCCTTTTAAAGCGTGAACTCACAGATAACTAATCAAGCTATCAGAGGAAAAATTCCATGGTATTTTTATCCTCTTCAATCCATTCTTCGTATCTTGATAACTTTCAGATTTTTATCTTCACCTTTTTCTTTCTTCCAATGAATTAATTTTCATTATGTTTTCTTCTGTTAAAATACATCTCTTCTTCCTTTCCATCATTTTCTTGATGTAGTTTGGTGTTCATGTATTGACTGTAACATGGGAAATTCTGCTCATAAATTGCCCGTGGTGATATGTGTCAAGATGGTCAGCAGGTATACCCACTGTCCTGTTGCTGGCTTCTGTCATGAATTCAAGAACCTGAAAACATACTAGTTTTAAGCAAGAATGGCTTGATAAGTTTTGACTTGCATTGATTGGACTGAATGAACCTTCAAATCAACTTCAGTATTATTTGTCAAAAAAGATGAATGGTGGAGCAGCCTTTGGGGCTGTATAGGGAACTTAGAGCTATGCAAGCACTACTGTATCAATTATAGTTAAACCAGAATTGAGCACTTTGATGGGAAAAGTCTCCTCTTGTTGCCCCTCCCCATGCCCAAAAAAGAAAAGGAAAAAGGATAGGGTGAATAAAGGAGAAACGTGTGTCTGTTGTAAATTATTAGTGCAGTACAATATTAACTTATTCCATTAAGTGGATTAGGAAGCGTGATGGATGAATTTACTGAATTTCCTATGCATGCAAACTGTATCAATTTATCTCTGTTCAATGTCCTTGTATCTGACTTAACAGAACTTTTCTGAACTACTTTACTGACTTGTTTTGACATATTCATACAGATGTGTTCTTCTTGGGGCGAGTTGTGGGGGAAATATTGCTGATTATGTGGCACGGAGAGCTGTAGAGGCTGGTAAGCTTTTGGACCCAGTTAAGGTGGTGGCCCAAGTTTTGATGTATCCTTATTTCATTGGAAGTGTCCCAACACATTCAGAGATTAAATTGTCAAATTCCTACTTCTATGATAAGGCTATGTGCATACTTTCATGGAAACTTTTCTTATCCGAGGAGGAGTTCAACCTTGACCATCCTGCGGCCAACCCACTTGTTGCTGATAGAGGAGGGCCACCTTTAAAGCAGATGCCCCCGACACTGACAGTGGTGGCAGAGCATGATTGGATGAGAGATCGGGCTATTGCGTACTCAGAGGAGCTCCGGAAGGTAAATGTTGATGCGCCTGTTCTGGAGTACAAGGATCAAGTTCATGAATTTGCGACCCTTGACATGCTTCTTAAGACCCCTCAGGCCCAGGCATGTGCTGAAGACATCGCCATTTGGGTCAAGAAGTATATTTCACTACGAGGTCACGAGTTCTCCTACTAAGTTAGAACAAGACAACACTATTTGCAGTGTGTATATCTTGATGATGAAAGAAGCAATGGAACTCAGCTTGGGGATACATGCCTTGCTATACATATATTGGTTCTCGAAGCTTACATGGTGTCCCCATGGTATTTAAATTCACCCTCGTGTTTTGTTTTTCTTGTAAGATAAAACTTATCTGAGATTAGGATTTACTTAAGTTTGTTAATCTGTAATCCTATACGAGCTTATCAAGTCACATTCCTATGTTCAGCAATTTTTCATTAGTCGAGATGTAATGTTTTACGAGAATGTAATTGAATGATACGTACTTTTACATTTCCGGTTTTCAAGATTTGATTTTCCCTTTTGATGATCTTGTCCTTGCTTTGAAATATCAGACTTTTGTGTGGAGAAAAATAAGGAACTTTTCGGCCTTCCATCTTTTTCAGTTTTTCTTTTTCTGAAGTTTTAAGAGTTTTGATTTGGTTATTCCAAGTGTTTTGAAGCAAATTCATAATGCTTGTGTGACCTAGTTGGCTCTTGAATCTAGAATTGATTGTCGTTCCACTCAAGTCCAATAATTCACATTTGAGTTGATCAATGCACTTTTTGGTCGAGAGAACCGAAATGCTTGAGATTGCATATTCTTGTGCAAAACGCACTTTTTGTATTGAGTAATGCTATTCATCTAGAATAATAATCACATCGGTCTATATTAATAATGGATTAATATTACATTGTTCAATAAACAAAAATGTATTCCAACTTGATTGGTAGTAACTATCAAATATATATCGATGATAATCAAATAAGTGGCAGAAGAAGGCAACAAATATGATGATAATTTGACGAGACTAGCAGATAATACAACACAATTTGCATGTTCATTATTTGTACCGAACATGGCCAAGACACAGTAGCATGGCTTAGCTAGGATGGGAAGCACACTATTGTAACCTTTTCTCCCAGTGTATATGAACGAATGAATATCAACCGTTGCCTAGTCCGCACGGCCTCTAGTACGAATATTAGCAGCGCGTGATGCCATGGCTCTCAAGTTAGCTCTAGCTAGTGCAGGTGAGTTTATCTGCGCACTTGAGCTCCTAAAAGCCTCCATGAATTCTTCTCTTTGTAATCTCAAAGCAAATGCAGCATCCTCATCCTGGCTTGGCAACTCTCTTGCTCTCCTCCTCACACTAACATCTCTTCTGCTCGATGGGCGGAAACTCCGGCTTCTCATATGATGGCGGCTTCTTCTTTCAGGGTCTCGACTTTCGGACTCTGGACTATTCAAGGCATCAATAATTCTGCTTCGTACGTTGTAACGACTCACTCTCGCTGGACTTTTCGGCTGCGATTCAGCATTACTCGAGGGACTAGCTGCCGCCTTCCTCGCCTCAACTTCTTCGGGAAATAACAGCTGAATAGTGTTCCATAGAACTGTGTTCACCATGCAAGATCTACCATTCCTGCCATATTATGTAAAGGAGTCAATCCCTTTCTGCGACAGAAATAAAACAGAAATTACAGTTACTGCAGAAGCGAGCGGGGTAGCCAAGCCGCAGCTTCTTACGGGACAAGCAAGTGTGCTAAATGGATCGGATTTTGATTTTTTTCTTCTGCAGTACCATGATATGAGAGAGCGTGAAAGGAGTTCAAGAATCCATTTTCCTTTTATAAGGGCTAAAATAACTTATTTAGGCATTTTTACCCTATAATATAGGGTGGATCTCGAAAGATTTGAAAAAACTCCCTCCACGCCGTACATACCCTTCCACTTGGGATTGCAAATTTTTTTCTATAATGGAGAAGAAGGTACAAGGATCACCAAAAATTCATCTTCCTAACATCCTTTATATGAAAAAAGAAATAATTAGGACGAACTAATACATGTATCGAATACCCCATATATATAAATCCTAAAAAAGTGTATTATGCGATTAGGCAACCAATAGTCCAAACGCCGAGAGAGGGGGGGGGGGGGGGGGGGGGGGGGGGGGGGGAGGGCTAATTCAAGAAGTCCCTTGTAAATAAACAGGCTTGCTAAGTGACATAAATACCTGATAAATTCTCTGCATTTTGGACATCGCTTTCCGCATTTTTCAGCTGCAGACCGCAAGCATTTCTTGCAAAAACTGCAGAATCCAATCCATTTGATTGAATGTATTTATCAAAGTTATATATATGCA
The DNA here is from genome assembly GCA_019395295.1 of Osmanthus fragrans. NCBI lineage: Eukaryota > Viridiplantae > Streptophyta > Magnoliopsida > Lamiales > Oleaceae > Osmanthus > Osmanthus fragrans. The sequence continues at coordinate 13,465,028 of CM033357.1, read as the reverse complement.
GATCAAAATAGCCATTTATTTGACTTTACCTGTGTCCACAAGGTGTGGTACTGGGTTCGAAACATATGTCCAAACAAATCTGCCAAATCAATCAGACATCAATACATATAGAAACGGCGAAGAACATTGACGATTCAAAGGCAAATTTTCAAAAGGATTTCTTCGGTTTCATTTAAAAGGCCTTCTTTTGGAGGAAATACCCGTGATTGGCCCATTGAAAGTTCCATATTCCCACATTGGCCTTTGACTAAATAACACATTAAAAAAAAAAAAAAAAAAAACGAAAAAAATGACAAAAGAGAACAAAACCCCAAAATACCCATCTAAATTTCAGGCTGTCAACAGCCGGTTTGTTGACTTAAATTTTTCTTTTTTTTTTAATAACAATAAATTATTTAATTGTTATTCTTTATTTTCGTATATAAAAAAAATTAATAAAATTTAATATTTTGATATAATAAAAGAAATAATTTTAAATTGATAATTATGAAAATGAAATATTATTTTTTTTTAATATAGTATATTTCAAATATAATTAAATAATATTTATATTTTTTTTACTTTAATAATTTCCTTTTGTTTTAATTTGCATATATAAAATAAAATAAATAACTTTTTAAATTTTAATAATGTACTACCAAAAATCAAACGTAATTAAATAATATTTGTATTTTTTTCACTTTAATAAATTTCTTTTGTTTTTAATTTTTATATATAAAATTAACTAAATAATTAATTTTAAATTGATAATTATGAGAATGAAATATTATTTTGTAACAAATTAGCAAATTCTTATTTTTTCTTATTTTAATATTTTAATTAATTTAAAATTCTTCAATTTAATATTATTTGTAAATAAATATTTATTTTTTTCAAACTTAATTAAATAATAATAATAAAATTTCATTTAATTATATATATATATATATATATATATATATATATATATATAATTAAATGAAGAAATTTAAATTGATAATTAAATAATATTTTGTATTCTTTTTTACTTTAATAATTTTTTTTTAATTTTTATATATAAAATTAAATAAATAAATAAATAATTTTAAATTGATCATTACGAGAATGAAATATTATTTTTTTAAAAAATAGCAAATTCTTATTTTATTTTCATTTAAATAATTTAATTAATATAAAATTCTTTAATTAAATATTCTTTGTAAATAAATCTTTAATGTTTCAAATTTAATTAAATAAAATTTATATCTTTTACTTACTTTTAATATTTTTCATTTCTTTAAATTATTTATCTATATAATTAAATGAAGAAATTGAAATTGATAATTACCAAAAACGAAATTCAAACGGAAAATTTAAATTGATAAATTTTTTTTTCATTTTTTTACTTGTAAAATTTTATTTAATTCTTTTTTCCGTATAATTGTTAGAATTCGATTCACTTTATTTTTTGAGATTATGTTGTATTCCATTATCTAATGTTTCATGTGTTAATAATTTAAATTTTTACAGCGTGGAGTACCATTTGGATGCAACATTTAGACAGATGCCATGTAAGGATACCATGTAAAGAATTTTTTGTAAAGAATTTCAAATTGTTTAATTAAATATTCTTTGTAAAGAATTTTTAAATTGTTTAATTAAATAATATTTATATTATTTATTTAATATTTGTAATTTCTTTTTGTTTAATTTTTTAATATATATAATTAAATAAAAAAAATTCAATTGATAATTACCTTAATTAAGTGTTCTATTCAACGAAATTAACAAAATTTTTTTTTTTTTTCATTTACTATTTTTACTTTAAAATTGTTTAATTAAATATTCTTTGTAAAGAATCTTCAATTTTGTTCAAATTTAATTAACTAATATTTATATTCTTTATTCAATCTTTTTGTTTATTTTTCTAATATATATATAATGAAATAAAGAATTTTCAATTGATAATTACCAAAATTAAATATTAAATAAATAATTATATAATTAAATGTTACGAAATTGAATAAAATTTATATAATTAAATAAATAATTTTAATTTGGTAATTATCAAAATTAAATATTTTATATTATCAAATTAGAAAATTAAATTTATATAATTAAAGAAATAATTTTAATTTGATAATTACCAAAATTAAATATGAAATAAATAATTATATAATTAAATGTTAGGAAATTTAATAAAATTTATATAATTAAAGAAATAATTTTAATTTGGTAATTATCAAAATTAAATATTTTATATTAGCAAATTAGCAAGTTAAATTTATATAATTAAATAATTAATTTTCATTTGATAATTACCAAAATTAAATATGAAATAAATAATTATATAATTAAATGTTACGAAATTGAATAAAATTTATATAATTAAAGAAGTAATTTTAATTTGGTAATTATCAAAATTAAATATTTTATATTATCAAATTAGCAAATTAAATTTATATAATTAAAGAAATAATTTTAATTTTATAATTACCAAAATTAAATATGAAATAAATAATTATATAATTAAAATGTTAGGAAATTTAATAAAATTTATATAATTAAAGAAATAATTTTAATTTGGTAATGATCAAAATTAAATATTTTATATTAGCAAATTAAATTTATATAATTAAATAATTAATTTTAATTTGATAATTATCAAAATTAAATATGAAATAAATAATTATATAATTAATTGTTACGAAATTGAATAAAAATTATATAATTAAAGAAGTAATTTTAATTTGGTAATTATCATACCAAAATGAAATATGAAATAGATAATTATATAATTAAATGTTCCGAAATTGAATAAAAATTATATAATTAAAGAAGTAATTTTAATTTGGTAATTATCATACCAAAATTAATTATGAAATAAATAATTAAGAAAGTGCAAATACTATGAACTTGTTTATAACCTTATGACGAAGATTCAAGAGTGTTAGATGTCAATTGGATGATGAAATCAGTCAAATTGATGAAATATAGTCAAAACATGATCACATATCAACTTTCAAGTTGAAAGGTTTTGCATCGATTTTCAGTTTCATCTTGAAACCCTTTTTTGATATAGTAGAAGATCGAATTAGAAGTTGACATCTAAATCAAAGTTGTATCCCTTTAATTTAGCTTTCCAACACATCTTGAATCATCTCAATCGGATATCGGTAGAGAATGTTATGGCCAAAAGGAGTGAAAATAAATTAATTTTCAACCGTAGTTGGAGATTGAGATCCATTTTTAGCCTAGTAAAAGTTCGAATTGAGAAGGAGCTATTTCTAGTAAAGTTGTAGCCCTTTGAGTTATCTTTCCAACCCATTTTGAATCGCCTTAATCGGATATCGGGAGAAAAAGTTATAACAATAATAATGAAACAGGTGCATAATAAAACAGCCAAAACAGTCGAAAAACCGGCCGACTTTCGGCTGTTTACAGCCGAAAAATCGGCTGTAAACAGTCAAAAAATCGTTTATTCATTTAAGGGCAATTTTGTCTTTAAACTTTCAATAGGCCAAAGTGGAAATATGAACTTATGAAAAAGTCAAAGTGGGATTAAGGCCTTTTGACTGGGCCATTTGTAGAAGAACCCCCTTCTTTTGCCCTGAAAAGTCAATTTTATGATTATTGAGGTAGGGGTGTAGATCACGGGAATATGAGTATAGGATATATTAAGATTTTAACGAAACATAAGGCTTGTTCGTGATGATTTAATTTTGAGGAAATTACATTGGGTGTCAATTTCCTTGTATGAAATTACAAAAATGTCATTTTTTTTGGGCCATATCAAGAATGTCTCTTTTTGACATTTTTACCCTTGTAAAGAAATTAATTCCCCAACAGGTACACCATTAAATGAGACTGACATGGGCTTGAAAATTGTACAAAAGTACTGTACGAATCAGACAAACTGCTGTACGACTGTCAGAAAATGTTGGTTGCTACAGTAATTCTCGACAGATGGGTAAATCTCGACAGATGAAATGTCGTTCTCGACAGATAAAATATCGTTTCCCGACAGTTTACTTCAATAATTCTCGACAGATGAGTATATAAAATTAGATAAAATTTGACTTGTCAATCAGATGGGTGCATAAAATCAATCAACATTACAATTAAATAATAATTTTAATTGTTTATGTATATTATTTGTTTAATTGTTTATTTAAAAAGTAAAGAGACAATTAAATTAAATATGAAATAAGTAATGAAAATAATTCATTAAAATAAATAAAATAAATATTAAGTATACATAAACAATTAAAATAATTGATGGCATATTTAAATAAAAACGAAATTAAATATTAGATAAATAATTAAAATAAGTAATTTAAGCAAATAATTAAATAAAATAATGAAATATTAAGAAAATAATATACGTAAACAATTAAAATAATTAATGAAATATTTAAAAAAAATTCAATTAAATATTGAATACACAATTAAAATAAGTAATTAATATAAATAACTAATTAAATATTAAGTAAATAATACACGTAAATAATTAAAATAATTAATGAAATTAAATATTACATAAGCAATTTAAATAAATTATTAATTAAATATTAAATAAATAATATACGTAAACAATTAAAATAATTAATGAAATATTTAAATAAATGGTGAATTAAATAATAAATAAACAATTAAAATAAGTAATTAGTGGAGTTAACATGTCAATTTATTTTATTTTATTTTTATTAACAAAATTCATATTAGACAATATAATATACATATATCTAATGTTTATAATATAAAAATTAAATCATCACATCAATACATTAATGATAATGAAATGTAGCATTAATGTGCATTAAATGCTCCTAGAATTGTGTGTAAGGATAATATGGACCATTCACATCCAAAAAATGACATTTTTTGATAAAATCAAGTGCCAATAAAAGTTTTTGGTGCATTTTCAAAAAAAGTGACATTTTTGAAAATTCCCCTTTAATTTTTACCGCGCAAGAAAGCTCTTCACGTAATCGATCAATGCAAGGAATGGACGGAGTGGACTTGGATCCCTTAGTATCAACTTCATCATCTTCAGTTTTCTTCTCCATTTCTGTAGTAACTTTTGACTCAATCTTGTTTTTCTCACTCTCTATCCATCATCATCCATTACCAAAGAAACAAAAATGAATCAGAATAAGTGAAAAAATTCTAACCCAATATTAAATTATTTGAAGTAAACAAAAAAACGATAGGTAGAAATGAAAATTACCTTGTTTTGAAGTGGAACATTCTTCATCAAGATCAAGAACAACCACGGGTATTGAAGCAGGACTCCTTCTCTGAGCCCTGCGTTTTCTGGAAATTAAAAAGAACAATAGGATAATTCCCCAAAAAGAAAAAGTTAACACTGGTGGATGATTCTGAAAAACGAAAGTTATTTACTTGAATCCCCATTATTGTTAATACCTTGTTGGTGGGGTCTTGAAATTCTGTAAATTGGAGCGTTTCTTGGGTTTTATTTGGCGATCTGGAGTATCTTCAACAACAAGACTGGCGACGAGCAGTGCCTCTTCATCCCAACCGGCCATGGCCGCCACTGATCTGAACCGTGGGCTAAACAAAGTGTCGTCTTTCCCGGCATTTTCAACAGTGTGTGATTGTTTTCTTGGTGCGTCTTTCAGGTTTTCGGGGCTCGTGAATGGCTCATTTTCAGTCACCATGTTGAATTATCTTTTAAGGTTCGTAATGACAAAATTCTTGTTGGTTGATTCAGCGAAGCGTTTGGGAGGAAGCGAGGAAGGAGGAGGGGGGTCTGGTTGGGGAGCGAATAACGTTCAGATTTTTGAATGACGTCTATATTTTGCAATAGTAACGGCTAGTGTGGGAAATTTGATTCTATGCTTTGAGTGCAAGCTAATATAGTGTGCACCTTCAATCTCCTGCCGTTGAAAAGTTTGAGCTTGATTAATTGATCAGATCACACCCATAATGCGTTCACTCAATAATTATTTCTTACCCTTTAAATACCTATCCATCCTTAATTTGTAGTTTTGTTAATTCTTATTACTTGAGTCTTGTCGTTGATTAAATTTTTTATTACTGTTCCTAACATATGCTTGCCTTATTTAGGACTGTACAAAATTCACAGACCAGATCGGACTCAAATCGATTTGAGTGGTTCGATTTGATTCTTCTTAGGTTAAATTCTCAAATGGGTACGAGAATTGAGAATCAACGAGTTTGTTCAATTCTTGGTACTAGACTAAGAACCGAAGAATCGAATAAAAATTAAATTTTTCTTATTTAAAAAAAAAATTTATTGAATAAACCAAATTTATAATGGCCTATTTGATAGTCCATTATTTTTCATGGAAATTGAAAATAGAATTCCAACTTCCACTTTTGCATGTTTGATTGACCAAATTTTCTTGATAATTGATTTTCCACTCAACCCCCACGTGACCACTTTTCCACTTATTTGATGAATTGGTTTTCCTACCATTTTGGTGGGGTTTTTTTTTTTTTTTTTTTTTTGAAACAAGTTATATCACCAATTGCAAAATAATAATAATAATAATAATAATAATTCATCTAATTGACAATTTTCATGAAAAACAAAGTCAAACATACACCAAAAGATAGAAAATTTCAACATTTTCCACCTGAAAAACAATACAAATCAAACACAATTAATTGCAATTCCCAATAAAATAAGTTTTAGGCAAATCAACTCTTTGCAATTCGTTTTCTTTCCACCCAAATTTCACATTTGCAATCAAACGGACCCTAATTGTTTTCTAAATAAATTTCCCAATTATATAATTAAGCGATCAACTGTAAACGTCCAAGGTTGGAGCTCCGAAGGACCAAGTCTAACTTGAGCTCAAAATATTTTTTTTTCCTACATATATCAATCCAAACCCAACTTAACTTCACAATTCACATAACACCCCCTCATTATGTCATTTAAGTTTAAATGCTGCCCTCGTTTTGAGCCGTTGTCTTCTCACAAATCACGATTTCATCTTTACTCCTCAAGATCATCGATATTGTAGCAATATTATTTTTGATAATTTATATACATTGGTGAATAGATTTTATTAAACAACAATTTATTTGTATAATTTTAAATTGGAATATATTACTTTGTAAGAGTTAATATTGAGCATATCATTGGTTGAATAATGTTGTGTTGTTGTAAATGTTAAAAAACTAGTAGAAATCGTGCGTTGCACGATAATTGTTATAATTTTACAAGTGATTTTGTTAAAAAAAAAAAAAATTTGGTATATCAAAATATTTAGCTATTTAGACTATTAATGTATTTTATATTATTAACGATACGAAGGTATATTGTATGAAAGTCATCAATAGACAAACCCAAATATATATTCATATTTACCTTTGAAAATAATCTCTACTCCATGTAAGCAAATAGAGAGTTCAAAAAAGAGAAATATGACAATCTTAAACGATTTCACCTCTTTAAGAAAAATAGTAACTTCATTACAGAACAATCTAATTGCAATTTCAATTAAAAGGGCAATACTTCAATCCCTATCATAAGACATAAAATGCAATATGATAAGACAAAAAAAATTCTAGAAAATAAGTTGGATGTAGTAAGAACCTATTAAATCAAAGATCAATTTCAGGTTCTGCTTCTGGCAATGGATGTAACCATATGATTAGCATGGTTAAAATGGGGCTCCGATTAACCCTCTGAGAGGCTCACCTATGGTAAATGCACTTGCAATTTCTAAAAATTAAATTTACTTGAAACCATCAAAAAGAAATTGATGTCAATCAGTAAAAATAATATACTAAAAACTGGTAAAAAGAGACAAGTGAATGAGAAGTTGAAAATGGAAATTGCTCAATGTATTTCTCTGTGAGAGACATGAGAGATAGGAAGGGGATCAATGAAAAATCAAGAAAGAATGATGAAATCATAGAAGTCAATGACATCTTTGAAAGACCAAACTATTAAAAACTCTTTACTTTTAGTGTAGAATAAATTATAGAAGTATACCTTCCATGAGTTGGACGTCATCATAAATTTCAAACCATTCATAATAGAAAGAATGTGTACAGATCTCATAAGAAGAGTTAAATGTCCTGAAAGCTTACCATATAACTTCAACAAATTTATTTGCCTCACATTTTGCTATCTTGATAATCAATTCGTGCAAAATGAATAGAATCAAATCTCAACTATAGAAACAAAAAAAATAATAATAAATGAAAGATGAATCAATAAAAAAAATTGAATATATAAATGTGAAAAATAAACGTAAAAACATAAAACATTTGTCTTTGCATTATCTCATTGGTCTGCGGTGTTAAACCAAACTTTGTCCGTAGAGGGCTTCTGATATTTTGTGGAATTAAATTTGATACATCTTTATCATTTTCAAAATGAAGATGAAACATATGATTGTCTCGAAACCTTTCAGAAATAAAGACTGATGCTCAGTAATATCGTGTCACAAAGCAATGATTGTTCATAATATAAAATAATAGTTCCAAGTAAAGTATCAATTGACAGCCTGGTAATGGATAATAAGCCCTTGTTTGAGCCCCATTTTGATAAGAGAATGTATTTTGGGTTAGTAGATTGATGGAGAACGTGTGATTAAAAATTAAGAAAAAAAATTTGAATTTGCGTGTAATATTATTTTATTCCTAAATTTTCTAAAAAAAACTGAATCCACGAAATTCACACGAGTTAAATTTTTATTTAAAAAAAATTCTTGCATATCTGAAACGATACAGTAAAAGAGAACCACCATACATTCGATTCATAGCAAAAATCTATATTTACTTACCAAAAAAAACCTTGTTTCAATAATTCTTTCGATTGATCTATGATGAAAATTTCAAACTTCTGTAAAAGAAAGCAAAAATAGAGGGTTAGAACTTTTAGGTTGGTGAATACCAAAAAATTTTGGCAAAATTACACAACATATAAATAAAATCGTGGGAAAAAAATAAAAGACAGAAGAATAAAGGAAAAATCTTGCACAATATAGACCGTTACGTGGAGAATAGTGGAAGTATAGGATGTTGCATGGAGAAATGGGAAAAAAGTCAGAGAAGAATAAGAAATTAATAAAATAATGCAATAATGTCGTGTTGAAAAAAATAAAAAGGGATAAAATTGATATTAAAATACGACATCAGCATGACATCATTGATGATGCGTTATGAATAGTAACCAACTTTCAACATAAAATCAAAGGAAACTATAACTATAGTAGGAGAAAGGGGAAATGAATGATGAAAAAAGGAAAAAAGGACTGAAAGTGCACAAAAAGTTAACTTTGGTGACTGAAGCGTATAAATGTCAAAAGTCAAAGGGCCTAGGGTTGCAATTTTTGAAGGATGTAATCGAAAGAAAGTCAAAATTTGAGGATTAAAATGTTTGAAATGAAAGTTGAAGGACTGAAAATACATTTATCGATGACTTAGATGCAATATATAAAAGAGTAGGTTTCTTTCCTAGTACTGTATGACATCATCAATAGGTCAGATATAATATATATATATATATATATTCATTTGCATTTTACTACTTAGTTTTCTATTTTGTAGGTGTCTAATGCCAAAATATCAAATTGGAGGAGAAAACGGATGAAGAAAGGAAAAATGCACAAAAATTTAACTTGGGGACTGAAGTGTATAAGTGTCAAAAGTTGAAGGACATAAGGTTGCAATTTTTAAGAACGTGATCGAAAGAAAATTCAAAATTTGAAGACTAAAATGTTTAAGATGAAAGTTGAAGGACTGAAAGCGCAATTACCCCGAGGACTTAACTGTAAGAAAAAATGAAATAAAAAAAAAGAAGATGTATGACATTATCAATAGGTCATGATGATGCAAAATGAATAGGAACAAACCTTCATTTTTTATATATTGTATAGATATAGATATAATTAAGGTACGAAATTGAACCAAATCGAACTGGTTCGACTCCATAATTAAATTTGGACACGACAATTTCACTTCCTAAATACTCAAAAATTCTGATTTGGTTCAATTCTTAATGTACGTTGCCATAAGATTTATCTATAAATGATGATAAACTATATAATTATTAATATTTATCTTATAGTTTTACAACACTTCATTGATGACACGTTATGAATAGTAACTAATTTTCAACATAAAATCAAAGGAAACTCTAACTATAGTAGGAGAAAGTTGAAATGAATGATGAAAAAATGACCAAAAGTGCACAAAAAGTTAACTTTGGAGATTGAAGTGTACAATTGTCAAAAGTTAAAGGACCTAAGGTTACAATTTTTTAAGGACGTAATCGAAAGAAAAGTCAAAATTTGAGGATTAAAATATTCGAGATGAAATTTGAAGGACTGGAAGCACATCTACCGGCACCCACACCCGCAACCCACCCCTTCTTCCCCGACTCCTTTATCTCAAAACCACCACCATTACCAGAGGTCGATGCCATCGTACCTACCCAAATGTCGGAGCCACCTTTGCCACAAAATAAAGGTCAACCTCCAACAAGAAGCAATGATGGTGAAACTATAACTCACAGATCTTGAAACCATGACCGTCGCCACCACACCTATGGATCTTGAAACCATGGTCGTCGCTACAAAATAAAGGCCAACGCCACTGCACCCATGGATCTTGAACCATGGCTATTTGTGTTGAAGCAATGGTGAGGGAGTGGGATTGGTTGAAAGGACCAAAAGTGCACAAAAATTTAACTTGGGGACTGAAGTATATAAGTTTCAAAAGTTGAAGGACCTAGGGTTGTAATTTTTTATGGACGTGATTGAAAGAAAATTCAAAATTTGAGGACTAAAATATTTGAGATGAAAGTTGAAGAACTGAAAGCGCAATTACCCCGAGAACTTAACTGCAAGAAAAAATGAAATGAAAAAAAAAATGTTGTATGACATCATCAATAGGTCATGATGATGCAAAAAGAATAGGAACAAACCTTCATCTTTTATATATTGTATAGATATAGATATAATTAAGGTATGAAATTGAATCAAATCGAACCGAATGAAATCGAACTGGTTCAACTCCATAATTAAATTTGGATACGACGATTTCACTTACTAAATACTCAAAAATTCAGGTTCGGTTCAATTCTCAATGTACATGCCATAAGATTTATCTATAAATAATGATAAGACTATAATTATCAATATTTATCTTATAGATTTACAACACTTCCCATTTGACGATTATTTGTACAATAACTATCTCATTGAAATCTTGTTGGACAAAAATCTCATGGGACAAAAATGCCAACAAATGAAAAAAAAAAAATAAATATTGGAGCAATAAAATGTTGCATTGTAAAAATCTTATCAAGAAAATTCGATAGAACAAAACTTGATTGAAGGAAGAAGAGTGTAACTACTCCCTCTGATTTTAATTATTGTATCAATTCATCCTTGTCTCGTACATCGATGTTTTCGATATTACAATTTCTCGTGAACTATGTCTCATGTTGTCTTGTATAATTTTCAAATAACATTGTCTTTGTACGAAATATTTATCAAATTTTGATGAACGTAGTAACATGATGATTCGAAAAATAGTTTTTATTGATCTTTTTCTACAGTATTATACATATAAAAACATTATTATGAGGCTAAATGTCTTGTATGTTATGTGTATTCATTACATAAAGAATATGTCTCGTTAAAATTTAATTAGGAAACATCCTATAAAAAAAATCCTAATGAAAGAAAAATAGTGTGAATGTATAACTGAAAATAAGTATTAAAAAAAAAGGAATTTTCAAATAATACTTGTCAAACAGGGGAATTAGTAACATGGCCTACTGGGGTGACTAACATTGAATTGAAATTAATTGAAGTTCGATAAATGATTAAGCCCATGTTTTATGGTCATTATGAAGAGTAATTAGAGGAAATGATGTTTTGAATAGTAATTTTTAAAAGAATATATTGTTAAAAAGTAAGAACAAATTTTGAATTTATGTGCAAAATATTTTATTGTGTCAACGTGTATTTAAAATAAGTTTCGAAAAAAAATAGAATCAACCATGACTACTAACATTTGCAATTCCTTTCTTTTGTCAACTGGTACTAACATTAATATTGAGCCTCGTTATTATCCAAAAATATATTTTGAAATAGTAATTTGATGGAGAATGTGATTAAAAAATAAGATTTTTTTTGTTCGCATATAATATTATTTTATTGAAAAATACAAATGAATTCTCCAAGATGCGTTATGACAACATCTGTTTGGTCTATTTTTCATTGGACAAAACCACTTTGACAACCCCTTGGCTATCCAGGGGGAGGGGCGGCTTGAGATGCTCAGAATAGGAGGCGCCACATAATCCCCTGGATAGCCAGGGGGTTGTCACATTAGCATAACTCATTTTTCATTTTTGTTTTTTGTCATTATCCAATAAAAAAACTGTCAAGTGTGTTTTGTAGAAATTTTATCAGCAATTTTTTTTGTACACATACCAGAACTGTTTTAGAAATAATGGAATCAAATATGTGTTTAGAGTATTTTCAAGAGACTTTCTATTTTTAAAGAATGTATTCTATTATTTGAAAAGTATCTATAGGAGGGGAGAGCTTGAGGCGCTCAAAATAGGAGGCGCCACATAACCCCCTGGATAGCCAGGGGGTTGTCATATTAGTATAACTCATTTTTCATTTTTTTTTTGTCATTATTCAATAAATAATTGTCAAGTCTGTTTTGTAGAAATTCTACTAGCAATTTTTTGGTACACAGATTGGAACTGTTTTAGAAATAATGGAATCAAATAAGTGTTTAGAGTATTTTCAAGAGACTTTCAATTTTTAAAAAGTATATTATATTATTTGGAGAGCATCTATAAATTTAGAGAGTTAAAATTTTTAAGTACTTCAACAAATTTTTTATATTTAAAATTTAATTTTATTACTCCCAAAAAATATTTATTATCTTTCTTTATATTTTATTTTAACTATTTTTTCTTTAAATTATTTGTCTACATTGAAATTGAAACATTTTAGAATATATTTAATTATAGACAATGAGTTTAGCTCTCCACTATCTAAATTAAAATATTAATTTAAAGAAATTATTTGAGCAAGATTTTAAAGGTTGGGCATTTCATATTTAAAAGTCTTGAGACACTCCTAATTGCTATAAAGCAACACCATTTGCAAGTTCCTCAGAAGTCAACATTAATTATTTTCGAGAATTCTTCCACCTGCCTTTGGAGTTTGGACTGTGTCGGCACTTCCCAAGAATAAGGGTTATGCTATTCGTACAGAATTCTTTGACAGAATTCCTTGACAGAATGATGTGGCATATACTATTTGTTGTTTAGATTACTATTTTATCATTTCCTTTTATATTTGCAAGATTTACCCTCTATTTATTAGATAGTTTATGATTAAGTCTTTTAATCATGACTTATGTTTATATTTTTTAATCTTTCAAATTGTTCTAAATATTCTCTATATCTTAATAATTTTTCAAAAATTTCAGGCTAATCTTTTTTAGTTATATATCCTAAAACTATTCCTTCTGCAATTTCTTCTTCTATATCTTTATATTCAGTTATTACCTTCAACATTTTTTATTTCTATACTAGTTCTTACAGGTTCAAATCTTATATTATGCTTACAATAATAATTTATATCAAGATATATTTTTTGAAGTTTTTCTTGGCCAACAGGAAGTATATCTTCAGATTTTTCAGCTAATTTAAGTAAAAACGAAATATCTTTCCTATCTAAATATAATCTACGACAAATATCATTGGATGTAGATGTGGATACTTGTGAAGTGTTCATAAATTAAAACATAGACATATAAAAACATGTAAATAACTTACAGTAATCAATAGAAATAGTCAGACTTTTCCTCCAGTATGCTCTTATAATTGCTTTGCATGTACTTAATCAATCTTCTGAATTAGATGAATATTTAAAATGTATTGAAATCATTTGGGTCCACAACCGCTTCCGCAAAAGACTTTCAATTAAAGTTGCATTTCTCACTCTAGAGAACTAGCCGTGTTTCCACAGACGCTATCTCACAGTATCTAGAGTCTCTGTTTTCACCTCTATTCAAACACTTTTCAGAAACAAGTTCTTATTTAGAACGAAATTTTAAAAGATGAACTCACACACAAGGTGCTACAATTTTGTTAGAAAATTACATTTTTTCCCTAAACCATTTATCAAAGACGGGTACTTTGTCATGACTAACATCCATTCAAAATCAATATTTTGAAAATAATTTAAAATCTCTATCTGTACTGCCGAGGAATCATGAGAAACTTAACGAAATCCCTTTATGAAAGCTTTGTTAAACAGAACAAACTTCATCTTGATATTCATGAACTGAAACGGTACATGCTTACAAACTATATTTACATACTTTGGTACTCACCTTATGAAGTTTAGAACTTCATAAATGATTACCTTATTACAAGCTTTGCTATCTTCAAGCTATCTAATATTTTTGAATACAAATGGTGTCTACAGATTATAAAAAGGCTAAGTAGAGTGTTTCAGGATTTTTTAAGATGAGTTCTTTTTTACTTTTAATACTGCACCCAGTATTTATCTGTAGCATCAGTCTCAAGTATAAAAAAAATTTCGTCTTTTGGAATTACTAGCTTAGGCAGAATTTTTAATTCCTCTTTTACTTTCCTTATATTTTCACAATCTTGTTCTTCCCAAGACTACATTACATTTTTTCTTAATTTTAGAAGAAAATAATTTTTTAACTTAGCACAATTTTCAATGAATTCTTCAGCATAATTTAATATACCAAGGAAATTTTATAACTATTTTTTATCTTTGATTTTTTCGAGAAATTCTTAAAGTTTTTCACCAATATGAGATTGCAGTTGCAATTCTCATTCTTTAATGAATAATCCCAAAAATTCTATTTCTATTTTAGTTATCTCGACTTTCTTTTGAGAAAGTGTAATACCATATTTTTTTTTCATAATATCACAAAATTTCTCAAGATATTCTATATGTTCATTTATATCATTTGAATGAATAAATAAATTATCTATATAAACAATACAAAAATGAGATATATGTTTAATTATCTCATCTATTCTTCTTTGAAATATTTGTTGTGCATTTTTCAACCCAAATGGCATTACATTCCATTCATATTGTCCTAGAGGACTAGGGTACTAAATGCAGTTAATGGTTTACTTTCTTTTGTAAGTACGATTTGCCAAAAACCTGACTTACAATCGAATTTTGAAAATATATTTTTATTTTGTACTTGTTTAATAAGAGTATCCTTATTAGGCAAGTAATACCCATCAAATTTAGTAACTTCATTTAACTTCTTATAGTTTTATCATCATCCTGACTTTTCCTCTTTTTATCTCAATATGTTTTCTAACCATAAAGGCTGGACTGCTATATGGGTTTTTACTAGGTTTAATTAATTTGGCTTCTAATAATTCTTTTATTTGGTCTTTAAATTCTTTTTTATCGTCCACACTATATTTCATTAGTTTGACACTTGCTATAGTGTCTGGATTGATTAGTCTATTTTTACTTTTACCTTATTTGTATTCCATTTTTCTAATGGATTTTCAAAATAAGTTTCAGATTTTTTTTTTTTTTCAATTCTCTAACCTATTTTCTGTTGTCATTTTTAAAACTGTAACTGGTTTAAATTTTTTTGTACTCCAACATCCACCACGCTGGGTTGAGAAACTCTGATTATTAATATTTTTATATGCTATACTGATAGTTTTAATTATTTTTGGTGTAAATATTTTGTGTGCACAAGGAGTTGTGAACATATATTTATCAATATATTGTGTAAATGATACATATTTTAATAGGAACATTTGTCTTAATAAAATATCACATCCAATTGTGGTTGACATATATATTGTATTAACAAATACTTCTCTAAAGGATATTAGAAAATGTACTTGTGTAGCATATTTACTATATATTACCTTGTTTCCACCTGCTGTTGTAGCTGTAACAACCTTCTTTAAATTATATTTTCAGTATTCAGATTGTAGTACATTTGGTGAGCATAAGCTTATTGTACTTTCTGTGTCTAGATAAGCATGAAATTTAATTCTACAATAATTTTTTTATATTAAGTGTAACTTCAATATATGCACTCATGAGATTAGTACTAATTACTCTTTCCATGATAACAGTGATTTTATATTTTCATCTATTCTTGATATGATAATTGGATTATTATCAATTGTTATCTTTAAATATCATTGATAAAGTTTGTAAGGATTAAATTGTTCAAGGAAGTTCATCCATAATTGTATAGGTGAACATTCGACTCCATATAATTCAACTTTATATAAAGTTATTTTTTTAGTATATTCTTTTTTATCCTCTCCTATAAATATAAGAGGGAATTTCACATATTTTCTTATTTCAAGATTATTTCTCAAATAATCTTTGAATATATATGGTTCTGGTAATTCAAAGTCTGTTAAATGACTAGCAAATTTAGCATTTACATGACTTTTATTTGCTCCAGTATCTATCAGGACAAGTAGATTTTTCTTGTATCCTTCTCGATTTACATATCTAGTATTTACATATCTAGTTTTGATATAATATTGTGAACTTGATAGTCTAACAATACTTAATTTTTTAAGTTGGCTTACCTTAGAGTCTTGTTTGGAGGGGAATCTTGCAATAAGATTTTCTCCTTCTAAGCTGACACTATTTTTTCTTATTAGTTTTCCTTCACAATTAATTTCTCTTGCTTGTTTGTGAAAATCAAGCATTATTTGTTCTGGTGTAGTGACTTCTTGTTCTTAGTATTTTCTAGGAGGTATATATTCAGCTAGTTCTTCAAAATCTTTATGTATGATAATATTATCAGTTATTTTTCTTAAATTGTTATGGTGGCTAGTGTTAAAAGCAAAAATTGATTTTATGCTAATACTGATAGCCTTACTTTTCCTTAACATTTTTAGGTTTCCAATCCTACAATATATATTGAAACTTTGGTCAATATTTTCATTATTTAGTGATATTGCATAATTTGGTTTTACTGTGAATATTATCTTCTAATAGACTAGATTTCCTACAACAGTTCCTAATAGAGCGTCTATAGGATTTTGTAATATTCTATTGTCCATGCAATATATAGAATCTTTTCACCATGATTTGGACTCCACCTAGTTCAATACATTTTAGCTTATTTTTTACATTTTCTGAAATTTTGGATAATTTTTGTTTTACCCATTCTTTTGTAATTATATAAATCATTGTTTTTTCTATAGTATCTTCTATATTAATAGACATTTCTTTATAATTCATACTTACAATTGTCTTATATACTCTTGGCAGTATTCATAAGAATCTTTAATAGAATACATATTTCTCTTGTAAATCTAATATTTTCTTAGTTATTCCTTTGTATATTTTAATATCAAAGGTAATTTCTTGGCTTATACCTTCTATTGTGTCTTCAACTTTTTTCAATTGTTTCTATTTCTATTTCTTGATTTGTTTGTTGTATCTCTTGATTCATGTATACTATTTTTTTAGAATCTTCTTCTGATGAGAATGTATCTAATTCATAAATACTACTGCATTCACTACTTAAATTTTCAAAATATTCAATTGGTTCTATATCACTATCATCTTGGAATTTTTCATAAATTCTAAGAGTTTTTATAGTTTGTTTATCTTTCTCTTAGGACATTGAGAGGCAATATGTCCTTCTTCTTTGTAGATGAAACATCTTCATTTCTTATTGAAGTATTTTTTATGAGCCCGTTTGGCCCCCTTTTTATTCTCATTCTCCTTCTCATTTTTTTTCTCTTTCTTTATTTTAACCACACATTTTTCAAATAAAATAATATTACACACAAATCTAAAACTTTTCATCATTTTTCCACCACACATTATTCCATCAATCACTATTCCAAAAATTCTATTCTCATTAAAATCAATATCAAACACACTCTATGTTGTTTAAAATTTCTTTTCTTAAACTTCTTGTAATTTTTAAACTTTCTTTTGTATTTCTTATATGACTTATATTTCTTCTTATGACATCCAAATTGCTCGATTTGACCTAAATCTTTGTAACAACGCAAATAATTTCTTCTTATCTTATATGCTTTCTTACTTTCTAAAACTTCTTTAAACCAGATGCCTATTATCCTTCTTGTAAATTCAATCTTACTTTCAATACTATCTATCTTTATACCTTCTTCTTCACCAATAGGTAACGTTTTTTCATATTATTTTAATAACTTCATTCCCCATGTGAATGATAACTTTGTAAAATAAGACCTTAACATAGGCTTACTTTCTTGATAATCTTCTTGATTTAATATATAGTATAATTCTTCAAATTTACATGTGTATCTTTCTAGTTCACACATATAACATATTTTTTAATTTTTCATTGCTATAATTCTTTCATTATATTCTTCTTGTTTCCTAGTTTCTTCATTTGCAGTATATCTGTTTCCTAAGAACTCTGTTCTCAATGCTCTCTCTAATCTTTTTAATAATTCTTGTATATTTTATTCATTCAAAGTATTCCTATTATCTAATTCTTCAGTCCTATTTTCTCCACACTTTAATCTTCTTTTTATAGCTTCTGGTAATTTCCTCCACCATTCAGATACAATTCCTCCGAATATATGTTCTATAAATTCAAAAGCTGTATATATTTCCCATTTTTTAAATTGTATAGCTAAGTGTGTACTTTTTACCCATGTTTCTATAGATTTTTTTTATCTACGCAATCTAGATCTAACCATATCCCTGTTGTGTGGATTGGTTCATTATAAGATTTTATTGGATTTATTTCTTTTATGGATTGTTTTCTTATATTTTCAGTGTATCTCTTTTGCATTTTCCTATATTGATCAGTATCATTCTTATTGGGTATGGTTGTTCCATAAGGATAATCATATTCTTCATTGCTACTAAATTCTTGTTTTATATGACTAGATGCTGGATTAGTATTCATTTTTATATTTTTCATTTTTTTCAGTTAATTCTTTTAACTGTTTTTTATACTCTTCATATTCTTCACCAGTAGATTTTAAGAATTTTTGTTCTAATTCTTCTACCTTTGCAATCATATATTGATTTATCTCATACTTTTTTCCTTTATTTCTTTTTGTGTTATTCTAAAATCTTGAGGTGGATTTATTATAATCCTATCTTTTCCTTTAAGATTTTTTTTTTTTTTAATCTAAAAGAGCATTTCATATTTGTATATTATATTCTAAATTTGCTAATCTTTTATGTATATCCTCAAAACTCTCATTTGTAGTGTTTTTAGGTAAATAAGGATAACTTGATATTTTTTAAAAAAAAATATTTTTCTACTTTTTTTTCAAAAATTCTTCAATTATATTTTCTTCATCTATTATATTCATCATTATTTTAGATTCGTAGCATGACTTTGATACCATTTTTATCGGAGTATGCAGCGGAGTGGATTTTAAATTTTTAATTCAAATAAGTATTTTCGTAAGTAGTTAAAAGATTACAATAGAATTCATAAAATTTCACGTCTTTCTTTAGAAATTTTTTTTCAATAATTATATCTAATTTCTTAATCCTTCCTTCTAGGTTAATAACACTTCTATGTATATTATTTTCAATTTTGATTGCTCGATCATCTATATAACTATTTTTATATTTTAATTTTGGATTAAAGTATTCAGTAAAGAAATTTTTTAGATCTTCTCTTGTATAATTTAATACATTATTTGTTGCATTTCTAAGTTCAATAAAATTTTGTATAATTTCAAGAGTTAAATTTATTAAAGATTCTTGATTCATAAATTTTGGGGACTTAATTGAAGTTTTTTATATACTTGTAATAGCTTTGGTTGTAAATTTTATATGAAAGGGTATTTTTGGAAATTATCTATCTCTAACTATTCTGGTAGATGAATAGTTATGATAGAATAGAATTATTTCAAGAAAGATTAATTTATATGTACAAAATCTCTTACTCATACTTTCGCCTCATATTGTGAATAGTAAGTAAGAGAGTTTGTAGAAAAATGTGACTAAGTATAGCATTATATTTCCAAGAATAAGTCCAAGAATAATTAACAGAGTAATTTCACTTTCTCTTATTTTTGATTCACATTATTTTCAAAGTTTAACTTTAATAAAAAAACACAGCGATTACAGATCACAGTTGGAAAAACATGGTCACTTTCTAAATTCAATTCTTAATCCGTAGTCCGTAGCCAGTGATAATACCCAGTCTTTGACTTTGAGTTAATCATGAAATTCAGATCCTTATAGCAAAACCCATTACAATTCCTATCTATGCAAAAAGAATGGGAGTTGAGAGAATTTCAGTATTGGTGGTGGTGGTATTGGTAGCGGTGGTGATGGGTGGCGTGTGGGTTAAAGCACAGGAGGCGGTGGCGGGTCGGGAGGCGCCTTGGAGGATGCACACGCTTTTCTCTGTGGAGTGCCAAAATTACTTCGATTGGCAGACGGTAGGCCTCATGCATAGCTATCGGAAGGCCCGACAGCCCGGACCCATAACCCGATTACTTAGCTGTACGGAAGAGGAGAAGAAGACTTATAGCGGGATGGAGTTAGCACCTACCTTTGAGGTCCCATCAATGAGCAGACACCCCAGAACTGGTGATTGGTAATTATACACCATTAAGTGTGTTTTTTAGCGTGTGCATGCATTTTTTTTTAATTGAGTATTGGTTGGCTCGTTTGATTTTTATTTGTTTGTTGATTGATATTTTGATTACTTCAAAATTGAAACGAGAGGATATGAAGAGGTTCATTTCATCTTTTTCATTTTATGTTATTTTTGGTTTGTTGCAGGTATCCGGCAATTAATAAACCTGCAGGTGTTGTCCACTGGCTTAAACATAGCAAAGAAGCTCAAAATGTTGACTGGGTAGTAATTCTAGATGCAGACATGATCATCCGAGGTCCAATTATACCGTGGGAGCTTGGCGCCGAGAAAGGCAGGCCTGTTGCTGCATATTATGGGTAACTCTTGTTTAATGTTATATGTTCTTCATATATTTATCCCTAGAAATTTTTAATTTTGTAATTTTTGCTTATGATTAAGAAGTTGTGAGCTGGAAACACAACAAGTAGTCTTTTTGATACATTATGTTATTGTACACAATTTGGTTGTTCTCTTGCTCATTAATAAATGCCTGTATAGCTGTATTTGTACTTTGTTGCTTATAATTGGGGTGTTTGGTTATATATATTGAAAGCTTCAGATGAATAATTTTTAAGTGGAATGAATGCATGCGGAATCAGTTCTGTCTCTTGATGTGTTATTGAATGCATTCTTGCTTTATATTTTGGCACACTTATACGTCAATCAAAACCAATGGTGGTAACCACAAAGTGATACTACAAGTAATATCATTGTAACCAATTTACACCTAGATTTTTGATGTGTGTATTATGGATGAACTCAGTAATTTTTTAGCTCTGTTTCTAAGCAGCCAGGAACTTATAGGAGATACTTCCTCAGTTCCTCCTATCTATAGTTTTTTGGCCTTGTCCAGAATAAGTAGAGTGGAAGATGCATAATTATCTTTTTTTTTTTCCTTTCGAAGATGCCACCAGTTATTGAGCTTAATTTCCAGATTCAAAAGCAGAGGCTTTCATTTTGGAAATAGGCTATAGAATGGTGTTCATTCTAAGAATATAGGTTAGTTCTTCATTTACATATCCTTATATGTTTCTAGAATTTAGTTGCGGAGATGTTCAGCAGTTAGATGTCAAGTTGAAAGGTGGATCTATATTTCTGTATAGCCAAAAACTATGGTAGCTAAATTTGGTATATAAAGGTCAATTTATTTTTCGAAGCTGACATATTAGTATCTTACTTAGTTTCTGCTGAAGCTTTAGCATTTCCTAATGTTATCTTTGAGCAAGTCAAGATTTTCATCAATGTTCTCTACAAAACTATTTTGTCTTTAGATTGAGGTTTGCGTGGCATCAACTAAATAACTTCTTGACTTCTCTTTATTTATATTATAACAATACTCTCCCCAAGATAAAACTATTGTTAAAAGTACAATTCTCCACCAGATACTTGATCGGATGTGACAATGATCTTGCTAAGTTGCACACTAAGCACCCTGAACTCTGTGACAAGGTTGGTGGGCTTTTAGCCATGCATATAGATGATCTTCGAGCTTTAGCACCTATGTGGCTCTCAAAAACAGAAGAACAACGAGAGGACAAAGCTCATTGGGGAACAAATTATACTGGCGATATATATGGAACAGGGTGGATTAGTGAAATGTATGGATACTCATTTGGTGCCGCAGAGGTAATTTGTTTTATTCAGTTTATCTTATGCTTTCCATCCTTCTCATGTGTTCTTGAGTAAACAATTTATTATTATTATTATTATTATTTTTTTGGAAAAATTGCATCATTTGGTCCCCCAACGTTTAAAAGATTTGGTATTGTTCTTTAAAAGGATTTGTTATTGTTCTTTATCCTGTATGTATACGTATTTATATCCTGTATCTTGTTGTTGCACTTTCAGGTGGGACTTCGCCACAAAATAAATGATAACTTGATGATTTACCCAGGATATACTCCAAGAGAGGGCATTGAGCCCATTCTTATGCACTATGGCTTGCCATTTAGTGTTGGAAATTGGTCATTCGGTAAATTAGAACACCATGAAGACGATATTGTGTACGACTGTGGGCGGCTCTTTCTTGAACCTCCTTATCCTAGAGAGGTAACTGATAATGTGTTTATTGAAATGGATGATTTGGTTGTAATATGTGAACCACCTCAACACGACATCTTACGTGTTGACGGATTCAATTTTCAATAATGGTTGGACACACAGTCTTCAGAAATCTGTGGTTGGGAGATTTGATCCATTTTTGCATGCTCCTATGCTACATCAAAAACCTCATCTAAAACTAAAAGCTTAAACTGTTAGATAGATAGATACATTTATTTTCAAATTGAGTTTTCAACAATTTTCCAGCTCATTCCTTATTCTCATTCTGTTATTATTTTCTTGAGTAATGCTATATAGTCTCACTGGGATTATAATCTCAGTCTATGTCGTGTTAGGTGGTAGGCTAAATGAAAGGCGGAATTAAATGACTCATTTAATTGTAGTTATCTTTTAATCTCAAATTAGCGTCACATAGACTGGGGTTATGACCCTATTGGGCTAAATAGCATTACTCTATTTCCTTTGGGTGGAACTGTTGTATGCCTTAAGCTTATGATGTGATTCCTCACTTATCTGAAAATCCTTGCAATTCGAACATAAATTTAAAATGTAAGCTTACAAGAATATCAATGCATCATTATTTTTTACGCTCAAGTTTCTTTCCATTTGTGGCACTTCATATTGAATATAGACCAACATGCAGTGCACCGAGCTAGAAATGAATTGCGCTTTACCTTAAGTCAACTCCTTGATTTCCTAAGGAATCAACTATAAAAAGGATATATTGAGAAAACTAATATTGTTCTCTAATGTATGTTTATTTATTTCTTTATTTCTTTTTTCCTTTATTATTATTATTATTATTATTATTATTATTATTATTATTATAATTATTAACTGAGTTACTTATTTGATAATTTCTAATAATATTTAATAACAATCTTACATATTGGTATACATCAACAAACTAGTCACTAGTTGTCTGTTTTAATTTGTCCAAATGAAAGCTCTTAGCATCTCTGACTCAAAATAATGAATTTTGTTGACAATCTAACTGCGTCTAGAAATTGAATTTTAAGATAAGATTATTTTGGTGTTGAGTTTTATGGTGATAAGAAATTTCCATGTAGTAATACCGGTGCTTGCCCAAATTCTCACCTTGCTTTACAAGGAAGTTCTCAACAATGGGTAAAAATACTGATCCTTTATAATGTTAAGGCTTGTAGATGATGTTTATGACTTGTCTTCTTTGTTCAGATGTCAGGCAACAGAACAGGTGTTGGAATAAACACATAATAATAATAATTCATGCAATGTTAGACCCATCTTTGGAACTAATGTGTATGCTTCTGGAGAAGCTATTTGATTTCATAGGATGTTATGTTTGCATTACAAGTGCTAAAGGAGAATTTGGTATCTTAAAGTGCCACCAACTGCTCTACCTTGTTTCTTTGTGACTATATGAGCCTGTACGGGAAAGCTTAAATAATTTACATATAAGTAAATAAGTTAAAAAACAAGTGACTTCTTTACTGATTGAAATTGTAGAAACTTATTTTTACTGTAGGTTATCTGTTAAAGTAAAGTATCCCTTTTTACTCTAGTGTTAAAAAAAAAGTAACTTATCCAAACATGTTGGGAACCTTCAAGTTAATTTTACTTCTTATAAGCTTAGCCAAACACACTCAGTTAAGTATGATCTGAAGAGTACTCTTTGGTGCAGGTAAAAGGAATGGAAACAGATCCAAACAAAAGGAGGGCGCTATTTCTAAACCTAGAATGTATCAATACCCTGAATGAAGGTCTTCTTTTGCAACATGCAGCATATGGGTGTCCCAAGCCGAAGTGGTCAAAATACTTGAGTTTTTTGAAGAGTAAAACATTTGCTGAACTATCTCAGCCAAGATTCGTGACTCCTAAAAGTCTTCAAATGATGGAGGTTGAGCATACGCAAACACAAGAACAACATGCTGGTAACCCTGGAAAGCCATATCCAAAAATCCATACCATTTTCTCAACAGAATGCTCCCCTTACTTTGATTGGCAGACTGTGGGGCTTGTCCACAGTTTTCACCTGAGTGGCCAACCTGGAAATATCACTAGACTTCTTAGTTGTACAGAAGAAGACTTGAAGCAGTATAAAGGCCATGATCTAGCCCCCACCCATTATGTTCCATCCATGAGTCGACATCCACTAACTGGTGATTGGTAATGTCCTTTGCTTTTTCCAAAATTCTTAATCGGTTTGGTCAAGTTTTGGGATCATTGACCTATATGTTTCAAATTTCATTGCATAATTATTCTGCTGAACTATTAGTTTTCATAGACTTGGGAGTGGAGGGGTCTCAAGAAATAATATTAAAGGAATGAAGAACTTTTCTCCTGTCATATAATTTTCAGTGTCATCACGACTCTGTTTCAACAAACCGACCTTCTCCAAAGGCATCTTACATTTTTTACTGCACGTTGCATCTTCATGACCCTAAACCCTCTGTGTATCTCTTGTTCCTCTTTTATATCCATGATTAGCTGGAAATTACTCCTGAACTCATGCGGTAAAGCTATATTCATCTCTTTCAATTAATGGCAACAAGATTGCTTTATAAGCTTAATCATGGAAACAGAAATTGGGAATACTCGAATCATTTTTGAATTTCTGATTAGGAATAATTTCAGTGGTAGTACGGCGATTTATGATTGTTGAGAGAAGAGAAGCATAGTTGTGTCCAGGAGAAGATTTTCCAGGATTAGGTCTGAAGGCTGAATTTTAATGTTACATTCGATAAGGTGGATTGTCCAGAATTGGACATTATTAAAGAAAGTAAACAAAAGTAATAATTTTTATTCGCAGTGCTATCTAGTGAGGTCTAGATGACATAGGATGTAATCAAATAATTATAGGAGAATGGAAAGGGGAGAGAAGAAGAGAATGGAGGGGGAAAGAGAAGAAGAGGGGGAAGAAGGACGGAGATAGAAATGAGAGAAGAATTAGATAGACGGAAGCATAATTTTAGAGAGAGTATCAAAGTTGTATGAATCACATTCCATAAGCCCTCTTTATATAGGGGTTTGAAATAGTCCTAATTGAAGTAGAAAAATACTATAAAATTTATGAAATCAAACCCTAATTATGTTTCCTAAAATAATTATCATAATTGGAAACTAAATTAAATAATATATAAATGTGTGTGTGTCTATATATATATATATAACTTTCCATAATTTTTTCTCGACTGAGAGAACTCGACTTCGACGAGATAGACCATAACTTCTTTCTCAAGTAGGGTGATCTTTTTTCCTGACCAAATAATAGAACCAGCTAGATGATGACAATTGAATTTGAAAAATATTTCTAAGCATCTGATTTGAGCAAGGAAGACGATCTTTCCTTTTAATCAAGTAGCAACAAGGAACTCTAAAAAACAACAGCTCGTGCAACTTATTCACAAAAATTACCTCTTAATTCACATAAGGACCATAATGTACTATCATAGTAGATTGACCTGCGGAAATAAATGATTTCGACAGTGGTGGCTCGGATATGCTTCGATAAGGAAGCAATTTTGCTATATTGAAAACAAAACATTCATTTAAGTGTAATGAACAATCAAATAAATTAAGTTCAAGTTAGTAATCCATTTTTTCATTACATGTTTTGAAAATTGTGCCAACGAAATCCATAAGCATGCATAAAAATCACCATGAAAGCATCTATGCCTAAATTGATTGTTAAAAGCATGTTTATAAGTTTCGTGACTGAAAGTAATTTGTCTTTTAATCTTTACATGAAAATCAACAAAGTATAGAATGAAAGCATCATGATCGTAATTTGTAGGCAACAACCGAATGTTGATAGAAAAAGTATCTGAATGAACAATGACATTGGAAAACAATATAGCAACCCGGGGAGTATCAGTGGAGGTAAAGCTATATTAAAGTGAACGTAAAAGTCATAAAAGATTTGGCAAAATCAACTTCGGCATGAAATCCAGGACTTGTGGACTGATTGGCTTAGGTGGCAACACCATAGTTAGTTCATCATTCTTGCTATCAAAATATTCAATTCGCTCTACTATAGAAACCTCATCATCTTCTATAGGAGTAACACAGCTAGACTTGGGAGGTGACTGTTAACACTGGGGTGGTAGACCTAGCGTAGGACATACTTGGCAAAGATAAAAGGATATATATGAAAGTCTGGCTTGTCGGTAAGTGTCATACAAGGATTGGATTTTAAGAATGTTGTCAGCTAAGATTTAAGGATTTAACCCATTAAGAAAACTAGATGTTCTAATGTGGGAAGCTTCATAAATATCACAACTGTGAAATAGCTCTTTAATAATGGATGTACCTTGTTTACAATGCAAAAGAATTGATCTAGCAACTGAGTTCTACAGTACATAGGGAGTATTTATTACTTAATACTCGTTTCATCTCGTCCAACAAAGTGACAGGGCGTTGACACAGAAAATTAATGTTTTTGATAGGTAATCAGACAGAAAATTAATGTTACGTAAAAAGGACTTCCAATAACACATTGCAGGTCTGACAAGTGACAATTTAGTATGACAAAGAGAGCATAAGTCATTTAAGTTGTGAAAGCCAAAGAATTTTTCAGGAGTATTAGATAATCAAGAAATGAGTCATGTCCAATGAGACCATCAAAGTCCTGTAGTTGGAAAGCGACTTGCCTAGAAGGAGAATGTACGTCCTCGACAAAGTTTCTAAATGGACGATAATAACAGCGATAAGAGAAATACACGCTATCGTGGTATTGACATAGGGGAGTGGTATAGCAATAAGAGGTGGTATATGACAAGGATATGATTGTATATGAATTTTTTAAACAACTTTTGTTTTTCTTTTAAATAAGAGGCCAAGCACTTAAATGAAAAATAAGGTTCTAGTAGAACAGAATTGATAACTGACCAAAAGTCAAATGGGAACGACCCAATTTCTGAATCGTTCAAAACATGCACAATCTCTATGCTAAAATCAGATACATGTATTGGTAAAGAAAGCAGTCAGAAGGTTAGGGAACCTAGCTACTGAGAACATCTGACTAAGTCAGATATTTGAGAGTCCGTACTCGCGACCGATGTTGCACGTATGAGCACAATACTAATATTTATTTTATTTTTTTGTTCTTCAATATTTATTTATTTATTTTTTGTTGAAAGTTAAAATCAGTGATGAAAGAATTGATCTAATTCAAAACTCTACTTAATCGATAAACAGTTCGGGCAACAACAAAGAAGAATTTTTTTACGGATGAACTGTACCGTGAATAGTGCCGATGAGTACTATTTATGAACTTTTTGGCAGATTTATTTTCCTGTTGATTGTTGTTGCCTCTTGACGTTTTTGTGTGTGAATGTGACCTGCTTTGAGAATTTTTTGGAAGATTTGGAGGTTGCTGGCTAGGAGTTTGTTGGTGGTGGTTGAGGTGGCTATGGATATGGGTGTAAATGTTTTGAACTTGAACGTGAAATTTGTTTAGTCTAAGGAAAATGACCTGCTCTGATACTAAATTGACGTAGCATGCAATCAAAGATTCAAACAGTTAAAGGAGAAGGGGAAAGGGGAGAGAAGAAGAGATAGGAGGGGAAAAGAGGAGAGGAGGAAGATAGAAAGGGGAAAAGAATTAGACAGACAAAAGCAGAATTTAAGAGACAAGTAATAGTTATTTCATTATCAAAGTTGTATGAATTACATTACATAAGCCCCTTTATATAAGGTTTAAACTAGTCCTAATTGAAGTAGGAAAATTTTATGATATCTATAAAATCAAACCCTAATTATGTTTCTTAAGATAAGCATAAAAATTGGAAACTAAATTATATAATATCTATACTAATATTTCCATCACCAGTACCATACCAAACACACCCTAAAGGTATGTAGAGGGCAAGGAGGACACAAGAGCGGAATTATGGATGGTGGTGGTGAAGACATGTGGCTGAAATCAGGTGTGGATTGGTAGGTTGCTGGCTTGTCGATGTCAAGGCCATCTTCAGGAACAATGTCATGGGGAAAATAAGATTGCTGGTCTAGAAGTCTCTTCCTTTTTAAATAACATTTTCCATAAATTTTATGGAAATTGCAGAATAAAATGAGAAACTGAAGTGCAAATAAGTGATTCTGGTTTCTATAATGAACTTTTGAAGTAAAGCTTTTCTTATTTACGCTTGTGTTTGGGCTTCATTAAAATCCCAAAATGCATTTTCATTTCTTGCCAATGTGGGTCTGCACATTTGAAAAATGGTGAAAAGTGGTTAGCTGCACACTGCATTCGTTGACTAATGGATCATGACGTGGCAATTTATATGTATTGACTTCCCATTTCATCCTTGCAGAAGTGATGAGAATGGTAGGGTTAAACAAGGGAGAGTATTTCTGGAATTATAAAAAAAGAGAGGATAAAATTGCCTAACTTGGATTCAATGGCAAGAATGATATTTTCCAAAGTCTGACAAATGTACTGAAGTTGAATAAATTTTAAACAATAAAAACACTGTAGAAAAATGTGATGTCCCATGAAAATCTCATTTTAATGAGATTACATATTTTTTTAATGCTTAGCGTGGTAGGTCTAGAACTTCTAAAAAAGAGACGGATATCGATAGTGAAAAGCTAGTATTTAATTTTTTTTGCGTTTATTATACTTATCTTACGATGCATATGTTTCTTTCATTAATTACGTAGATTTTTGACATGGTTATGACTAGTATAATAATATCAATGAAGGCAAATTGGACATTTTCAGTAAATTAGATTGAACTATATATCTTCTTGAAAGCTCAGAATATCAAGTTCTTTTACACAAACCAGAGTGCTTGTAAGATATTTTGAATGAACATGGGCACCATTTCATAATCCTCACCCCCACCCCACCCACAAAAAAAAAAAAAGGAAAATTGAGAGGACTCATGTTGGACAAAGGATCTAGTCCACATTTCCATCCTGTTTTAAGCAAAAAGAACCATAATGTAATTATCTTTTATAGTTCTTCATGGGGATGCAAACAAGTTGAGCCGTCATGCAAGCTTTCCGAACTTAGTTTGAATTAGGTGTGGCTTAACTAGAGTGTTCTCAAGCTTGAGTCCAGCTTGCGTTGGCTGGACTATAGGGGACTCGGTAAAACCAATTAGCCTATTCCTCCTTTCTTCTAGCCAAGCTCGAGTGGTTGAAATTTATGTTATTAGGTAGTGGTTAAACTGAATAGTTCATTAGGTTCATATTGTTATTAGATTATTTGTGATTTTTATATGTTTTTATTTTTTAAAGAAAAGCACCACGTTCAATTTCTTAAGCAGAAACTCATAAGCAACTAGAATACATGTTACGACAAAGAACTTGGCTAATAACACCTGCATTTTGTTTGTGGCATTTCAGGTATCCAGCAATTAATAAGCCAGCTGCAGTTCTTCATTGGCTCAATCATGCAAAAATAGATGCAGAGTATATAGTAATCCTCGATGCTGATATGATAATGAGAGGTCCGATTACACCATGGGAATACAATGCAGCCCGTGGAAGACCTGTTTCCACTCCTTATGAGTACGAAAAAAGAACTTCAAAGAGCATGTTTGGCTAAGCTTAAAAAGTTACTCATGAGTAAATTAGTGACTTTCAAAATAAATTATTTTTTTAGTGGTCAAAGTTTGGAAATAACTAAGTTGTCTGGCCGGTAAGGTAAGTATTACTTTCAATGTACATGACTTTTTTTTTACTTACAGGAAAGAAAAAGGTAAGTTATCCAAACGCGCACTTTATTATCTCTTTCATTTCTTTGTAAGAGTATCTGAAACATAATTTGCAGTGTGGTTGCATCATCTTTTTAGCTGAATCAGGAATTATGTGTTTTAATCACTCTTTTTGTTATATATTCATTCCAGCTACTTGATTGGCTGTGACAATGAGCTTGCAAAATTGCACACCCGTCATCCGGATGCTTGCAACAAGGTTGGAGGTGTGATCATAATGCATATAAATGACCTCAGGAGATTTGCTCTGCTGTGGTTGCATAAAACCGAGGAGGTCCGGGCTGACATGGCTCATTGGTCAAGAAACATAACCGGGGACGTATATGAAGCTGGATGGATCAGCGAGATGTATGGTTACTCGTTTGGTGCAGCAGAGGTATTCCAGAGCTGATTAAAATATTTAACTGTATCTCATCTGAATTTGCATATAGCTGAGGCAATAGATTAATATAATTCCCCAATGTGTTAATATAAGTTTCCGCTGCTTGACATCCATTTCTACTCAATAATGCAGCATGTTGAAATATAATTTTCAATAATAATTTTTTTTTTTTTAAATTTTCCATGCAGCTGAATTTGCGGCACATCATAAGCAACGAAATTTTGATATATCCGGGATATGTTCCTGCACCTGGTGTCAAGTATAGAGTATTCCACTATGGCTTGGAATTTAGGGTTGGAAACTGGAGCTTCGATAAAGCAAACTGGAGAAACTTTGACTTTGTTAACAAATGCTGGTCTAAGTTCCCTGACCCTCCTGATCCATCAACTCTTGATCATACCGAGGAGAATGCATTACAGCGTGATTTGCTCAGCATAGAATGTGGAAATACACTTAACCAAGCTCTACGCCTACATCACGAGAAGAAGAAATGCCCGGATCCCGCTTCTATCTCCTCTCCAATTCGAGAGAGTCTGGATTCCATTTCGTTGTCTCCAAATCAAGAAACAGCCCGTGAGGTTACGACTTCAAGGAAATTCGGAAAGATTGAGGAAATTAATGCCTCAAGGCACAGTCATGATCCCAACAATGAATCTCTGGAATCATCGCCGCCGGCTCTGGAAAATGAAACGTTCACTTCCATGAGATTTTGGATAATTGGCCTATGGGCATTTTCGATCTTTGTATTTGTCACAGTAATGTCGGTGATGCTTTCCAGTCGCAAAGGGCAGAAAAAAAGAGGTAAAAGTTTTAAGACAAAGAGACGAGCCTCGCATTCAGGATTCTGGAATTTGAATGGAAATGATAGGCATCTTCAAAGTGCTGAAATAGCTTAAAACGAAAGAGAAATCACACCTGGATTCCTGGGCTTGTATACATAAATTGTCCCATGTAGAGGGAGTCAGTGTAGCATGTTCAAACTGGAGTCGGTCGAGATTCTAATATCCGGTTTCTTAAGGTGTGTGAGGAATTTTTTGCTTTTTTGGATCTTGTAGTTGGTTCCTCTGAATACTGAACAGATTCTTGGCAGAGCATAATTTGGAATCCTAAATTACAGGTGAAGACTGTTCTCTTGGAGTTGAATTTTCCTCCTGATTAACTGTTAACTTTGTCTGTGTATGATGTTAGGTAATGTCTATTTTGAGGTTTAGCATTCGGCATACTAAACATGGAACTGATTTTTTCTGCGAGGGCTGATTGAAGAACAATAAAGCGCTTGTTGAAAAATTCTTCATTGTTTACTTTCAGAATCTGTATAAAATTTCATTTGGATTCTCTCTGTTACTCCTGTCTTGCAAGTTCATTAATTCCAGAATCTCTCTGCTTTCTCTATTCCAAAATGTAAACTTGAAATGTGCCAGGAAAACTGCAAAACAACCACTAATGAGAGAAGTCGGGTGGTCAATTCTAGTCCAATATTATTGTAGCTTTGGAATATCAGTGAAAGTGAAAGACTTACCTTTTAGAATAATGCTACGTGCACACTGTAGAAGATTACGTTGTATATTTATTTCCTAATTATTTGATTCTGTAATATCTCTTGTAATTATCTCCTTCCATATTTACTTCCTAGACTTTAGGCTCAAGTTGTAAAGATGTCTTTATAAGCCTATGTACTCGTATTGATGAAATAAGAGAATATATGTTCTGAAATTGCTTTATGGTATCAGAGCAAACTGCAGAAATTCTGGCTTTGAATAAAAAAAAGCTTCTGCAACTTTGAATAAGACAATATGTCTTCAGAAACAATCGAATCCTCCACCAAATCGACCATTGCACCATCCCCTCCTATTATTCATGTTCAACCCGAAAATTTTGGCTTCAACGCTAGTATAACCCTTACCGAAACAAACTATGACACTTGGTCTCAAATCATTCCTGGACGTGAGAAACTTGATTGTATTATTGGGGACTCTCCTCAACCTGAATCGGGTGATCCTTCTTACTCCAAGTGGTATGCCGAAAACCAGAAAATTAAAAGCTGGTTGCTCACATCAATGACACCAGAAATCATGAAGAGGTATCTTCGCCTTCGGACTGCTCGCGAAATCTGGAGTGCTCTTGCTAAAGCATTCTATGATGGATCAGATGAAACACAAATCTTTGTCCTTAATCAACGTGCATTCTCAATTCGACAATCAGGTCGATCTCTTCCAACTTATTATGGTGAACTTGCTGGAATATTTCAAGAACTTGATCACCGTGACAAAATCAAGATGAAGGATCCAGATGATACACTATGTATAAGGCAACCATTGAGAAATTGAGAATTCACATTTTTTCTTTCGATCGGTAAATGTGTATTTAATAGATCAAAATGATGTACAATATACAAATACTACGGGCATACCCAAGCAATAAAAAAGAAACCAAATAATTTACAATGGACAAACCCGTGTAATCAAAAGACAAGTGAGAAAACACCTACTCCGGGCATACCCGAGCGAGCCAAAAATCAAATAAGTAAAGACATCGATTAGCCACAAGCTAAGGATTCATAGTGAATTAAAACATACGGATACAAAGTGAACATGACTTTGTATATGTGTGTTTTAATCCTAATAACAACATTATCAACATGTTGTACAATATGCTAAAAAATAAATATATTCTTAGCCATCCAAATATAATAGACGGTAGTGGCTAGTGCAATCTTCTTGACTTTGCTCTTCCAAGTCGTGCCCTTCGCCTCTTTTTTCAACCATTTTAATGCACTTGGTAGCGTAGACATCGCCCGAGTGATCCCCAACCATTTTCGGACTTTATCCCACACGGCACAAGTGAAAGAACAAGCAAAAAACAAGTGTTGTGCTGTCTCCTCCATGCGTTCACAAAAAATGCAGTTTTGGTCCATCTCAATATACTGAATTTGGCCCTTGGTTAGTAGCTTTGATTGGGCCCCTAACCAAAGAATAAAAGCATGCTTCGGTGTGTTACCTGAACTCCAAACAGCTGCTGCCCAGCTTGCCGTTCCAGCTCTCGGCCTGAAGAAATGATATGCTGCCAGCGTGCTAAATCTGTCCAGCAACGACCAGCAGTTTAATCTGTCGCTGGCAGCTTGGGCAGTCCCTTCAGCCTTCAAGATTTCGTCCCTGATTTCCAGCACTTTTTTGAGAAGTGGGGAATCCTCCTTAGCCATCCTACGCTCCCAAAAGTCCCTCCCTCGAAGGAAGTTGAGGTTGGCCCATTTAATCCATAGCGAATCCTTTTTCTTGTGTATGTTCCAAAGAGTTTTAGCAAGAAGAGCCAAGTTCCAGCTTTTGATGTCTCTAAAGCCAAGACCACCTTCAAGTTTCGGTAGGCAAATATTCTTCCAAACTACCAATGGTTTTTTCGATCCCCAAAGGAAATTCCGGCATAAACTAATAAGTTTAGAAGTCACGGCGGCTGGGATAGGAAAGATAGATAACCAAAAACATTCAATACCTTGAAGCACGACCCAAATTAGTTCCGCTCTTCCTGCATAAGAAAACGTAACACACGACCAAGCACCAATACATGAAGAGAATTTATTAATGAGTGAGTCATATGAGCTAACTTTCAATTTTTCCGCCGCAAGAGGGATGCCCAAGTAACGGAATGGCATGGTAACAACGGGAATGTCAATAAGACCAAGAATATTCTCCAATTCAAACCCATGAACACCCGCGGTATAGATAGAAGACTTATCAACATTCATCTTGAGCCACGACATATTACCAAAATGAGATAAGCAATTCAATAAAATATCAACCGACATAACATCCCCTCTAGCAAAAAGCATGAGGTCATCCGCGAAAGCCAAGTGAGTAATTTTACGTGAAGCACATTTAGGTTGAAAGTTAAACTCACTATTCGATGTAGCATCCTTCAACATTCTAGAAAAGTACTCATGACAAAGCACAAACAAGAATGGGGAAAGAGGATCACCTTGCCGGACGCCTTTCTTTCCTTTGATGAAGCCATGTAGACTACCATTAAGAGAAATAAAGTAAGAAGGAGTGGTAACACGTTCCATTACCCAATCAATGAAAATGGTAGGAAACCGCAACCCC
Source organism: Osmanthus fragrans (assembly GCA_019395295.1). Lineage (NCBI taxonomy): Eukaryota > Viridiplantae > Streptophyta > Magnoliopsida > Lamiales > Oleaceae > Osmanthus > Osmanthus fragrans. Next base: position 13,430,178 of record CM033357.1, on the reverse strand, counting down.
TCAAGCACTTTCCTAAGAAAGTTCCAATTCACCGAATCATATGCTTTCTTCAAGTCAATTTTAAGAAGGCATCTCGGAGCAACCCTCTTTCGATTATATTGTCTTAAAAACTCTTGTGCCAAGTGAATATTCTCCACCATGCTTCTTCCCTCAATAAACGTACCTTGAGCTTGATCCACAATGGAACCAAGAATAGGCCCCAATTGAGAAGATAAAATTTTTGTAATCACTTTGTAGAAAACATTGCAACAAGCGATATGTCTATACTCCTCAACGGAAGAAGAATGAGAAGTCTTCGGGATTAGAGCTATAACCGTATGATTCGTTTGTTTGAGGAGAGACCTCGAACCAAAGAATTCTTCAAAAGCCTCCATGAATTCATCTCCAACAATATGCCAAGATTTTTTAAAAAAGCATGAAGTGTATCCATCCGGTCCCGGGGAATTATCCTCTCCAATACTAAATAAAGCATCTTTAATTTCATCTCTTGTGACATGTCGACCAAGAATTTCAGCATGTTCCATAGATAAAACAGGTCCATTTTCAATAAAAACAACATCAAAAATCTGTCCACAGCTTGTCTTTCCCAGCAGATTACTATAGTAAGCAACAAATTCAGCCACTACCTCTTCTTGGGAGGTAGTATAGGTGCCATCCCCTTTCAAAACAGCAGGAATAAAGTTTTTCTTGACATTTCTCTTTGCCATAGAGTGGAAAAACTTAGTGCATTTATCGGAATTTTTCAAGTAAACACACTTAGCTTTTTGGTAATAGAAACTCCTCTCCGCTTCAAGAAGATTATTAGCAACTTTTCTCAAACGAGCCACCTGACTTTGCAATTCTAGATTATCCGGGTTATTTTGCAGATCAATTTGCAAATATTCCAAGTTTGAGGAAGCAACCTTTGCTCTCGTAGAGATATGTGAGAAATGTTTCGTATTGAGTTTCCTAAGCACTCCCTTGAGCCTTTGCAATTTCTTACAAAGAGAGTATTGCCTAGTTCCCCTCACCACATGGTTCCAACCTTTCCCCACCTCATCAATAAAATCCTCATGATTTACCCACATGTTGTAGAACCGAAAAGGGGACTTTTTCTTGTCAACTTCTCCAAGAAGAGAAACAATGCATGGTGAATGATCGGAATGGCCACCCGAGGGCAAAAAATTAGCAAAACTATTAAATCCCCCTTGCAACCAAGCTTCATTTACCATGGCTCTATCAATCTTACTCCAAACCGAGTCATTAGTCCAAGTGAGAAAGCAACCAATATATGTCAAGTCGGAGATACCAAGCTTAAGACAACAATTTTCAAAATCCCTGATTTCATAAGGAGTCACATCCGCCCCATTGCTCTTTTCATCAAAATTAAGCACATTATTGAAATCGCCCATAAGCAACCAAGGCAAAGAGCAATTCGAGCCAAATTCCATAATATTGTTCCAAAGAGGCCTACGGCTAACAATAGTATGATATCCATAGACAAAACTCATAAGGAAAGTAAGGGACATTACCTTGCAAGTAATAGAGCAATGAATAACTTGTGGCGAAGAACCAAGAACCACAATATCCACTTTCAAAGCATTCCATAAGACATAAATCCGATCGGCTTGATGTGTATGAAAGTTGTTGAATTGAGAAAATCCATCAAATTTATTCCTCATTATCCTCTTCAACTTCGGTTCATCCACCTTAGTTTCCAAGAGAGCCATAATATCAATATCATGAAGATTCATGAAAGTCCGAATCCCATTTTGTTTACAGGGTAGATTCAATCCCCGTATATTCCAAGTACTAATCTTCATGATGTAGGAGCGAGATGACCCCTCTTACCATCTTTATAATTAGTAGTGCACTTTCTATTCTCAATTTTAGCCTTTGATTTATCATTGCCAACCGTCCCAGAAATTCGCCTATCAACTGGTCGGCCACTGCCTTTAGCTGTAAAATTCTGTTGCCCAGTTATGTTTCTGCCTTCATTGGCCTTGTCCTGGAGACAACCTTTCACATTAGTCGCAGGCATCTGAACAACATTACCTGCATTCTGTCCCCGGGTGGAACTCTCACCAGCATAATCCCCATTCCGATCTTTGGCTTTAGTCAACACCTGGATAGGTGTGATCTGTCCCACCTTAATTACAACATTCTGCACTTTATTTCTATTATCAACAACCTTGAATGGAACTTCATCGACAGTAGGATCTACTTGTTGATTATCATCAGCCATAACAGGTTGATTAGCATGTTCCACCCCGGACTCAGGTGCCCCTTGAGAAACAGCCGCATTCTGTCCATCCGAATCAAGAAATGGTTCAGGTTGCACTACAGCCGAACCTGCTTTACCCGGTTTATTACCAGCAATCTTACCCTGTTTGGTAACCTGTGCTTGAGCCTTCTTATGTCCCACAGTCTGAACTTGTTTGGTACCCGTAGGATTTGATGGGCATGTAGCAGTAGAATGCCCAAAAAATTGACAGGTTCCATAAAATTTCGGTTCATATTCAAATATAACCTTTTGAACTCTCAATTTACCGTTAGGCATATTCATATCAACGGTTCGTACTAATTCTTTGGACGCATCAATTTCAACAAGAATCTGGGCATAAGATACTCTACCCTTGTTAGATGTGAGCTTATCTGTGCAAAGGGTGTACCAATTTTTGAAGCAATTCTCGACAAAAGTTTCGAATTCCAACACTCAAGTGGTAGACCCGAGAGTTTGATCCATACCGGCATGATACTAATACCCTCATCCCCAAAGTCAAAGCACCGGGGCATAATTTTAAGCATCAATGGTCGACCAAAGACAAGGTAAGGGCCCCCATGCAAAACAATATTCCTCGAATCTTCATCCTCAAACTTGAAAACCAGCCATCCACTATCATGAACATCATAATGGAATTGAACGTTCCAAGACTCACACAATTCCATAAGGGCCTTCCTCCCGAGGAATCTTCCAGCAAAAAATCCAACAAGGCAAAATCCCCAAGATTTTTCCACCTCATCCAGTTCCTCTTCAATAACATCAATAGTTTGTGGCTGGCCAACTATCAATTCCAGTTGAATTCTAGCATCTATTTTCCTGTTGTCTTTAAACAGATTAACCCATGAGGCCGTAGGTTCGTTAGCAAGAGGTTTAGTTCCTGCAACATCATTTTTATCCACGTCTAGAGGCTTATCCACCGAGGCATCCACATCCGTATCCTCGTCTCCAAGAGTTCTAGAGACAGTAGGTGATAACGGGCAAATCTCCTCAACTTCATAGTCCCCATCCACTGTTTCATCACATTGAATATTACATGCATCCAAATTCTGGGCATCCAAATTAAATTCCTATTCTACCCACTTAATTGCTTGGGCATTTGAATTGAATTTCACAGTTGGCCGTCCACTAAGCTGGCTCGATTTTTTTTTCTTGCCCATAAGTGGCAGAATAGAACCACCAAGCACTAAACTCGATCAGCCCACAATCAAAATAATTTAAATGTATAATAGTCCCCAAAAAATGGCCCACTATTGAAACAAAATAGACCCGACCCACACTTGAAAACGTGGGGAGTAATAATAGAATATTACAAATCTTGCTCAACACACTTCACTTGCAAAATCCCAGGGAAACCGCAAATGGAGTACAATAAAACAGTAAAATAATACCCACTATGCATATCCAACGATCAAAATTCTCCAAAACGTGTACCACACACCAACCACAGTCAAAGTGTGCAATAAAATATATATATCTATTAAAATAGATATACAATACATACAACCTTCAAGAGATGAAGAAGGAGAGCAACCACAGCATGAAGAAGAGAAAGACCGTTCCAATAAAATACATAGAATGAATCAGAAAAGTCCAAGAAGATAACGGGCCAACCTGGAAATAACTGAGAGAATCTGAATATCATAACAGAAACAACCGAAACGCTTGAGACCACACTGAACGAAACAAAACCAGAACTGTAAAGAGGCACAATCCTGTGCCAGAAACTGGTAAGAAATACCGGCCTGAGATGATATCAACCCAAAGCAGAAACCCAAGGAGAAACGGCAAGAGCAAGATATACCAAGGCTGGCAAAGCAAGCGGGGAGACAAGAACGATAGCACTGCAAAGAACATGGTGGAATAATCCCTCCCTAGGTAAGAGACCCAATACAGATGGAGACCAAAACCAAAGCTGGGAAGAGACAAATGTAACAGAATCGTTCTCATCAGAAATAGCAAAAGAACTGAACAGAAACCGTAACAACAAAAACAACAGGCCAAACTGAAAATTTTTTGGACTAAAATCAAACAATCTGACCAATATTACCTTGGCAATCACCTGGAGTAAACTTTACTGCATAACTAATTGAAATCAGCAAGAAGAGAAATGTCAAAATAGAAAAAAAACGAGGCACTCCATGTGTTTCTCTCACTAGAAGTTGAGAGCATCCTCTCTCTAACCAAGCTTTTTTTGGATCTTGAACGCACATATGCATATGTTCGCCGTGAAGCAAATCGTAAGACTCTTTTAACTGGTGATCCGACTTCTTTTGAACCTGTGGCTATGATAGCCCGGCGGAATAACTCATATGTTCGACAAACCAATACAAGTGTTGTACCACCTTCTTCAACAACATCTCGTAGCTTTGATATTGGAAGTAAGTCATCTGGTGAAACAAGATATTGTACTTATTGTGGTGCAATAGGACACACTCAAAGTCGATGCTATGATCTTTTTGGATATCCTGAATGGTGAGATTCTTCTAAGGCTCCAAAACGTAAAGCTAAAATTGCAACAGCAAATGTGTCAGCTTCTGTAGCCATAGCTAAACAATCTGCCCAACCAGATGTTGATGCCTTACACATCTCTTCGGATCCACCAGGTAAATTGTTCAGTAAACTTGCTACCATTGGGTCATGTACATGGATTATTGACTCAGTCAAGTGTGGAACATACCAGTTCAACATCTTCTCGTTCAGAACATGATATTTGGTTATGGCATAAACGTCTTGGACATGCTTCATTTGGATATTTAAAGTATTTATTTCCTAAGTTATTTTCAAAGACATCTCCTTTAATGTTCAAATGTGAAACCTGTGAATTGGCTAAAAGCCATCGTGTTCCTTTTCCAATAAGTTCAAATAAAAGTTCTTTACCATTTATACGTGTACACTCTGATGTTTGGGGACCTGCAAAGGTTCCAACTTTGAATGGATCTCTGGTGGTTTGTTTATTTTATTGATGATTATAGTCGTATGACTTGGATATGTTTGATGAAAACTAAGCATGATGTTTGCTCATTATTCAAGCAATTTTCTTTGATGATTACCACTAGTATAAAACTTCAATTCAAGTCCTTTGAACTGATAATGGAGGAGAATTCATTAATCATGAAATGAAGTTGTTCTTACAACTTCATGGTGTCATCCATCAAACTACATGTCCATATTCTCCTCAACAAAACGGGGTTGCCGAAAGAAAAAACTGTCACCTCTTAGAAATGGTTCGAGCTATGTTATTTGAAGCCAAGATGCCGCTTCATTATTGGGGAGAATCTCTCTCTACAACCTCTTATATGATAAATCGTATCCCATCCCGTAGCCTGGACTTTCATACCCCACTTGAAACATTAAATCATAACCTTAACTCATCACTACTACCAAACTTGCCTCCAAAAGTTTTTGGATGCACAACCTTTGTCCACTTGCCACATCATACTCACCATAAACTTCAACCACGTGCTATTCGGTGTGTTTTTGTTGGATATGGACTTCATCAGAAAGGATATAGGTGTTACCACCCACCAACTCGCAAAATATATGTTACTATGGATGTCCAATTCCATGAACATCAGATGTTTTTTTCTGCTACCTCTACTGCAAGTCAGGGGGAGAAAAGTATTGACTTGCAGCCCCTTAGCCATAATCCTGAAACTGATCCTGAACATCCCTCTCTAGAATCACTTTCTGAATCCGAATCTGAGCATCATGAAGAAATGGGTATTAAGTTGAACTTACAAGAAATCGAAGATCATGGATCTGAATCTCTAGAAATTGATCCTGAACCTCGTGTTCAAGATAATAGAGCTGAACTTGAAGAACTACAACAATTGTCACCTTCTCTTGATGCTTCATCACGAGCTGAACGTCAGATAAATCCTGAACCTTCTCTTCGAATACTTCCAAACCGAACCACAAGAGGAGTCCCTAAAGTAAGCTATGAACCTATTCTGAACTCTACTCCTAAATATCCAATAATTAATTATGTATCTTACCATAGGTTGTCAAAGACATGTGAATCATTTGCAAATCAATTATCTACTGTACATATACGTAACAGTGTGCAGGAAGCCATACAGATTTTAAATGGAAAGATGCAATGAACCAAGAGATGAAGTCTCTTCAAAAGAACGGAACATGGGAGGTAGTTGATTTACCAGATGGAAAAAAACCTATTAGATGTCGATGGATCTTTACAATCAAGTACAAAGCAGATGGAGGTATTGAAAGATAGAAAGCTCGACTGGTTGCTAAAGGATATAGTCAAATCTATGGAATTGATTATGCAGAGACTTTTGCACCAGTCGCCAAAATTAATACTGTACGTATTCTTTTATCCTTAGCTGCAAATCTTGACTGGCCTCTACATCAATTTGATGTGAAGAATGCATTCCTACATGACAATCTCCAAGATAAAGTATACATGGAATTACCTCCAGGATGTAGATTACATATGGAAGGTACTATCAAGGTGTATGCACGGGATTACATTCCCCTCACATGGAGGGTGCGCACAAATATTTTATTGTATGTGAACCGTAAACTCGTGTGTACATTATTATGTACACGTAGCATTACCATACATTTTATACTTGGAGCAGTGACACCTTGTTTTACTGAGGAAGAGAGTTCTACTGTTGCATCTTTTGAATTCTAGATGAACTAGGATCAGGGTGGAGCCAAGATAAAGAGTTGAGGCCAAATTTCATATTGGGAGCAAAATTGAAAATTATGAGGAGTTTTTTGAAACTTCTGTGCAAAATCTTGAAAAATCTTAGTTCAAGGTCTTGGAATTGAAATTTAGTGGGGCAGCTGATTTCATGGAAGTATGATTTATGCTTTGTGTCAGGTCGTTCATAGATTTTTTGTGCGAAAAGACTATCCTTCTTCGAGACTACACAAGAAACGCAACAGATAACTGAAAGTTACTATACAGTATATTTTATTTCTCCAAAATGCACATGAAAATCCAGTTTTACAGGGAAATCTTATTTTAGAAATCGAAAGACTGCTCCATAGCTAAACACGACACATGAAATGCATTGGAATTAAGCAGGTACGTTATACAATTCAACTGTCATGCAACACTACAAGTCTACACTTACTCCGGTACATCTCTTCAAGACCTTGCATCCCGGGTCCAACGCTTCAAGATGTATCGACTAGGTACTATCTTTATATTACAATAGTCAAGCACTTTCAGCGTATGGCTACATAAAATTCCAACAAATTGAAACTTCATACAACTGCAGGCAACTGAATCGTCTTCTGAGCAATATATAACTGTATACTGTCGAAGTTGGCCATAAGTACTGACTTGATATTCAGAAGACGATGCAGTATCAACACATTGGTTAATGACAAGATTTAGAGAATTTTCATATTCTTGCTGAAACAATTCAAAAATGTTTGGTGTGTATACATCCCTTGCCTGCTTCAGCATTACCACATCCCCCAGTAGTCTTGGCATGTGTTGACTCATATCGTAATTTGCTTCTAATTCCCTGAAACGCCAGTCGTTCACCATCCTCCCAAAGTGCTTGAAAAATTGAAGAACATGTGATACCGGCTTAAGGTATTTTTCCAAGGTAGTAATAGAATCCTCAGAGAGTCGAGAAGTTTCTATGTCAGCCGAGAATATATGCTTACCATACGGTAAAGCCCATTTCTCTCTTTCTTCAAATTTCTCGTGCAACCACTTGTTTTCCCAAAGACCATATGCGTCCAACATAACCTTCCAGGAATTAACAAAATCTTCTTCCTCGTTCTGATTAAAAATACAGCTGCACAAGTCGTTAACAAAAGAATCTGACCTGACTGTTACTTCCCTCAAATGCTCAAGTACATTCTGGTATGAATGCCATATGCAGTACCGGTGGCTTGTTTCTGGAAATTCAGATATGATTGCTTCAGAAATAGCAGCATCTTGATCAGAAAGTATTGTCTTTGGCTTTTTTCCCAACATCGCTTTAGTGAAAGTTCGAAATAGCCACTCAAAAGATTCAGTAGTGTCATCATACAGAAATGCAGCACCAAAGACCAGCATCTGCTTATGATTATTCAACCCCAAAAAAAGTGCTAAAGGCCGCCATTCTTTGTTTAGATAGTAGTACGTTGTATCAAAGCAAACCACATCGCCAAAATCACTATAGTCTGTCATCATCTTCTCATCAGCCCATAAAAAGTTGGTCAGTTGCTCTTCAGCATCAAGTTGTACAGCACAAAAAAATGTTGGATCCTTTAATTGCTTATTCTGAAAGTACTGACGAATACGTTCTGCTTCATCCAGCTTTATTCTTCTTGAACGTTTTGACGAGAGCCTAGTTTCATGATCTATGGGATCATAACTGAAATTGCCTTGTGCCCCTTCTCCTCTTGATAACAACTCAGCAAGTGATTTTGGCTGCAAGTTAGAGCCCTCCAATGCACTGGATTCAACAGCTTGATTTGTAGCAAACCTCTTCTGAGATCGTAACATGCGAACTTTACATGAAGGTACCAACTCGTGATTATGATGTTCTTCAAATTGAGTGACACGATACTTACCATCAGCTTGACGAGAAACAACTAATTGTGCCATGCAACCAACTCTAGTTTCCTTCCGAGGTCGCTTCACCTTCAAACCCCTTTTGTCTTTCTGCCGAAAACCTTCTCTAAAACAAGTATATCTCCTAGATGCCACAGCACCATCTACTTTGCTCCTGTTGACATAATCCTTACGAACACTAAAACCTAGTCGCCCTGCATATGCATTGTAGAACTCATAAGCATGATCTTCCGAGTCAAACCCCATACCCAACTTCGGTACCCCATCTGCTGCAGAGTTACCAGCAGATTCTGCCTCAATGGCCTCGACGAAAGATATTCTCTTTTGTGATGGTAATAGATGAGCTGTGACTGATGTTGCAAACTCGTGATTGTGTTTTGTTTCAAAATGAATGACACGATATTTTCCATTAGGTTGACGTGTTATGGTCATATGTGCCAGACAACCAGTTCTTGTATCCTTTCGGGGTTTATTTGATTTCAAATCACGCTTAGCAGATCCATAGCCTTGCCTATAACATGTATACCTTCTTGATACTACGAACCCTGTAATATTACTTCTATTTACAAAGTCTTTCCGGATGCTGAAACCTTCCATGAGAGCATATCTATTATAACATTTGTAGGCATGGTCTTCTGATTCAAACTCCAGGCCAAGTTTTGGCACGAGAAACACGCAAGCTTCATCTTTTATACCTTGAACAGATTCTGAGGAGGTCGTGGATGGAGCCTCGGGAGTCTGAAACACATGCTTATCATCAACATCGATTCTCGGCTGGTTCACAGAGCAGATATCAGGACTCTGATCTTTATGCCTGCCATCAACATCATCTTTTAATCCATTGTTGTCAATAGAGGAACCATTCTGGCTAGTGAACTCGTACTCATCATCAGTATCAACTCCATTCTTGTCCATTGAAGCATTCAGGCAGCTATATGTACTCTCACTGTCTACGTCCATGACATCTCCACCAGCAGAGGAAACTTCTTGGCTCGGAGTCATTTCTCCACTGTTGACAGTCAACTCAGTCTCAGGAGGAGAGGAAAGTTTATGAGTCTCACCTGTCTGTTTTACATTAGTATCTAATGCATATGACACATCACCTTTCTCTCCAATGCACTCTTCGGAAGGGATCCTCACTTCAGCATCCTCACCAGTTTCCATGTAACTTCATTCCAAGGAAAAAGATGGATAGGATTAAAGATTAAATCATTATAATGCGCAGCATACAAATCACAGGAATAAACAGACATATAATTCCCCGAGCACTAACATGAGAACTAATATATTCTTGGCTTCTTAATTCGCAAACATCATTTCATGTGATGAAGTAATTCCTAGATAGAATTCACCACATATTATAAAAATTTCACCAATTTTCCATAAAACAGATAACAACCCTTGGAAGCATTGCTTGTTTAAGCAGTAGTATTAGGCACCATTTCATCAAAAAACCTGGCACCTACGATCCATTAATTACTCCAGTGAACCTGACCCCAAAAATGGAAAATTCTATTTGCCCAGATTCATATCACGTACACGCCAAAATCATTATTAAACTCTAATAATTCAGCAAATTTCAAAACCCTAAACACACTAAAAAAAAAAAAAACGAAAAGTAAACATTAGGGAATGACGAAGCAAAAGAAAGTTCACAATCCAAATGTACGAAGGTTCGCACAAAATCACGTATTGGGTATAGAAAAAATGCACTTAATGTTTTAAAATTCTATCCATTTTCCTCAACTGAAATTCCCGAAAAAAGAAAATAATTTATATTCTCTATATCCTAAAATAGTGATACAGCTTCAACATTTACATACAGAGAGAGGACGAAAGAACCTGAAACAACGTTATCTGAACGACGTCGAATCTTCGCCGGCGGTGGAGTTCGGATTTATGTGTTTCTTCTGTTTGCCGGCGGTGAAGCGGGTTCTCTACTGTCACATTCGATCAAATCTTATCCAGTGCGGACTTCAACGATTTTTGATACACGACTTTAATGAAGGGGTGGGGTGCTGGCTATTGGGCGGTGGTTTTTTTTTGTTTTTCTCTCTCTATAAAGGAAGCTAGTTCAGGCCTTTAAATTGATATTGAAAATAATTGGAGAAATCTAAATCGAACATAACAAAATTATATGAAATAAGTTATTACCTAAATCTTGGTTAAATGTATTTCTTGATATTGAAGTTAAATAATAGTATTTATTTAAAAAGTTCTTAACATATCTATCGTTAGTCCATTTGTATAAACTAAGTTGTTCTAAATCTCTTATAGCTCTTCTTTTTATACTCATATGTCCTGAATTTGGGTTTGCTCCCGTTATTAAAATTTGTATTTTATTAACAAAATTATATGGATTACTTCCCATACTAACTAATTGTTCAAATTCTTCTTTCTTTTCTAATTTCAATGCTTCCCACATAATTTTTACCTTATCTCCTAAAAATGTTTCTAAATACCTATACATATCTAAGGGTTCCATTGCTTGGAAATTTCTAATATAATGTCCTATTATAGTATTCTTCCATACATCTATTACATTATTCTATGTCTGGGGATCATGTGCTGTGATATTTAAAATTTGTGTTTTATGATCTGATTAAAATTCTATTTTCTTTTCTTGGGGTCTTTCACTTCCTCTTGCCTATTTTTCTTCTGTATTATTATAAAAAAGGTAAGCTCCTCTTGGGGGAAAACATTATCCATAAGAAACTGTTTCATGTTTAACTGTTCTATCAAAGGGTGTATCTCTAAAGGCTTTATAAGTATTAGAATCTTCTATGAGTTCTTTTGTATAACTAACTTCTGAAATTTCAGAATTATTATCATTTAAGTCTTCTTTAATTATTCCTATTCTTATATTATGTTCTTGATCATAATATAAGTATTCTGATTCTTTTATTATTTTACTAAGATACATCTGATCTTCTAATTTCAATAATTCTTTTTTTTTTTTATCTAAATTCATTTCTAATTCTTTTGGATAAATTCTTTTATCTATTTCTTCATTTATTAGTTCTAAATGAATTCTATCTTTAAATGGTTCTTGATGCTGTTCTTCTCCTAGATTGGATTCTTCCTCAAAATCATCTTGTCTTTGTACTTGATTGTAATCTAAAAATCTTAGACTAGTTCTCCCATGAATGTCTTTATAAGTCAAAACTTCTTGTGGTGCTATAATTGTTTCTTGGTTTTCTAAATTTTTTTTTTTCATATCCCATTCTAATCCTGCTAATTGTTCTGATGAATATTCTCTTGGTTTTACCATATTAATTCCTTGACTACTCATTAAGTTTACTACTTTATCTATATAAATTTTATATTTTGTCTGGGAATTATTTGAATATCTTCCTAAAAATCCTATATTAATTAATAAATTGTCTTCAGTTTCTACGTCTTCATATCCTTTAGTTTGAATTCCTATTTTAATTTTTTCTGAAAAATCTTTAATAGTTAATAAAAAGTCTGGATTACAATAAATTATCTCATTATTATTATTCATATCTACTTCTGTGCTAGCAATCATACTTTATCTATATTATTAATTCTTTCATCATATATAGGGACGAATACTTTACATACTAAGTTTTTTCTCATTAATCATTTTATTCCTGTAACTATTAATCCTAAATGCATAAACCTAAATTTTTTCTTTTTTAATTCTCTTTTAGAAGCTTCTGAAATTAAATTAAATTTTTTAACTTGGTTTCCAATACACTGAATAGATATTTCTTTGCTATGTCTGAAAAATTGTGTTCTTGTTTCAAAAATTCCTCTGTTATATAATATTTCTGGGTTAAATATTCTTAAACCATTTGTTTGAAAATCTATAACTTCTTCTATATTTTGATTATATTGTACTGGTCTATTTAAAACTTTCTATTATATTTCTACTTATGCTTGAAGTAATATTTCTAGATATAGAGGCTTCTTCATTATTTCTAGTATTCTCATTTATTGTTCTAGATCTTTCAATAAATGAATTTAAATTACTTATCTTGGAAAATTTATATTCTTTGGGTAATCTTCTGACTACTTTTTATTTTCCTGTATTTTTAAAGCTTAAGTTTTCTAATTTTTCTTTTAAGAATTTTAGATCAGTTTCTGTTTCTAATTGTTCTACTGGTACTTTTCTTTTATCTAAATTATCTATGTTTTTATGAAATGATACTAAAAGTGCTATTATTAAATTATTTTATTTTATGATTATTGTTTCTGTAGTCTTAGGTGAAGATATGCGAGTAAATCCTTCTGGTTCCTCGTGATAATTTATACAATATTCTAATGCTTCTAAATAATTTATATATGTCATTAACGAATAAAAATTTCTTTTAATTCTTTTACTAATCCTTCTATTCTAATTATGATTTTTTTTATTTCTATTTCTTTTTCTTTAGATTTATTAAAATTTAAAATTCTTTTAATCTCTGTTAAATCTACCTTAAAAGGTACTTTTTCTAATTTAACAATTTTATCTAAAATACTAGAATTTTGATTTTTAATATAATCTAATAATTCTTTTATATTTCTTATTTCTGGTCTCTTACTATAATATTATCTTTAATTATTTCTAAATAATTAACATTCTTTTTATTTTCTAATTCTAAATTTTTTGATAAATTTATAATTAAGTCTATTAAACTATTTTGACTTGAATCTTCTGAGAATAAACTATGTAGTTTATGTTTATTTTCTAAATTACACTTTATTATATTATTTTTTATAGTCTGTACTTTCTTACTAAGACTTCTTATATCTAGATCTAAACATTCTAATTGTCTTTTTGTTTCCAGTATCTGCTAAAGTTTATTTTATCCCAAATTTCTTGTATATATATATATATATATATATATATTCTTCTATTAATACTTTCTTAACTAGGTATTCTCTTATTTCTGCAGGTAATTCTTTTGTAACTCTTAATATTTCTTTTACTTCTATAAGATCTTTACTATAGGTTCCTACTATTTGATCTTCTGTAATATATCCGTCTATTTGTTGACTATATTCTATCTGATATCTAAGTCTGCATTTTTTATTTATTCAGATATAATTTTTCAAAAGAAAAAAAATAGAAAAAAAAGAAATAATAATTAGAATAGAAGGATTAGTAAAAGAATTTATTATTAGTTAAAGACATATATAAATTATTTAGAAGCATTAGAATATTTTAAAAATTATCACGAAGAACCAGAAGGATTAACTCGTACCTTTTCACCTAAAACTACAGAAACCATAATCATAAAACAAAATAATTTAATAATAGCACTTTTAGTATCACTTCATAAAAAGATAGATAATTTAGATAAAAGAAAAGTACCAGTAGAACAATTACAAACAGAAACTGATCTAAAATTCTTAACCGAAAAATTAGAAAATTTAAGCTTTGAAAATATAGGAAAAGAAAAGTAACCAGAAAATTACCCAAATAATATAAATTTCCAAGATTAGTAATTTAAATCCATTTATTGGAAGATCTAGAATAATAAATGATAATACTAAATATAATGAAGAAGCCTCTACATCTAGAATTAGTACTTCAAGCATAAGTAGAAATATAATAGAAAGAGTTTTAAATAGACCAGTACAATATAATCAAAATATAGAAAAAATTATAGATCCACAATAGGATTATTTAAGATTCCAGACAAATAGTTTAAGAATACTTAACCCAGAAATATTATATAACAGAGGAATTTTTGAAAAAAAAAAAAAAAAAAAACACAATTTTTCAGACATAGCAGAGAAATATCTATTCAGTGTATAGGAAACCAAGTTAAAAAATTTAATTAAATTTCAAAAGATTCTAAAAGAGAATTAAAAAAGAAAAATTTTAGATTTATGTATTTAGGATTAATAGTTATAGGAATAAAATGATTAATGAGAAAAAACCTAGGATGTAAAGTATTAGTCACTATATATGATGAAAGAATTAATAATATAGATAAAAGTATGATTGTTAGCACAGAAGTAGATATGAATAATAATAATGTGATAATTTATTGTAATCCAAACTTTTTATTAACTATTAAAGATTTTTCAGAAAAAATTAAAATACGAATTCAAACTAAAGGATATGAAGACGTAGAAACTGGAGACAATTTATTAATTAGTATAGGATTTTTAGAAAGATGTTCAAATAATTCCCAGACAAAATATAAAATTTATAGATAAAGTAGTAAACTTAATGAGTAGTAAAGGAATTAATATGGTAAAACCAAGAGAATATTCATCAGAACAATTAGCAGGATTAGAATGAGATATTAAATTTTTTTTTAAAAACCAAGAAACAATTATAGCACCACAAGAAGTTTTGACTTATAAAGACATTCATGGGAGAACTAGTCTAAGATTTTTAGATTACAATCAAGTACAAAGACATGATGATTTTGAGGAAGAATCTAATCCAGGAGAAGAACAACATCAAGAACCATTTCAAGATAGAATTCATTTAGAACTAATAGATGAAGAAATAGATAAAATAATTTATCCAAAAGAATTAGAAATGAATTTAGATAAAAAAGAATTATTAGAATTAGAAGATCAGATGTATCTTAATAAAATAATAAAAGAATCAGAATACTTATATTATGATCAAGAACATAATATAAGAATATGAATAATTAAAGAAGACTTAAATGATAATAATTCTGAAATTTCAGAAGTTAGTTATACAAAAAAGCTTATGGAAGATTCTAATACTTATAAAGCCTTTGGAGATACACATTTTGATAGAACAGTTAAACATGAATAGTTTCTTATGGAGGAGGTTTTTCCCCAAGAGGAGCTTACCCTTTTTATAATATTACAGAAGAAAAATACATAGCAAGAGGAAGTGAAAGACCCCTAGAAAAGAAAATAGAATTTCAATCAGATCATAAAGCACAAATTTTAAATATCACAGCACATGTCCCCAGACATGGAATAATATAATAGATGTATGGAAGAATACTATAATATGACATTATATTAGAAATTTCCAAGAAATGGAACCCTTAGATATGTATAGGTATTTAGAAACATTTTTAGGAGAAAGTGTAAAAGTTATGTGGGAAGTATTTAAATTAAAAAAGAAAGAAGAATTTGAAAAATTATTTAGTATGAAAAGTAATCCATATAATTTTGTTAATAAAATACAGATTTTAATAACAGGAGCAGACCCAAATTCAGGACATATGAGTATACAAAGAAAAGCTATGAGAGATTTAGAACAACTTAGTTTATACAAATGGACTATGGGTAGATATGCTAAGAACTTTTTAAATGAATACCATTATTTAACTTCAATATCAGGAAATACATTTAACCAAAATTTAGGTAATAAGTTATTTCATAAATTATCAAGACCATTATGATTAGAAATTATAGACAAATGGAATAATTTAATTTCAGTTAGAGAAGAACCAGAAAAACTATGGAGTATAGAACAGAGAATCCAACATGTAATAAGATGTTTAGAAAATAAATGTGTAGAACTACAAATCCAAAAACAACTTAAAAAGACAGATTATAAATTTTGTAAAGATATTTTTACCCCCACAAACTTATGGAGCCTCTAGTTCAGGTAAAAAGAAATATAATAAGAAAGATAGAAAATATAAGAAACCTATTAGAAAAAGATATTTTCGTAGAAAATCTAATAAAAGAAAACCTGATCTAGATGAAAAAAGACGTGTTGAAAAATTTAAACCATAAAGGACTTATAAAAATAGACTTAGTTGTTATGTTTGTAATAGCAATGAACATTTAGCCAAGACATGTCCAAAAAGAATAAATAATTATGATAAAAAGAGTACACTAATAGAATGTACTAATGAAGATCTAATACAATTAGATGAATATATTTTAGACAAAGAATCTATTTACAATATTATACCAATAGAAGACAAAACTTTAGAAAACATAGAAGAATCTGATTATGAAATAATAGATGAATTTTCAAATATAAGACTAAAAGAAGAATCAGAATCAGATGAAGAAATTGATTTAGTAAATACTATAATAGAATGTTTATATAATTGACAAAGACATAAATGAGCAGATAATGTAGCTTGTTATTTATGTAATTGGTATCCAATTAGAAAACTTAGAGCAAAATGTTTAGAATATTATAAAGAAGCATGCATAAAATGCCTAGAAAAAAAGAATTTTATTCAAAAAGAAGAAATTAATACATAAATTTTAAAAGAAAGAATTGATATTTCAGAAATAAAAATCCTTAGGAAAAGAATAGAAAGTTTAGAAGAAATGCAAAAGTTCATAATAAACAAAATTGAAATATTAGAATATAATAATAAAGGTAAATCAATAGAAATTGAAGAACAAGGAAAAGAGTGTTTACAAAAAGAATATGTACAAGTAATCTGTAATCTAGAAAAACTTAAAAGTATTAAGGTAAAATGTTATATAAGAATAGGACAATATGAAATAAAATGCTTAGGATTAATAGATTAAAGATGTAGTAATTGTATAATTAATAAGACATTAATACCAAAGCAATACATAATACAATCAAAAAATCCAATAGAAGCACAACAAATGGATGGAGAACTATATCCTTATACAGAATTACTACAATCAAATAGTAAGATTAGTTTTGAAACAAATTGTGGTAGAAGTATAGAATATACCTTACCTAAAGAATCTGTATGGATTAGACCTCTAAATGTTAAAGATACAGATTTTATTATAGGATTAAGTTTTTTGTTAAAAGACAATAGGAGTGTTACAATTACTAAAGACTTTTTATATTTACAAAAACATACATTATTTACACCAACACAGACTCATCATTTCCCATCAGAGTGCGTAGAGAAGCATGGCGGAAGTAGAAGTAGAAACAACTGTGCCTGTGAAAAAGAAAGAGAATGTCAGTTATTAGAAGATAATTTAGAAAATTTTGAAGATAAATTTAAAAATTTTGAAAACATAGAATTAATAGATAATGAAAAAAATCTATGATATGTTAATAACAGAACAAGATATAGAAAACTTAATCTCTAGATTAGAAAAAATAGAAATATTAGGAGAAAATGTATTAAAATACTGGGAAAAAGATAAAATATTTTTTGAATTAAAGATTAAAAATCCAGAATATATAATTAAGACAAAAAATATAGAAGCTACAAATTTAGACATAGAAGATTTTAAAATGCACATAGAAGAACTCTTAAAATTAGGAGTAATAAGAAAATAAAAAAGTTCACATAGATCAGTAGCCTTTATAAGTAGGAAACATTCAGAAATTATTAGAGGAAAGAGTAGAATGATCATTAATTATAAAAGATTTAATGATACCACTATAGATGATGCTTATAACATACCAGATAAGACAATATTAGTTAATAAGATACAATACTGTAAGATTTTTAGTAAATTTGATTTAAAATCAGAATTTTGGTGGGTAAAAATGCATCCAGACAGTATTAAATGGACAACTTTTACCTGTCCAGAAGGACATTATGAATGACTTGTAATGCCATTTGGATTAAAGAATGCACTAAGTAATTTTTCAAAGAAAAATGGAAAATATTTTTAATAAGCATAGTAAATTTGTGATAGTCTACATAGATGATATACTAATATTTAGTAAGAATAGAAGAGAACATAGAAGACATTTACAGATAGTATTTTCAGAATTTATGAAGCATGACTTAATAGTTAGTAAAAAGAAAATGATCTTATTCAAAGAATTTATAGACTTTTTAGGAGTAAATATAGCAGAAGGAAAAATTAGATTACAACCTCATATAGCACAAAAAGCCTTAGAATTTTTAGATAAAATAGAAGATCTAAAGCAAATGCAAAATTTTTTAGGACTAGTAAATTATGCTGACATTTATAAAAGATTTGGGAAAAATAGCAGGACCTTTATATGCAAAAACCTCTCATACATGACAAAGATTTTTCGATCAAGAAGATATAAGATTAGTTCAACAAATAAAAGAAAAAATAAAGAATTTACCAGAATTAGCTATGCCATTAGATTCAAAATACTTAATTATAGAAACATATGGAAGTATGATAAAATGAGTAGCCATATTAATATGCAAACCCAATAAATATACTGATAAGTATAGAAAGAATATGTAGATATAATAGTGGTAATTATAAATAAAAAGGCAATTTAAGTAGTTTAGATGCAGAATTATTAGCTGTAAACTATGCATTAGATAGTTTTGAGTTATTCATAATAGCTAAAAAAGAAATAACTATAAGAACAGACTGCGTAGCTATAGTTTCTTTTGCCAATAAAATGAAAACAGATTCAAAGAGAAGTAGTAGACGAAGATGGTTAAATTTCATAGATAGAATTACAAATACAGGAATTAGTATAGAATTCGAACATATTAAAGGTAGTGATAATAAAGCTGTTGATATATTAAGTAGGATGATTATTGATAAAGATTATTCTTAAAAAATTGTTTAACATAATATTGATATACAGATGCCGAGATCAAGGCCTTTAAGGCCAGGGATTCCAGCAGGGAATTCATTTGCCTCAAACTCATTACCCCGGACTCCATATAATCAGAACAGACCCATGATCCAAGACGGAGTAAGGTTTGGTAACCAAGAACTGCTAGTCTTTCCTAATAGCAATATTTCTTTTAAGACTTTACCCCATATATCTTTATTTAGAGAAGAAAAATGCATTCTAGACAATTTATGGATTTCATATAATAGGAATCCTAAAGACCAAAAATACTTTCTTTCATGCATGAATGCATTATCAGAACACTTTAATTAGAACAAAAATAAGTATAAGTTTTATGTCGTAGTTAAAGGTAAAAATCCAGGAATTTTCCATTATTGGATAGAAATTGTAGATTGCATTAAAAAAATTTCAGATTCACTTTATAAGGGTTTTACAAGTTTTCAAGAAGCATTAGATGCAATGAGACAGCATATAGGAATTAATTTTTATTTATCTCTTTCCTTAAAAAATTATTTAAACCCTCCATTAGATTTCTCTCCAAGCAAAGATCAGAATATCTTTTGTCAGCACTGTAAATGTGTGTAGAGAAATTATAAAGTTATTAATGATGCAAATCAGAACTTGTCAATAGAAAGAGCCCAACTTCAGAAAAAGATAGCCCAGTTAGAAAAAGAAATTAGTGGATTAAAAGTTCAATATGCAACAGGTACTATGGATCCCAAAAAATCCATAGCTAGTCCAGTTGAAACAGTACTTGGTAAAGACTTATCAAACTCGTTGAAGGTTATGGACTTACCAAAAGCCCAACAGACTTAGAGGACTGTCGATTCCTCTACTAAATTAGACAATCAGATTTAACAGACTGATAAATCTGCTACAGATAAAGGAAAAAAAATCTGAAATTTATTAGGTCAGGCCAGTGGCAAATTTGATTATCTTGTTAAATATAGTCCACCAGAACATTTTTAAGAAATACCTAGTTCATCACAAGTCCAAGAGATTCAATCTTTTAAAAAAGACAAGGAAAAAATGATTGTTGAAAACAACCAAGACTAGAATGAAGATGTTGTATCTTTAGAAAGATTTTTTTGTACAAATTGAAGAATTCCAGAAACAAACAAAAACAGAAGAAGAAATTTCATCTAGAAGGAGAAAAAAGATTCAAATAAAAAAGAAGAAAAATAATGAAGAATTGAAGAATCAAATCAAAGAAGTAGTTAAGAAAGTTTTTGATAAGAAAAATTAAGAAGAAAAAGAAATTCCAGAAGTACCACAAATTGAAAATAATGCAGAAGATGGATCTCATCAAGATGATGAAGATGAAGACAATGAATGATACAATAATTCAGATGGTGAGATGTCATTTTCTACAGTGGCACGTCATAATCTTAATATAGACTAATCTAATCAGAAGATGCTCATTAATACATAGATCTGTCAAGAAAAAGAAGAAAAGTAAAGATTCTCTCAGAGCAACAGTATAAAAGAAGAAGACACGATAAAAAGATTTGTAAACCTTTTTGACTTTAGAAAAGATTTTTTAGATTTTAAGAATTTAGTTGAGAAAACTTTCAAAAAAGAAAGATTCACATTAATTAGAAATCTGGTTGGCCAGAAGCTTTTCGGTGAAGTGAGGGGCTTACCCACTAAGGGTAAAATAGACTTTTTCGCTCCCAAGAATTTCTCTATTTAAGGAGATAATTTCATATGGTTTAGGCAGAAGTTTACAACTTGTGTAATCACTGCCCTCAAAAAACCTTTTGAAATCCCTTCTCTAGAAAAATTCTCAATCCAAAATTATAAATCATTGTATAAATTTCTCAATAACAGTCGTTTGGAGCTTTTGAAGGTATCTTCTTAGACTTCTTTAGGGACTTCTCGAAAGGGAAATTCTTAGTTATATTTTTCTTTCATTATGTTTTTATAAATCCCAAAAATATGTTTCTATTTTTGTAATTTTGATTTTATGAACATATGATGTGAATATTTTCATAACCATTTCATTCCATGCATATATAAAAAACATAACTTAATTCTTAGAAGCCATACTGTTTTTAGATTAATCCTGAGTGACCCAAACAAATGAAAACTGTTGGCCGGAGTGAGCCTTTTGATGTTTTCTGTAATACTGAGGAAAAGGAACAAATTAATCTAAGAATTTCATAAGGGAGTGCCACGGATAATATATGTCATGGATGGTGAAAAAAAAAAGGATTTATAGAAAATAAAGAAAGAATTATAGAAAACAAAGGAGAGTATCAGTAGGATAAAAGTTTAATTAAGAAAAAACCTCCATATATTACTCATTAGAGCCACATAACTCATTCGAGCCCCATATAACTCTGACAGATCTCTATATTAATAAGCATCTTTTGACTAGATTAGTCTGAATTAAGATTCCGACGTGCCACTGTAGAAAATGACATTCCACTATTTGAATTATTGTATCCTTTATTGTCTTCGTCTTCATCATCTTGACGGGATCCATCTTTTGCATTATTTTCAATCTGTGGTACTTCTGGAATTTTTTTTTCTTCTTCATTTTTCTTATCAAAAACTTCCTTAACTGCTTCTTTGATTTGATTCTTCAATTCTTCATTATTTTTCTTCTTTTTTATTTGAATCTTTTTTCTCCTTCTAGATGAAATTTCTTCTTCTGTTTTTGTTTGTTTCTGGAGTTCTTCAATTTGTGCAAAAATTCTTTCTAAAGATACATTATCTTCATTATGGTCTTGTGCATCTTAGAGATGAATTAAGTCTTGGCTGTCTTTAACAATCATTTTTCCCTTGTATTTTTTAGAAGATTGAATCTCTTGGACTTGTAATGAACTAGGTCTTTCTTAAAAATGTTCTGGTGGACTATATTTAACAAGATAATCAAATTTGCCACTGGGCTGGCCTAATAAATTTCAGATTTCTTTTCCTTTATCTGTAGCAGATTTATCAGTCTGCTGAGTCTGATTGTCTAATTTAGTAGAGGAATCAACAGTCCTCTGAGTCTGTTGGGCTTTTGGTAAGTCCATAACCTTCAATGGGTTTGATAAGTCTTTACCAGCTATCGTTTGAACTAGACTAGCTATGAATTTTTTGGGCTCCATAGTACCTGTTGGATATTGGACTTTTAATCCAAAAATTTCTTTTTCTAATTGGGCTATCTTTTTCTGAAGTTGGACTCTTTCTATTGCCAAGTTCTGCTTTGCATCATTAAAAACTTTATAATTTCTCTACATACATTCACAGTGCTGACAAAGATATTCTGATCTTTGCTTGGAGAGAAATCTAATGGAGGGTCTGAATAATTTTTTAAGGAAGGAGATAAATAAAAATTAATTCCTATATGCTGTCTGGCTGCATCTAATGCTTCTTGAAAACTTGTAAAACCCTTGTAAAGTGGATCTGAAAAAATTTTAATGCAATCTACGACTTCTATCCAATAATGAAAAATTCCTGGATTGTTACCTTTAACTACAACATAAAACTTATACTTATTTTTGTTCTGGTTAAAGTGTTATGATAATGCATTCATGCATGAAAGAAAGTATTTTTGGTCTTTAGGATTCCTATTATATGAAATCCATAAATTGTCTAGAATGCATTTTTCTTCTCTAGATAAAGATATATGGGGTAAAGTTTTAAAATAAATATTGCTATTAGGAAAGACTAGCAGTTCCTAGTTACCAAACCTTACTCTGTCTTGGATCATGTGTCTGTTCTGATTATATGGAGTTTGGGGTAATGAGCTTGAGGCAAATGAATTCCCTGCTGGAATCCCTGGCCTTAAAGGCCTTGATCTCGGCATCTGTATATTAATATTATGTTAAACAATTTTTTAAGAATAATCTTTATCTATAATCATCCTAATTAATATATCTGCTGCTTTATTATCACTACCTTTAGTATGTTCGAATTCTATACTAATTCCTATCTTTGTAATTCTATCTGTGAAATTTAACCATCTTCGTCTACTACTTCTCTTCGAATATGTTTTCATTTTATTGGCAAAGAAACTATAGCTACGCAGTCTATTCTTATAGTTATTTTTTTTTTTTAGCTATTATGAATAACTCAAAACTATCTAATGCATAGTTTACAGCTAATAATTCTACATATATACTACTTAAATTGCCTTTTTCTTTATAATTACCAGTATTATATCTACATATTCTTTCTGTACTTTTATCAGTATATTTATGGGTTTGCATATTAATATGGCTCCCCATCCTATCATACTTCCATCTGTTTCTATAATTAAGTATTTTGAATCTAATGGCATAGCTAATTCTGGTAAATTCTTTATTTGTTCTTTTATTTGTTGAACTAATCTTATATCTTCTTGATTGAAAAAAAATTTGTCCTGTAGGAGAGGTCTTTGCATATAAAGGTCCTGCTATTTTTCTCAAATATTTTATAAATGATCTAGCATAATTTACTAGTTCTAAAAATATATGAATTTGCTTTAGATCTTCTATTTTATTTAAAAATTCTAAGGCTTTTTGTGCTATATGAGGTTGTAATCTAATTTTTCCTTCTACTATATTTACTCCTAAAAAGTCTATAAATTCTTTGAATAAGATCATTTTCTTTTTACTAACTATTAAGCCATGCTTAATAAATTCTGAAAATACTATCTGTAAATGTTCTCTATGTTCTCTTCTATTCTTACTAAATATGAGTATATCATCTATGTAGACTATCACAAATTTACTATGCTTATTAAAAATATTTTCCATTTTTCTTTAGAAAATACTTGGTGCATTCTTTAATCCAAATGACATTACAAGTCATTCATAATGTCCTTCTGGACAGGTAAAAGTTATCCATTTAATACTGTCTGGGTGCATTTTTACCTGTCAAAATTCTGATTTCAAATCAAATTTACTAAAAATCTTACAGTCTTGTATCTTATTAACTAATACTGTCTTATCTGGTATATTATAAGTATAATCTATAGTGTTATCATTAAGTCTTTTATAATTAATGACCATTCTTCTCTTTCCTCTAATAATTTCTAAATGTTTCCTAACTATAAGGGCTGCTGATCTATGTGGACTTTCTAATTTTCTTATTACTCCTAATTTTAAGAGTTTTTCTATGTGCATTTTAAAAGCTTCTATGTCTAAATTTGTAGCTTCTATATTTTTTGTCTTAATTATGTATTCAGGGTTTTTAATCTTTAATTCACATAATATTTTATGTTTTTCCCAGTATTTTAATACATTTTTCTCCTAATATTTCTATTTTTTTAATCTAGATATTAAGTTTTCTATATCTTGTTCTGTTATTAACATATCATAGATTTTTTTATTATCTATTAATTCTATGTTTTCAAAATTTTCAAAATTATCTTCTAATAACTAACATTCTGTTTCTTTTTCACAAGCACAATCGTTTCTACTTCTACTTCCACTATGCTTCTTTACGCACTCTGATGGGAAATGATGAGTCTGTGTTAGTGTAAATAATGTATGCTTTTGTAAATGTAAAAAGTCTTTAGTAATTGTAACACTCCCATTGTCTTTTAATAAAAAACTTAATCCGATAATAAAATCTGTATTTTTAACATTTAGAGGTCTAATCCATACAGATTCTTTAGGTAAGGTATATTGTATACTTCTACCACAATTTGTTTCAAAACTAATCTTACTATTTGATTGTATTAATTCTGTATAAGTATATAACTTCCATTCATTTGTTGTGCTTCTATTGAATTTTTTGATTGTATTATGTATTATTTTGGTATTAATGTCTTATTAACTATACAATTACTACATCCTGAATCTATTAATCCTAAGCATTTTATTTCATATTATCCTATTCTTAAATAACATTTTGCCTTAATACTTTTAAGTTTTTCTGGATTACAAATTACTTGTACATATTCTTTTTGTAAGCACTCTTTACCTTGTTCTTCAATTTCTATTGATTTACCTTTATTATTATACTCTAATATTTCAATTTTGTTTATTATGAACTTTTACATTTCTTTTAAACTTTCTATTCTTTTCCTAAGGATTTTTATTTCTGAAATATCAATTCTTTCTTTTAAAATTTCTGTATTAATTTCTTCTTTTTCAATAATATTCTTTTCTTCGAGGCATTTTATGCATACTTCTTTATAATTCTAAACATTTTGCTCTAAATTTTCTAACTAGATACCAATTACATAAATAACAATTTTCATTAGTACATTCTATTAGTGTAATCTTTTTATCATAATTATTTATTCTTTTTGGACATGTCTTGGCTAAATGTGAAGATAAATGTGTAAAACTACAAATCCAAAAACAACTTAAAAAGACAGATTATAAATTTTGTAAAGATATTTTTACCACACAGACTTATGGAGCCTCTAGTTCACGTAAAAAGAGTTCTTTTGTATAACTAACTTCTAATATTTCAGAATTATTATCATTTAAGTCTTCTTTAATTATTCCTATTCTTATATTATGTTCTTGATCATAATATAAGTATTCTGATTCTTTTATTATTTTATTAAGATATATCTGATCTTCTAATTCTAATTAATTTTTTTTTTTTTATCTAAATTCATTTCTAATTCTTTAGGATAAATTATTTTATCTATTTCTTCATCGATTAGTTCTAAATGAATTCTATCTTGAAATGGTTCTTGATGCTGTTCTTCTTTTAGATTAGATTCTTCCTGAAAATCATCTTGTCTTTGTACTTAATTGTAATCTAAAAATCTTAGACTAGTTCTCCCATGAATTTCTTTATAAGTCAAAGCTTCTTGTGGTGCTATAATTGTTTCTTGATTTTCCAATTTTTTTTTCCATATCCCATTCTAATCCTGCTAATTGTTCTGATGAATATTCTCTTGGTTTTACCATATTAATTTCTTTTCTACTCATTAAGTTTACTATTTTATCTATATAAATTTTATATTTTGTCTGGGAATTATTTGAACATCTTCCTAAAAATCCTATACTAATTAATAAATTGTCTCTAGTTTCTACGTCTTCATATCCTTTAGTTTGAATCCCTATTTTAATTTTTTCTGAAAATTTTTTAATAGTTAATAAAAAGTCTGGATTACAATAAATTATCTCATTATTATTATTCATACTTTTATCTATATTATTAATTCTTTCATCATATATAGTGACTAATACTTTACATCCTCAGTTTTTTTCATTAATCCTTTAATTCCTATAACTATTAATCTTAAATGCATAAACCTAAAATTTTTCTTTTTTAATTCTCTTTTAGAATCTTCTGAAATTAAATTAAATTTTTTAACTTGGTTTCCTATAAACTGAATATATATTTCTCTGCTATGTCCGAAAAATTGTGTTCTTGTTTCAAAAATTCCTCTGTTATATAATATTTTTGGGTTAAGTATTCTTAAACCATTTATCTGGAATCTTAAATAATCTTGTTGTGGATCTATAATTTCTTTTATATTTTGATTATATTGTACTGGTCTATTTAAAACTATTTCTATTATACTTCTACTTATGCTTGAAGTACTATTTCTAGATGTAGAGGCTTCTTCATTATTTCTAGTATTCTTATTTATTGTTCTAGATCTTCCTATAAATTGATTTAAATTACTCATCTTGGAAATTTATATTCTTTGGGTAATCTTCTGGTTACTTTTTTTTTTCCTGTATTTTCAAAGCTTAAGTTTTCTAATTTTTCTGTTAAGAAGTTTAGATCAGTTTCTGTTTGTAATTGTTTTATTGGTGCTTTTCTTTTATCTAAATTATCTATCTTTTCATGAAGTGATACTAAAAGTACTATTATTAAATTATTTTGTTTTATGATTATTGTTTCTGTAGTCTTAGGTGAAGATGTACGAGTTATTCCTTCCAGTTCCTCATGATAATTTTTACAATATTCTGCTTCTAAATAATTTATATCTATCATTAACTAATAATGATTTCTTTTAATTCTTTTACTAATCCTTCTATTCTAATTATTATTTCTTTTATTTCTATTTCTTTTTCTTTTTCTTTAAATTTATTAAAATCTAAAATTTTTTTAATCTCTGTTAAATTTACCTTAAAAGGTACTTTTTCTAATTTAACAATTTTATCTAAAATACTAGAATTTTGATTTTTAATATAATCTAATGATTCTTTTATATTTCTTATTTCTGAGTCTCTTGCTATAATAATATTATCTTTAATTATTTTTAAATAATTAACATTCTTTTTATTTTCTAATTCTAAATTTTTGGATAAATTTATAATTAAGTCTATTAAACTATTTTGACTTGGATCTTCTGAGAGTAAACTATGTAGTTTATGTTTATTTTCTAAATTACACTTTATTATATTATTTTCTATAGTGTGTACTTTCTTATTAAGGTTTCTTATATCTAGATCTAAATATTCTAATTGTCTTTTTGTTTTCAGTATCTGCTAAAGTTTATTTTATCTCAAATTTCTTGTAATATATATATATATATATATATATATATATATATATATATATATATATATATATATTATCCTATTAATACTTTCTTAACTATGTATTTTCTAATTTCTGCAGGTAATTCTTTTGTAACTCTTAATATTTCTTTTACTTCTGTAAGATCTTTACTATAGGTTCCTACTATTTGATGTTCTGTAATATATCCGTCTATTTGTTGACTATATTCTATCTGATATCTAAGTCTGCCTTTTTTTTTTATTCTATGTTTTAATATCATAAGCTGAAAAATTATATGTTTTTTATTTTTGGTTTTGTTTTTGTTTTTTCTCTCTCTCTCTATAAAGGATGCCAGTTCAGGACTTTAAATTGATATTGAAAATAATTGGAGATATCTAAATCGAACAAAACAAAATTATAATTTCATTTAAATTTTAAATGATTAGTCTTCAAATTGAAACGTGATGATTCTGATCGAGTTCTCAATCACACCTAAAGTATCAACATTTAATTACATTCCATTATTATCATTTTTGATCACTTAATATATTAATCATTGATCTAGATTTAAGAATTTACACAATTTAACACGTTCTGAATAATTAATACTTTTATGTCACAAGTTTCACCACACCTCGTGATCTAGGGGTGTAAGCGGTCCGATTTTACCGATTTTTTTACAAATTTTCAAACAAAACTGTTTACACCGATTTGAGAAAAACTCAAACCTAAACCTAACGGTTTGGTCTTGTTTTAAATTGTCGATTTCGCCGTATATTTTTTTTGTCTGTCGTTCGATTTTAAACCACCGATTTCGCCGTATATATATATATATATATATATATATATATATTTTTTTTTTTTTTTTTTTTTGCATATTTACTTATATGCCATTAATTTAGGAGTGAACATTTTTTTCAAGAACCGGTGGAACCGGACCGGAACCATTTAGAAAAATAATTTGATTTTAGGACAAATTATTAAGAACCAACTGATTCCGATCTAATTCTCGGTTCCAATATGGAAATCGTCGAGAATCGGACGATTTTCATAGGATTTTTTTAGTAAAATATATGATTCAATCTCCAATCACTTTTATAAAAAAATAATAAGGTTCCTTCTTCATTTTAGATCTCAGCACTTCCCTTCTTCTCTTTGATTTTTTTCTTATAATTTTTTGATTAATTGATTCTCAAGCCAAATTAGAATATTGAGTAAATCTATACCTAAATAAATTTATTTACAATATATAATTTCATTTCAAAGATCCAAATTTTTTTATTTTGTTTTCACTTTGATTACATAGTTGTTGATCAGATCAAAACTTTTCATCTAGATTTTTACAAATTATAGTCGACAGAATTAGAAGTTGCAATAATTTTTTAAAGGATGTCCATTTCAATTTAGGATTTTGATTTTGATTGAAATTTGTTTAATCATTGGAGTACTATGCAGTTTATATAAATTGATGATTGTTTAGTGATAGTAATTTATATAGAATACAACGTGAGATTGCTTGATGAATCGTTTCAAACTTTCATTTTAAGAGCTTATGGAATACATAAGTCTTATTTAAAAATAAATAAAAAGCTCAACACAAAAGTCTTACAAGTTACAATTTAGAAAATTTCATTTTTTTTTAATTTTTATATTTTTTTTGCCGATCCGGTTTGATTTTAAACCGCAATAAAATTTCTCAAACCTAAACCAAACCTTTTTTGACTGGTTTGGTTTGGTTCAAAACCATTTCGTTGATGAGTCCACGTGATACCAAACTGACGATTTCCAAAATACGATTTCAGTTTGATTTTTCGATTTGACGATTTTTGCTTAAAATCCTATCGTGACCTCAAGTTTCAACAGATCAATCAATGGAGTGTTTCAGCTCCACCAGTTGAAATAGTAACCAATTAAAAGGAAAATAGAATGGAAATGAGGACGAAAACCCTCGATTTTTTTGGAAACATTTTTCTTTGCAAGGCTGGGAACGGGGTTCAAAGTCATTGACGAGGGCTAGTGGTGGTTGTTGTGGATGGTTTAGGTTTTGGCAACGACGGCCGACAACAAGTGGTGAGTAACGTGGGGTAAATTTTGGTGTTTTGATGTTATTTTCTATTAATTTATTTATTTTATTGTTTTTTTTTCCTATTTTAATTTTAATTTTTGCTTTTTAGTTATTTATTTTAAATCAAACTAACGGTAAAATAGTAATTTTACTTGAAATTTGACATTTTAACTATCAATCTGAAAGTTTTCATTACAAAAGGACCTTAGTTACAACACATTTGTAAGGTTTAGGGACTCAGGTGTAATTTACCCTTTCTTTCTTTATTTATTTTAAATCAAAGTAAGGTTAAAAAAAAAAATCACTTTATCAAATTATACGGTTAAACTGACAGTCTCCATCACAAAGGACCCTTGCATGATTGTTTGAAAGGTTCGCTTGTTAGAAATGAAAGATTTGGAACTCCTCGTCAAAACCATCAAAGGTTGGGACCCCTTGTGCAGTTTACCCTTTTCATTTTGTAGAATTCCCTTACAAGTATTAAAATCAAATATCAAAATGCAAAATTTCAGGTCTATCAATCATAAACTAGTTGCTTAAATGTAAAGGTGGTTTGCAAGTTGCTTCTTGCATTTCTAGTATAATAGCAAAATCCATCCAAAATTATGAATAGTTATCTTATTTAAATTGACAAATAGCTAGCAGCACACGATTATCTAACTCTTTATAACTAGTTATAGACTTATTTTTGCTCAATAGTGTTTGACTTTAATTGCAACTAAGGTATCCATTTTCTTTCTCAGAATCAACTTTCTTGTTTCTTAGCAAGTTTTTGAAGTCCCTCATAATGAAATATTAGTTTCCCATGTTTGCTTTCTTCTCGAACTGCATGTCTTAATTTCATCTTTGGCAGATCACCCTGCATAAACAGTGACAGTCCATTCAAAGATACAAATTATTTCTTCTAGATATTCATGCTCGATTTTATTTTGGAAGAAATGGTGAAAGGAATGCTTAATCTCTTGAAAGGAGCTTTTCAAGATTGTACTACTCTCATCTCCATAGTTGGCAAGGATGCACGGAAATGTATAGTACTTGTGGATCCTATAAAAAGTGTGCATAGAAACTGATTTGATCAAACATATTTATAATTTAAAATATTTATAAACACTTCCCATATATAGGCTAATACTTTTTTATTTTCAATAATATTCGATAACCTTGAGGAAACTTTTGATCGAAATAGTTTAAAACTTGGATTAAAAATTGCTTCAACAAAAATATATTACATAATATTTAGCTTTAATTCTCATACTACAATAAATTTAAAAAGGTGATTAGAGTTTGAATTATTTTAAATAACCTTTTCTAATTAGCTATTAAGTTATAAAATTAATTAATATTTCTTGTACAACGTTTTCACAATATTTTGTGTCTTATTTTCATAAAACACGAAGAGAACGCCTCCTAACATTTTTAATTTTCATGTCGCATTTCGTTTCGGTTTCCACGCAACTTAGGTGTTAGGGAAGGGAGGGGAAAAAAATGTATGGAGAAATGACACATATATACCTAGGAATCAAAGGCCTTCTCTGCAGCACTGGACACACAGCGGAGGCTGTTTTCTTATATCACAATAACAGCAAGCTATATCACAGTTATTGTTACAACCTATGAAAGAGATGCACAAAATAAACATTTTCAGTGCACAAAGTAAGTTCATCATCTGCTTATTCTTGCATGTCATTTGATACCAAGATTTCAATAAATTAAACAGAAATCGATTCGATAAAAATGGCATGGCAGATCATTTTAACCTGTTATGGTGACGTATTGATATGGTTCCAGAGTTTGAGGATTTATCAGAAATGGAAGACGAGTGCTGGCTTGAACACCATTGGACGCGAGCTGAATAAAGACCATGAATATTACCAAACTAGCCAGTCCCGACTTCATTACTTTAGTTCCAAAGAAGCTTGGGAAGTTAGGAAGGAAGCTTCGAGCTTGAATTGGTCTGTCTGTCTAAGTACTCTGATGTTCAATTAGCTTCTTGGTTGGTGGGAATTTCTCATGCTGTTCACACTATATAGGATTTTCATAAGATTTTAGATAAATATAAGCTAACTCCATCGACATGACCCAAAAACTATAAATATGATTTCTATTATATATATGTACCTTCCATGGGTCATCCAGAAACTGTGTAAATATAAGAATTGGCAAATTCCAAATGCATTTGCATTTAGGGCATACTAAAAAGGTCATACTGACCATATGAGACAAGGAAGTTTTTCTAACTTTAGCATGTATTTCCTGTCGAACTCACGATCCTGAAGAAGATGTGTAAAGCAGGACCGACTCGAACTGCTTTTAAGATGGTCTGGCACAGGTCCGGTATTGGACAAGCCACCTTGCCCTGTGAAGGTCCATCGTCCCAGCAACTCTCTAGGGACGGCATATTCCTACAAATATGTGTTGGCAACAAAACGAACTATTGATAGCTCAAAAATTTACACCATGAGAACATTGTCGGTGTGATGCAACCACTAAAATGTTAAATAAGCAGAGAATATTTACATTGAAACGTATTGAAGGAAACTAACAAAACAATCAAGCTGAATCAATATCGACAAATGACAAATATGTGCAGTATTTATCTATATTGCAAGTTATACACAATCTCTCTTAAATCTAATTTTTAAGACCATGACCTGTACTAAGGTAAACAATAGAACAATAAGTGCATACGTTATTTCCCAACATAATACTCGACTTTCCCTTCAATGTAGTCGTGTTTAAAACCAATTGGGCCGGCCCTGGCCCATGGAAAATTAGGCCATTGCCTTGGGCCTCGCAATTTTGAGGGCCTAAAAAAAAGCCCCAAAAGCTGCCTCTAATTTTAGATTTTTTTTTATGACCCTTCCAAATAATATCTTCCAAACAAAGCTCAGGCCCAATAGAATATTTAAATAAGAAGTAATTCTGTATTACTTTTTTTGACTAGATACAAATATAGAAACTTTTTCAAAACAAATTTGACCTTACTGTAAGGAAAGCAGATCTTGTTAAAAGTTCAGGAATAATTTGTAATTCAAATCTAAATTGAACATTTCAACAACTTAAGAAAATTCAAAGATAAGGATAAGAGTTATAATTCAATTTGATTACTCAAGTTGAATATTCAATGTATGAAAGTTGTGAATTAAAAACCAACTTTAGACAACAGTTGACAACGTTCTGATGTTCAAATATAGTTGTAAATGAAAAGTTTAACAGCTACAAATGATGATAAAATACAGTCATTATTGTAATTGTAGAGAGTTATTAGGATTAGATTATCCATAAAAGGAAGGTGTGTATGCAGGGGCAAATCCAACACCCGACGAGCCCCAGTGGTTGCGCATGTTGGATCTGTCGGGAAGAATTTTTTTTGTTGACAACATATAAAATATTTATATTCTAGATCTGATAATTTATTCTATTTACAAACATCCTTGGTATCTTAGTTGGTTGACATTTCCACTTTTTAAATTGGAGGTTCCAGATTCGAAACGCCACCCAGCAAGTTTCTTTTAAAACATCAGCGTCATCTTTAAAGGCCCCTACAGTTTCTTTTTCTGTTCTTTTAAAACATCATTGTCTTCATTAAAGGCCCCTGCATTTTCTTTTTCTTTTCTTTTAAAACATCATTGTCATCATTAATGGGTGCATCAATTTATTGCAATAATCCCAACACCATGACATTTGACTTTGACAATCCATCTTTACAGGTTAATGCCGATCAACTTAATTTCACGTTTTTCATTTATTATTATTTTCTACTTCACAGTATGTCAATTAATCATATCCAATATGTTGTTTTATTTTTGTATTTCAACCATTTTTACCAAAATAAAAGCAAAGAAGGGGATTCGGACGGACCTTTCGCCATTTTTAAAGCATATTGATAGCTTTATCATCATAGTAATCATTGATTTCTAACACTCAACAAAATAAAAATACTATATGTTCATTTTACCAATTTTAATGCAAATAGAAACATTTTAACTGGTGATTTGTCAATCTTTTTATTTTTTTCCCTCTAATTAATTGATTTGAGAGTTGGATCAATTAATGACGAATGAATTTATAGGAAAATTGACCTTAGTGTCATAAGGAATCTTTCAACAAAACTTATTTAATTAATATAAGGTTCCACTTTCTTTCAC
The DNA here is from genome assembly GCA_019395295.1 of Osmanthus fragrans. Classification (NCBI taxonomy): domain Eukaryota; kingdom Viridiplantae; phylum Streptophyta; class Magnoliopsida; order Lamiales; family Oleaceae; genus Osmanthus; species Osmanthus fragrans. The sequence goes on along the minus strand of CM033357.1, from coordinate 13,396,317 downwards.
AAAAAATCGATTGCGAAAAAATAGGATCATACAAGTACATAAAATTGATATAAGCACATAAATAATTTCAATTTTGTTAATATAATAATGATTGTTTAAAATAACTGTAATCGTAAACCGAATATTGACATTTTGTTAATATATTGCATGTTTGATTGAAAAATAAATTAGGACATTTTGAAAATCATAGAACGATTTTTTTTATTCGAAATGAAAGTTGGTACCTAATTTTAGTTCTAGTGGTGTATCTAGTTCTTCTAGTTCTAGTCCGTACGATTTTTTGAATATTATTTAATTAAATATTAATAAACAACATCGCTATCACGGACGTTGACCATTGACAGTAAGCGTTCAACGTTCGCGATTCGCCCTAGTTGAACTCGAGCTCTGAATTCGCCCCTGTGTATATATAGTGTCAATATATGTAGAAGGAGTGAAAAGAAAATCTCTATAAAAAAAAGGTGAGAAAGAGTGTACTGTAGCAACTCATTTGTAATCTCTCAAATTTTATATGTAAAATTTCATAGTTCTCCTATTTATTTCCTTCTACACCCAACAAATTTTGGTATCGGAGCCTAGGCAAAATATAAAAATCAAATAATGCCAAAAGCCGAAACAAAATCAGCTTCAAAAAAACCATATTAGCAGCAGGTTTTTAAATTTTTTCAACAAGAACTGGGAAGCTATGGCAACAAATTCAGTGGCTTCTTATTCACATATTCACCAAGTCAAGTACCAATCTTTGAAGGTGAACATTATGAATATTGGAGTAGTCAAATGCAAACTTTCTTCATCTCTTTAGATTTGTGGGATGTCGTTGAAGATGTGGTAGACAATTCGATCGAAGATGATGAAGAAGATCCAAAGTTACAAAATGAATATAAAAAGAAAGATGCAATGGTGTTGTGATATATTCAACAAGGAGTTGGAAAATCAATTTTTCCTCGTATATTTGGTGTTAAAAAAGCCAAAGATGCATGGAAAATTTTAAATCAAGATTTTCAAGGTTTGGAGAAAACTATCACATTGAAACTTCAATCTTTATGGAAAGATTTTGACAATCTCAAAATGGAAGAATGAGAGCCGGTTCGCGATTTCTCTTCACGAGTTTTGGATATTGTAAACCAAATCAAAAGTTGCGGAGATATAATTAAAGACAAAAGAATTGTTGAGAAAGTGCTTCGATGTCTTCCTTCAAAATTCGATCATGTAGCCACCGCAATTGAAGAATTAAAGACTTGTCTAAAATGACCATGTACGAGTTGACCGGATCACTTCTTGCACACGAGCAAATAATCAATCGTTCGGCTAGTCAATCAACTGAACAAGCCTTCCAATCAAATCAAGCATTAAAAATAAATTCAAACAATCATGAATGTTCAAATAACAAAAAGGGAAAGTTTAGTAAGTGTAGTCAAAATGAAAAGCAAAGCAATTGGAAAGCCAAGGCACCACAACAATTCTGTAAGGCTCAATCTTGCATTATTTGCAAAAAGAACAATCATGAATCAAAAGATTGCTATTTTAAATGCAAAAGATGCAAAGTTCCTAATCATTCTCAAAAGGGTTGTTGGTTTCAAAATAAGGAGAAAATGCAAATGCGGCAATTTTTTTAAGAGAAAGTGAAGATGAAATTCTATTTTATTCTCATCAAAATGGTGACTTTGAATCCAAGAATCAATGGTATTTGGATAGCGGTGCTAGAAATCACATGATAGGAAATAAAGATATCTTTGTAGAGATAATCCAAATATCACCTCTCAAATTATTCTGGGAGATGGAACATAAAGAAGTGCAGAAGGAAGAGGCATCATTGCAGTCCAAACTAATGGAGGTAACAGAGAACTCATTACTGATGTTCTTTATGTGCCAAATCTTTCATATAATCTCTTAAGTATTGGACAAGTCTTACAAAAGAATTTTTCGGTGCACTTTGATGATGATAGATTCAATATCTTTGATAAAAAGAAAAATGCCATAGTGGTAAATGTTGAAATGAAAAACAAAACCTTTTGTTTCATGTTACCACTAGACAACAATTGTGCACTCAAAGTTGAAAATGCAGATTTGTCACATCTATGGCATTTGCGATATGGTCATTTAAATAGCTAAGGACTTCAATTGCTTAAGGAGAAAAATATGGTGATCGGGCTTCCTAAAATTCAAATTACAGACAAAGTGTGTGAAGGCTGCATCTATGGGAAAATGCATAAGCTTCCATTTCCTAGAACTTCATGGCGAGCAAAAACGCTATTGGAGCTTGTTCATTCAAATATTTGCGAACCAATGCAAACTCCCACTCTTGAAAACAAGAGATATTTCATTCTCTTTGTTGATGATTACACAAGGATGATGTGGATTTTCTTTCTCAATAAAGAATTTGAGGCATTCTCTACTTTTCCACAGTTTAAAGCACTTGCGGAAAGACAAAGTAGATTTTTAATAAAGATGTTGAAGACAGATCGTGGAGGAGAATTTCTCTACAATCCCTTCATTGAATATTGCAAAGATTATGGCATTCAAAGGCGTGTGCAAAAGACTTAATCCACATTGTCTATAGAAGAACATGAATATATGATTCCTGTGTATCCACTCGGAAGAGACGTGTGCAAAAGATTGTAAGACTGAACAACGAATTTTGATAGAAGATTGTGAGTCTGTAGTACAACATATCTTAGAAGCCATAGGAGGTAGAGCGTGAGATTTAGTAGGTTGGGTAGACAGTGTCTACGGTAGCAGTTCGTGAGGTTGGAATGAACAGTAGATGAGATGATATGATCCAGGATACGGGAGTGTCCAATGCAAGTTCAAGCCGAGACCCGTTGATTATCGAGGAAGGAGCAATGACGCGATCGAGAGCAAAACGAGTCAAAGAGGCGTTGGGAAATGCTCGTCAAAGCCACTATTGATGAAACTATGTCCAGGACGCAAAATGGAATAAGTTTCATGTTGGGGTCAAAGCCGAGAACCAATTGGATCAACACGATACAAGCAATCGAAGAAGGAGACCAGTCGGAGCAACTAAGCGACCGCTTAGAGTAACAGGGCAAGCGATCGCTCAGCCCGTACCGAAACTCAAAAGGCATCAATGAGTTCTTTCAACCGACCGCTTGGAATATAACCAAGCGACCGCTTGGTTATAGAAGTCAGCAAATTTCCTAATATTGGCAAGAGACCAAGTTTACTTACAATTCTATTTCTTTTCCATATTTTGACATTAATTGTTGCCTTATGCACATTTTTACTAGATTTAGGGCTCTAGTATAAATACCTAAACACTTTGTTATTTTAGGATTTTTGGACATATTGAATTAAACTGAAAGCTTTGCTTTTCCTCTGTTCTTCATTGAACAACAATCGAATTTCTAATATCACTTCTTGTGTGTTCAAAATTGGTACGAGAGTTCTTCATCTGTGGAATCAAGGGGTTCAGCGCATCTTGCTATCGTTGGATTTTTTGGTTCACTTTGTTGGGTTTAAGTCCAACCCGGGTTCTATTGGCGTTCTTGGGTTCCGCATCAATCTAGTTGTGGGTTTCGTAGTCACCGTTGCTACGGGGTTTGCATCAGTTGGTATCAGAACTTTGACTCCAATCTAATCAGGTTCTATCTTTCTATTTTCGTTGTTGAGTAAAAAAAAAAAATTATCCATTTATTCTTCGTGTTCTCGTGTCCAGTAATTCATTTTGAGTATTTGATCCAGAAAATCTCAACAAAATTTCAAAAGTTGATTTTGTGCTCAATTTTAGTCCAAATCAACTTCTGTTTTCTTTGTCCTTCTTGTAGTCAAATTCTTGAGTTTGTGAATTTTTTTTACTATTCATCCGTACGGTACTGATCATCCGTACCAGTAAAAAAAAAATTGAGTTTTTTGATTGAATTGCTACCAACACCTTCTCTTTGTTACAAGTTTTAATTCACTATCTACATCTTGTCATTTAAGTAGTGTCTAAATTCAAAGCTAAACTTTCATCTATTTTCTCAAATTCTTCATTCCAAATTATTGTTTCTATATTACTCTTGTTTCACTTTCCTTATCGTATTCGTTTTGAATTCACAAGTTTGGTCCGCTAAGTTCTTTGTTGACTTTGTAAGCACTTGGGAAAAGCAATTGAGTGGTAAAAGGCAGAGAGTGAGCTTATTAGAGGGTAAAAGCCAATTGAGTGATTTCGAGCGAAAATTGGTGAGGCAGAAATTGAGAGAATGTCTGACTTGGAAGGTTCAAATTCTAGCATATATGGTAATCAAACCAATAAATAGAATGACATGATGGATAAGTTTGAGCAATTATTGATGGATATGGGGGAGAAGATGGAGAGATTGAGTACTTCAATGGTGAATATTAATAGGGAACAGCCCCTAGGAGTGCCTCCTGCTAGGGGAACAGGTGGGCGGGTTTCTAGGATGGATGAACGTGAGATAGGTAGAGAATGGGAAGAAGATGAGGTTGAACGAATTGAAATGGGACGAATAAGATATAGAGGAGATAGGTTTGAATGACGGGGTAGGAATGATTATAGAGGTGACGTTGATGGAGGTTTGGGGAATGTAAAAATGGTGATTCCACAATTTAAGGGTAGAAGTGATTCCGAGGCATATTTAGATTGGGAGAAGAAGATAGAGTTGATTTTTGAATGTCATAACTATTCTGAGGATAAGAAGGTGAATGTTGTGGTGTTGGAATTCATTGACTACGCCATCACTTGGTGGGATCAAATGGTTACTTTACGACGTCGGAATCAGGAGAGTCCTATTAATACTTGGGATAAACTAAAGGCAGTAATGAGAAAATGGTTTGTGTCTAGTCATTATTATCGGGAAGTCTACCAGAAACTGCAAAGTCTATATCAAGGGGCGAAGAGTGTGGAAGATTACCATAAGGAGATGGAGATTTTGATGATTAGAGCAAATGTAGAGGAAGATCAAGAAGCTACTATGGCTAGGTTCTTGAATGTGTTGCACAAAGAGATCGCTAATGTGGTGGAATTACAGCATTATGTAGAGTTGGATGACATGTTGCATGTAGCCATGAAAATTGAGAAACAGTTGAAGAGGAATGGAACAACTAGACAATCATTCGGTAATTCGGGTTCTAACTGGAAACCAAAGTGGGATAACAAAGGGGATGTGGCAGAGTCGAAAGGGAGAACTGAAAGCACTAGCAAGACAGCACCAAAGGCAGACTTACAGCCAACCAAGAATCAGGATATCTAGTGTTTTAAGTGTTTGGGGAAAGGACACATTTCGTCTCAATGCCCAAACAAAAGGACCATGATTCTACTAGATGAGGAAGTAGAGACTGACGATGAGGATGAATTTGAAGACATGGCCACCATTGGAAGATGTTAGTGAGCATGGGGACACAGTGGAATTTGCTCCTATTGCAAAGTTAATGGTTACAATGAGAGCTCTCAACACTCAAGTCAAAGTAGATGATACAGAGCTGCAGAGGGAGAACATTTTTCATACACGATGCCACATCCAGGATAAGGTATGTAGTATGATCATTAATGGAGGTAGTCGTACCAATGTAGCTAGTACAACTTTAGTTGAGAAATTGGGGTTATTACTAATTGAATACCCTAGGCCTTATAAATTACAATGGTTAAATGATAGTGGAGAAGTTAGGGTGAATAGACAAGTGTTGATTTCTTTCTCGATTAGGGACTATAGTGACAAGGTTGTATGCGATGTGGTACCTATGCAGGCGAGTCATATTTTGTTGGGTAGACCATGGCAGTATGATAGAAAGGTTAACCATGATGGGTATAGAAATAAGAATAGCTTTGTCAAGGAGGGTAGGTCTATTACTCTTGCGCATTAACACAAGCTCAAGTTTATGAAGACCAAATTCAATTGAGAGAATCTGACGAGAAATGAGTAAGAGAGTGGGGAGAAGAGAGAGAGAGAGAGAGAGAGAGAGAGAGAGGCCGCATGAGGGGAGAGAGAAAGAGCCAGCTGAGAGGAGAGAAAAGTTGAAAGCGAACTTCTTTACTAGTAGGAGTGAGTTGCAAAAGGCTATAATTGATAAAAGAACAGTGTTGTTGTTGGTGTATAAGGAGTCACTCCTCAACTTTGAGGAATCTAACACATCCCTCCCTAATTTGGTTGAGTCTTTGTTACAGGAATTCGAAAATGTGTTTCCGGAGGACATGCCAAGTGGATTGCCACTAATTCGAGGCATCGAACACCAAATTGACTTCATACCAGGAGCTGTCCTTCCAAACCGACCAGCTTAACGAAGCAATCCCGAGGAGATAAAGGAGTTTCAAAAGCAAGTGGAAGAGTTGATGAGCAAAAGATATGTGAGGGAGAGCATGAGTCCATGTGCTTTACCTGTTCTATTAGTAGCGAAGAAGGATGGGACTTGGAGAACGTGTGTGGACTGTACGGCTATCAACAACATAACGGTAAAGTATCGTCACCCTATACCTATGTTAGATGATATGCTTGATGAGTTACATGGTGCTTGTATTTTTAGTAAAATTGATCTTAAGAGTGGGTACTATCAAATTTGTATGCGGGAGGGTGATGAATGAAAAATTGCGTTCAAAACTAAATATGGGTTGTATGAGTGGTTGGTCATGCCATTTGGTCTCACTAATACACCGAACACTTTTATGTGTTTGGTGAATCATGTTTTGGTACTTTTATAGGAAAATTTGTTGTTGTTTATTTTGATGATATCTTAATCTATAGCACAAACCTAGATGAGCATTTGGAACATTTGAATTGTGTGCTTGTGGTACTTAGGAAGAAACAGTTGTATGTTAATTTCAAAAAGTGTACATTTTGCATGAAAAAACTTATCTTTCTAGGATTTGTGGTGGGTGTTAATGGGGTAGAAGTAGATGAAGAGAAGATTAAGGCTATTAGTGTAAAGCCCCAAAATTTTTGAAATAAAGTTTATTTATATTTATCTATTTTGAAAAGTTTAAGGATTTAAAATGAAATATGTTTTAAATCTTTAAATTTTGGGCCAAATATTAGATTTTGATATAAAGAGATTTAATATATTAATATTGGGCTCATTGAATAGCTTGTATTTAATTATATATTTTAGGCCCAAGAAAAAAGTTAATTTGGATAAGTGAGGCCCGAGATATTGAAGTTTAAAGAAGTTATATTTAATGATAATTAATTTAAATTGGTTTCATGATTTCACGTGTAGAAATGTAAACCTATTTTGATGAGTTCAATTTCAACCCTTTTGAATTGTGATGAAACTTTACCAAAACCATCATTATCCAACACATGTGTCAATTGATTTATTTTATTATTATTATTATATTCTAGTATAAATTTTCCTAGCATACCAAGTATCCCATGTGGTGGTTGATTGAGATATATCATGATTTGTTTTACCAAAATATTCACTATCCAATTGATTTTACCACCACACGTAGAGTACTAATTGTATTTCATATTTATTTTGATAAAAAGATTATTAGTTAATTGTAATTCTATTTTAAGTAGAATAATTGTTAACTGTTAATTTTGATTGGGTATATATTATTGTGTTTATCTTTAAATTAAAAATGAAATTTGAAAGTTACTTATATCCACACTAGAATTTTATCCTCATGTAATTAGATCTCTTTTAAATTCGAATTTCTTGATAAGATGATTTATTTGTTAAGAGTCCAATTTAAATTAAGAGTTTTATTTGGAGTTTATTAAGTCATCATTATCTATTAACCACTATAAATACCATGCATGTGTCACATTTTTCTACACACATACTTTTTATACGGTAGAAAGAGAGAGAGAGAGAGAGAGAGAGGGTACTACCTGTAGTGAGAGAAAGAGAAAGGTTGAGAAAAGTCAAGTACACACATCATTGTCAAGCAATTTTTCACCCAAGGCAGAAAAACAAATATTTTTAACGTGCCGGTAAATATTTTTTAATATTCCATAACAAGGTAAGATATTTATGTGCATGTGTTTTGTTTCTTTATACATTTATATTCAATTAAATGTGCATGAATTGTTAGTGGACCTTCGGGTTCTTAAGAAAAAGATATGAAATTATACGAGGACCTAAGATGGGTGTTCGCTTGGTCACCGATATACTCCATAAGAGCAGAATGGTATGAAGTGTACAGTTTTAATTATTATGTATTTGTATATGGAAACTGCACGTATCTTACTGGGTGTTTTTAAAATACCAACTCTTACAAATTTTACAGGCTAGTTCGGGTTGATTGGAACAGTAACGGGATGGTGTAGTGGATTGCCAAGGGATTCGAAGAAAATGGCATTCGACAAATAAAAATTCTAGGTTTTACTACATTTTAAATTTATTGTCTTGTTGAGAATGTTTAAGTTATTTTTTTTTTATTTAAAGACATGATTTTATGATTATTTATGAATGTTCTGTTTATTTGGAGAATAGAAATGTTATCATTCCGCATTTAAGTAAATGAAATTATTCTTGCTAACAACTCAAAAGATGTATGAAAAATTGGGGTGTTACAATTAGGGATTGGCCAACACCTAAAAGCATAACTGAAGTTAAGAGTTTCCATGGATTGGCTAGTTTTTATAGGCGTTTTGTGAAGGACTTTAGCACAATCACTACACCACTCACTGAAATTGTTAAGAAGAGCATAGGCATTCAATGGGGTGATGCACAAGAACATGCATTTAAGGATAGATTGTGTAAAGCACCTGTTTTGGCATTACCTAACTTTGACAAAACCTTCGAGATTGAGTGTGATGCATCAGGAATAGGTATTGGAGCGGTGTTAATGCAGGAACGCAGGCCCATAGCTTATTTCAGTGAGAAGTTGAGTGGAGCTGCCTTAAACTATCCTACATATGACAAGGAACTGTACGCGCTTGTTGGGGCATTGGAAACTTGACAACACTACTTGTGGCCTAAGGAGTTCGTGATACACACTGATCACGAGTCGTTGAAGTACTTACGGAGTCAAGGTAAGTTGAACAAAATACATGCAAGGTGGGTGTAATTCATAGAGTCATTTCCCTACGTCATCAGGTATAAACAAGGTAAGGAAAATGTGGTTGCAGATGCATTGTCACGAAGGTATGTATTGCTAAATTCCTTACATGCATGATTACTTGGTTTTGAACACATTAAGAGCATGTATGTAAGTGATCCTGCTTTCTCTGACATTTATGAGTCATGCAATGAAGGTGCTATTGATAGTTTAGGAGAATAAGTTGTGTGTTCCTAATTGCTCTATACGTGAATTGTTGGTAAGGGAATGGGTCATTTTGGGGTACAAAAGACTTTAGACATGTTAGAGGAACATTTTTACTGGCCTAAAATGAGAAGTGATGTAGAACAAATTTGTGGAAAGTGCATTACTTGTAAAAAAGGCTAAGTCTAAGGTTTTACCTCATGATTTGTATACCCATTTACCTGTACCTAGTGAACCTTGGGTGGATATTTCTATGGATTTTTTGTTGGATTTACCTAGGACTAAAAGGGGTCAGGATTCTATATTTGCGGTGGTAGATATGTTTAGTAAAATGACACACTTTATACCATGTCACAAAATCGATGATGCCACCAATATTGCAGATTTATTCTTTAGGAAAATTGTCCGTTTGCACGGGGTCCCTAAGAGTATAGTGTCAGATCGGGATGTTAAGTTTTTGAGTCATTTTTGGCGTGTTCTGTGGAATAAGTTAGGCACTAAACTGTTGTATTCTACGACTTGTCACCCACAAACTGATGGACAAACTGAAGTGGTCAATAGGACCATGACTCAATTACTTCGTATGGTGATAAATAAGAACTTAAAGAGTTGGGATGAGTGTTTACCATTTATTGACTTTGCTTATAATAGGGTTGTACATTCTACTATTACATTTTCACCGTTTGAAATTGTTTATGGGTTTAATCCACTAACACGATTGGATTTGTTAGCGTTGCTTGTGAATGAACAGGGTAGCTTGGATGGTACAAGGAAGGCTGAATTGGTCAAGTCTCGGCATGAGAAAGTCAAGGAGCAAATTGAAAAGAAAGGGAAACTTGTGGTAAAGAAAGCGAACAAAGGTCGAAGGCGCGTGATATTTGAACCTGGAGATTGGATCTGGGTACATCTTAGAAAGGAGCGTTTTCCTGAGCAGAGGAAGTCTAAGTTGCAACCGCGTGGAGGTGGGCCATACCAAGTCCTCCAGAGGGTCAATGACAATGCATACAAAGTGGATCTCCCAGGTGAGTATAGTGTTTCAGCTACCTTTAATGTTGCTGATTTCTCTCTGTTTGATGCAGATACAAATTCAAGGACGAATCCTTTTGAAAAGGGAGGGGATGATATGATCCAGGATGCGGGAGTGTCCAATGCAAGGTCAAGTCGAGACCCGTTGATTATCGAGGAAGGAATAATGACGCGATCGAGAGCAAAACGAGTCAAAGAGGCGTTGGGAATGCTCGTCAAAGCCACTATTTATGAAACTATGTTTGGGACGCAAAATAGAGCAAGTTTCATGTTGGGGTCGAAATCGGGAACCAATTTGATCAACACGATACAAGCAATTGAAGAAAGAGGCCAGCCGGAGCAACTAAGCAACCGCTTAGAGTAACAGGGCAAGCGGTCGCTCAGCCCGTACCGAAACTCAAAAGGCATCAATGAGTTCTTCCAACTGACCGCTTGGAATATAACCAAGCGACCGCTTGGTTATAGAAGTCAGCGAATTTCCTAATTTTGACAAGAGACCAAATTTACTTAGAATTCTATTTCTTTTCCATATTTTGACATTAATTATTGCCTTATGCACGTTTTTACTAGATTTAGGGCTCTAGTATAAATACCTAAACACTTTGTTATTTTAGGATTTTTGGACATATTGAATTAAAATGAAAGCTTTGCTTTTCCTCTGTTCTTCATTGAACAACAAATCGAACTTCCAAGATCACTTCTTGTGTGTTCAAAATCGGTACGGGAGTTCTTCATCTGTGTAATCAAGGGGTTTAGCGCATCTTACTATCGTTGGATTTTTTGGTTCACTTTGTTGGGTTTAAGTCCAACCTGGGTTTTATTGATGTTCTTGGGTTTCGCATCAATCTAGTTGTGGGTTTCGTAGTCACCGTTGCTACGGGGTTTGCATCAGCAGATCTTTTCGTTGCAGAGTTTACTACAGCTAGTAAAGCTAGGTTGAAACCAATCTGTAACCCACATTATCTATAGTGGAGGTAACTAGCTTGGTCCCAGAGTTTTTACCCACGTTGGATTTCTTCATCAACAACTCTTGAGTTATTTATTGCTTTCCATATTATTACAACTGCGATATTCAAACTTTGGGAAATTGGATTGTATGCTTAATCATCTAGAAACTACTAAAAGTGACTTGTTGCTAGTAGTAGATTAATTCCGCACATAAGGTCAAATTAAAATGGTGATCTAATTCGGTCTAGCGCTATCCCATAACTTTCAAGTGGTATCAGAGCCTTATTTCGTGTCCTGACCTTAATTTGCCTAGATGAGTAGCTCATTACATGTCTCGCCCCATTTTGATGGTAGTAATTACGCGTACTGAAAAGTATGAACGCGAGCATTTTTAAAATCCACAGATGAATGAATATGGTATAGTGTTGTAATGGTTGGTCTGTCCCTAGTACCACAGTCAATAATGTTGTAACTCCCACCACCATAGAAAACTGGTCAAAGGCTAACTTAGATGAATGTAACTAGAATAGTAAAGCCTTACATGCTCTGTTTATGGCTGTCTCCTAAAGTGTTGTAACGTGCCGCCAAAATTTTGCTAGTTGCTCGCTTGACTCTCGCTCGAGCGACACAAACAGAAACTGCGTCGCTCGCTTCTCGCCCTGTTGTTGCTCGAGCGACGGACCCTTCACTTGAGCAACAGTGTTATGTGACCAATCTTAGGTCGCGATTTTGAAGAGTTTTACACGACCCATGACACCTGTTTCGACATACATATAAATAGAGTTGTCTTGGACGAAAACGGCAAGGTTGCTTCATTGTACTACAAAAGAGATATACTTTCATATCATTGTTTGAGAGATCCAAGAGGAGATTTGTTGATTGATTCACTTATATCATCTTGGCATCTAGCAACCAGGTTTTGGAAAACATTAAAGAGACTTAATCTAAAATACCTTGCTTCCGTAACAACTTAAAGAAGGGATTCAAGCGCAATAAGAAGAAAATGAATATGTGATTCCTATGTATCTACTTGGAAGAGACGTGTGCGGAAGATTGTAAGACTGGATAGCGGATCTTGGCAGAAGATTGTAAGTCTGGAGTACAGCAGATATTGGAAGCTATATGAGGTAGAGCGGGAGATCTAATAGGTTGGCTAGAGAGTGATAGCAGATCGTGAGGCTAGAATGAACAACAGATCTTGGATTTATAGAGTTTACAACAGCTAGTGGAACTAGGTGGGAATCGATCTGTAATCCACATTGTCTATACTAGAGGTAACTGGTTTGGTACTGGAGTTTTTACCCACGTTGGATTTCTTCATCAACAACTCTTGAGTTATTTATTTCTTTCCATATTATTACAACTGCGGTATTCAAACTTAGGGAAATTGGATTGTATGCTTAATCATCTAAAAACTACTAAAAGTGACTTGTTGCTTGTAGTAGATTAATTTCGCATGTAAGGTCAAATTAAAATGGCGATCTAGTTCGGCATAGCGCTATCCCGTAACTTTCAGAAATTATTTGATATTTTATAAAAGTTTCTTAAGTAATGCAACCAAAATTAATTTTTCATTTGATTAATGGATGTTTGCATAGTCAATCAAATCATCATGAACATTTAAGTTGGTTATTTTTCTTCCCTTAGTAATCAAATATTTTATTTCCTCTCATGAGATACATACCCCAAACTTGTTTTCAATCATATACCCGAGTTGTATATTCATATGTTGATTACACAACACTCTTTCTTTTCTTACTCATGTTTGGTTGGGTTTCACCAATAAAAGTCGCTACCTCGATATTTAACGATTCTCCTTAGATTTGAACGTCTCAACATCCAAGATGAAGTCCAAATACCAAATGAAGTTTCCAAGGCTTAATCGGATAGAAACAATATTTATAATTGTTTTGCCATTACATCAACACACTTTGGTGCACATTTTTTCTTTTTTTATTTATGTCACTTCTTCTATTTTTGAGTTCTTTTCTTTTGTTATCGAATATAGTTTTCATTGTAAATGGCAGACAGCCTTCTTCCCGAATAGATCGTCTCCTAAACATTTGCAATCAGTAAGGTCAAATTACTCAAGACTAGTTTCACACAACAATGTAGGTAACTTTTTTCTATATACCACAGCTCTTGCAATGCCTTTTATTTTTATTTTTTTAACAAGCAAATGAAATCAAACCTTTAGTAGATTGTTACTACTTAGGTTCTACATGTAAGCCAAAATATTCCACAAAAATATTCAACAAGCATGGAATCAATACATAAATAAATAGATCCCAACACCGAATCAGCCATTCCCAAATTATTACTTTCAACAGGTTAAGTGGTTGTGCTACCTATTATGATCTTGATTTATAAAAATCTAAGTTCCTTCAACATATTCTTCAAAGTAACCACTTCAAAAATACATAGTGATTATCTTAATCATTGTGCTCAATACATAGTAATTATCATAACCATTGTGCTCAATACAACTTAAAATATTGTCCTCAATGTATGCGCAAAATAAGCTTAAAGAAGAGTTAGTAATACTCATTGTATATAGGATATTTCTCGTTTATTACTTGATCTTTTATCTTCCTTTAATATCATTTCCTTGTTCTTTTTGCAGAATATTCATATCATCATACCTGAAAAGGAACAATAAAAATATAATTATCAACATATACTCACATACGAGTTTATGCTAATTTAGTTTGAAATGATAATTGTAAACTACCACCACCACTTCTAATAATAATAATATATTTTCTCTATACATGCTTTTTAATTTTTTAAAAAGAAAAGAAAGAAAAAAGAAGAGAAAAATAATATATATATTTCAAAATTTCTAATACAAAAATAAAAGAAATAAAACCTTTTATGTTTTTTTCAAATATTTTTTTAGAGAAAAAAATGAATACAAAAAAAAGGGAAATAAATGAAAAAAGAAAGGAAAACAATTATTGATTTTTTTTTTTTTATTTAACTGCACATTGCAATCCTACCTATGGCACGACAAATAGTGCCCCATACAAGCCCCAACTCAATCGCGGTCAACACAAATTTTTTTATTTTTTTATATAGGAAAAACTAGGAAACATGCATATATTTTAAATACATTCCTAAATTCTATATGCAATGCATCACAAAAAATTTTAAGGTTTAAGGTTAGAAAATTGGTAGCCTCCCATTATTTCTTGATTTATAGTTTCAAACTCAACTTTGAGCATTAATTTTTCATGACACTTTGAATATTGCTTTGGAAGTCTTGTTTAGCTTGCGTAGATTGTATTTGCACCACATTTCGTCCATCCTCTGAAATCTTACTTTTCCTGCTTGAATATTGTATAACTTGCCTAAATTATACGATTCAAACTCAACTAAGAATATTTCAATCTTCTCATCTGGCTTTAACCGCAAAATTAATGAAGTTGGAGGTTTACATACTAATTCCATCATCTTTGAATACCACTAATTCGTTTGGCTCCTTTAGATAAATTCCTCAATTTGTACATGTTCTACTTCCTTAGTTATTGATTTTCAGGTCAAATGATGAAGAGATCCTCCATAAGCACATCGCTCAGCTCATTCGAAATTATTTGATCTTCAATACTACATTATTTATGCCTAGTGGAGATATCTCTCACAAGCATGTCATCGTCGTCATCATCTTCTTCTCTATATAGATCATTGAAAATAGCTTTCCTTACTTCATCTGGAGTTGCCAATAAAAAACAATGTTCTATATAATGCAATTCACCACAGCGTTTACAAGTCAGTTTCTTCTCAACATAAACAATAAATTTGATATTTATTCCATCTGACAAGCAATCCTTATCAAGTAGGTGAATTAATCTCAAGTTTTTAAGTCGATGCACAAAGAAGAAATCTCCATGAAGCACATTTCATCCATGTTGGGATCAATTATTGTATATTTTTCCTGCTCTCTTGTTTAATTTGGTTCCTTATCAACGAAAAAAAAATTAGATCAGCTGAAAAAGAAAAAATCAAACGAAAGCAAGATATAATTTAAACTTCTATTCAATAAAAATGGTTTTCAACAATGGTACCAAAAACTTGTTGTCAACTTAATATTCCGCAATTATACAGACCGTTACAAGTAACATAGTGAATCTAAGAGTCTGTATATCTTTCCTACGAGAATTATTATCTAATTGTCGGTTCAGTTATTCCTAATTTCATTTCGATTGAGAACTAATAGAAGTAGTTATTTTCTTTTAGTGATTTTTTTACGTTAAATATACTAAAATAATAAAAGTGAATTTTTTATATGATGGTTTAAGTGTTAGATTCATGATTTCACCATAGCAATTTGCTTAATCTCAATCACTGAATTTATGACAATTGATTAGGTTTCCCAGTCAAATTTTTCTAAAGTATTCAATTTCTCTCTCTTAAATTCAAATTGATTTTATTTAATCTAAGTCAATTTCATATATCTATGTGAATCCAAATGCAGTGCATTGGTTACGCCTTAAATCTCTAAGAATCCATGTAACAATGTATCAATTAGAAATTGTATCTCTACACTTTTACACTAATTATCAGTTTTTTCTATGTGGTCTAAACAAATGATCCGCCTCTCAATGTAATTAATTGCTCATAAAATCAATGTATTAATCCAAACATTAAGAATAGAAATAAAAATAATTCACAACATCAATTGAAGATTTAAAACTTTTTAATTAAAATTAAGATTAAAAACTAGTTACAATCATTTATCCTAACTAATTATTTAATTACACATCATGAAAAAAATAATAAATCAAGAATGAATTAAAGTACATAACCAAGTTTTTAAGGAAAAAGATGAAGATTTTGCTTGATGAAATCTTGAAACAATAGCTTCTTGTAAAATCTTAAAGCCCTATATTTTTTATTTATTTCTTGACTCTTTCCTCTTTTAGTATAATATGCATACATTGAACATCCCAAGCCTCAGCTTGAATATATGTATCTAATAAAACCTTACAAGCCTTCTTTAATTTTTGGATTAAGACATGTATTTATAGAATAAGATTTAGGCAAAATCTTTCTTTAAATTCATTTACTTCAAAAAAGTTTGAAAAATAAAAGGAAACAGTTCACTTTTCTAATTGAACTCCTTTCCTCATGTCACTTCAGTACTTCTTCTTCTAATATTTGTAATTAAGTTTTCTTCATTAATAATCGATTGGATGCAAGTTTCGAAGTTTACAATTTAATTCCAAAATTTTCCAAATGCCGAATTTAACTCTCAAAACTTATGATTTTTTACCGAATGCTCTATTATTACTTCCGGTTGATCTCTTGTAATCCAGTTAATATTCAATTGCTTCAAATAGACTCCAATTAAGCCTCCAAATAGCCTCTTTTTTCCACCTCAAATTTATCTTAAGTTGAAATTTTTCCTACAAATAACATAATTTACACAAATTAAGTAGATAATACCTCAATTTACATATAATTGAATAGGAGTAGAAGCCTGAACAAGTACATAAAATGCACTTATCGAATACCCCCATACTTAAACTTTTGTTCATCCTGAGCCATAAGCAAAAAATTAATTAATTAAATTAAATTAAATTAAATGCACTGGATAACTTCGTCAAACTTGGATCAAGTGTTGAAATTGTTTGATAATTTATAAAAAGTTCACAAGTAATCACTACACCAAAAAAGACCTTTTGCAGTGTTTTTGCGTGTGTTGTGAGGGTTGATATTGTCATTGAAGGAAGACTTTTTGCAGCGTTTATTCACCATTGCAAAAGACTCTTTTGCAACATTTTTCCAATATTGCGGTAGACCATTTTGTAACGTATTTTCGACGTTGCGAAAAGTTTTATTTATTTATTTGTTTCTGTCAATTGACCAACAAAATTGAAAAAGTGACACTGTGAAAAAAATTTGGAATTGTATAAAAATTGATAATTTCGTTACAAATTTTTGAATCAATACACTTGAACATTAGAATGTGTTACAACATAACCTAACTAAAAAAGAGTTGGAAAACCTATCCAAACTACAAAACAACCTTACAAATCCACTTGAAATTAGCAATGGCATGAATGTAATAGAAAACCTTAGTAATGTCATACAGGATGAACACGGGAAGGAATCATCCAGAGATTTTCTCCACAAGCCAGCATATCTGAGGAGTTCAAGAGAACATTTTTGCTGCATCAATGGAAAGCAATGATAACTGGCACATTGTGCGGATATTGTATATTCAAAGCAGATCTTTTACATAGAAAGTGGAGAAATTATGGGAAAAAAGAAAAAGGAAAAATCTTAACCACGATATATTTAATATATATGAAGTGAGTATGATTTCACATTGGGCTAAACATATCAAAGTCCCATATTCCTTCTCTTTCAAGTTCTTCCTACAATAACAATTAGTTTAATACATATGAAGTGAGTATGATTTCACATTGGGCTACACATATAGCATCAATAACAAAAGAAAAAAAAAAAAAAAAAAAAAAGACAAGTACATGAAGGAGTAAGACAAGGGGCATACCTGGCTTAGAGAAATAGATGGTCGAAATTTTCCACAAAGACAAATCACTGCATGATCTGGGAGGTCCCAGATTCTGAAGAAACACAATGTGGTGGCTACAAAAAGTTGCTCCATTGCTGGTTTAGATAAGACCACCATTGGTAACATTATAGAGGAAATATTGAAATGATCTGGATTTGTGTGACCTTTTTTATATACTAACATCTAGCTTCATAAAACTGGTTGCATATATTTATAGTACTTTTAAAGAGTTTAGTTGCATTGTTTTCTTTGCTGCATCAAATAATAAAATTCACTTTTTTACTGCAATACTAGCAAACACGTAAGGCACCCCATTCCCCAAAGGAAGCAGAGTTACCCCTGCAACCGTGGGAGACAATTTCAATAAATTTGAGAGCTTCTCCAGACAACAGCAGAAGTAATCTGCTGCTGTATTCCCCAAAAAATAAAACAGAGTTACCAACCAAATGACTAGAACCAAATACCTCGAAGCTTTATACTTTCGCCGATCACAGTAAAAGAACTTAATTTAATTGAAAAAACCCCTGAATTGCATTGTGGGTTAGCTTTCAAGTACTCACATTGAGTACTGTAACCTCTATGCTCATGTATTCCATAGTAGATAGATGGACTTCTATTTGCCCTCAAAACATTAATTTCAAAACCCGAAGTTTCCTTCTCAACAATTTAATTCGACGAGTTAACACTATTTTCAACCATTTTCCTCAGAAAAACCTCGACCTGAATGGCATATTCACTTACTCCGTCGTCAACAATTGTTCAGAGGGGAAGAGTTGAAAAGGGTTACTTTGAAAATAGACCTTGAAGAATTTCTTCTTGGTGGAAAATTAAGAAAAACAAAGCCAAAACACAAAACCCGTTGAAAATTGCTTGTAATGTCAAAAGCTTACGACAATATATTCGATTCAAACTCATCATTTTCAAAACTAAATGAAAACCTATTCCACCAGATAGTGATTGATTATACAAGACAAAATTTCTAGATAAATCATGAAATAATTATTCTTGTCGGCAAATAATAGGTCTAGGGCTTTAAATTAAGTCCCTAGAGATTACACAAAGAATTTAGTTCTAAAATTTAGCGAAATTTCAAACCCATTTTGAAATAACTATGAAATTCTCTAAAAAAAAAAAAAAAAAGAAGGAAAAACAAGAAAAGCCGACTAGGGGTTTATGTATTTTACTTACCTGAGAGTGTGAAGAAACTTCATCTCACGTAATTCGAACACGCGGTTACTTCACCAAGTTAAGAAGAACGGCTACAGGAGGAGGAGGCCGATAAAAAAAGCGGCGCTAGGACTGGGTGGGCGGAGTGGAGGCGGTGGAGGCGCGGTCGCACGGAGCCGAAGGAACTAAGGTAAGGAACGGTTTGGCTCTTGGGTTTGATTTTCAATTGAAATGGGTTATGGCCTATGGGTCATTGATTAGGATATAACAAAGGGTAATTAGCACAAATGGTCTCTAACGTTTACACTCATTGTTAAAATGGTTCTTATTATTTTAATTTTAGACATTTACACCCTTATTTCAAATGTTTGTTGCGGGATTGGTCATTCTATCCAATTCCGTTAAATCAACCGTTAACAATTCAATGAAATTTGCAGAAATGATCCCTAACATTTACACTCATTTGTTAAAATGGTCACTATCTTGTTTGAATCCAATTAAATTTTATTCATTTACATTTTATTTTTCTCTATCTTATTTTCAACCACACAATCTTTCATAAAATAATATTATACGTAAATCGAAAAAATTTCCTTCTTTTTCAATCGCTCATTTTTCAAAAAAAATATTATTCCACCTATTTTTATTCACAAAAAATGGGAGTCAAACGGGGAAAATTAGTCAACTTCTCATATTTTTCTCCTCTTAAAATTTTCGACGAATATAATTCCTATGGTTTGATGTAATTTACAACTTTATACCCCAACTCAAAACGTTGTCGGCAAATATCTATTGTGTAGCAGTT
This sequence comes from Osmanthus fragrans, assembly GCA_019395295.1. Classification (NCBI taxonomy): domain Eukaryota; kingdom Viridiplantae; phylum Streptophyta; class Magnoliopsida; order Lamiales; family Oleaceae; genus Osmanthus; species Osmanthus fragrans. The sequence goes on along the minus strand of CM033357.1, from coordinate 13,376,667 downwards.
TATTTTTCCTTTTACTATGGTATTTTGTATCTATTGTAGTAGGTTAATATTGAGAACTTATACTACATATCTCATCAATGATTATTTGTGCTAAATGGTTAGAGGGTTAGGGATGATATTTGCCGACAATGTTTTGAGTTGAGGTCTAAACTTGTAAATTATATCAAATCATAGGAATTATATTCACCAAAAAATTTAAGAGGAGAAAATATGTGGGAAGTTGACTAATTTAGCCCCTGTTTGGCCCCAATTTTTTTTGAATAAAAATAGGTGGAATAATGTTTTTTTTTTGAAAAATGAACGGTTGAAAAAGAAGGAAAAATTTTCGATTTACGTATAATATTATTTTATGAAAGATTGTGTGGTTGAAAATAGGATAGAGAAAAATAAAATGTAATGGAATAAAATTTAATTGGATTCAAACAAGATAGTGACCATTTTAGCAAATGAGTGTAAATGTTAGGGACCATTTCTGCAAATTTCATTAAATTGTTAACGGTTGATTTAACGGAATTGGATGAAATGACCAATCAAGCAACAAACGTTTGAAAATAAGGGTGTAAATGCCAAAATTAAAACGATAGGGACCATTTTAGCAATGAGTGTAAACGTTAGGGACCATTTCTGCTAATTACCCTATAAGAAATTATTTCAAAGTTATTTGCAACGTTCCCAACGTTGATAAACCGTTGTGAATGACAACCTTTCACAACGTTTTTCAAACGTTTTGCTTTCGTAACGTTTGAAAAATACTGCAAATAACTTTTTCTTTCGTTTAAAAAAAATTGCAAAAAGATAATATTAGCAATATTTATTTAAAAAATATTGTCAAAACTCAATTAAATCAATCAATTGCAACATTCACTTATTAAAATGTTGCAATAGACCTCATTAGCAACACTTAATTCACAAATGTTGTCTTTCAAGTGTTGTAAATGCCCTTTTTTGGTGTAGTGAATGCAACTAAAACTAATTTTTTACTATTCAACGTTTGATCGATGTGTGTTTGCATAGATAATCAAATCATCACGAACATTTAAGTTGGTTATTTTTTACTCTTAGTAGTTAAATCTCTCTCTCTCTCTCTCTCTCTCTCTCTCGGGATACATACCCCTAAACTTGTTTTTCAATCACATACCATAACACTCTTTCTTTTCTTGCTCACATTTGGTTGGGTCTCACCGATGAAAGTTATCACCTCGATAGTTAATGATTCTCCTTAGATTTGAACGTCTCAATCCCAAACTTCAACTAGGATAATAAGGCTCACTAGAAGTCTAAATACCAAATAAAGAATCCAAAGCTTAGCCCCAAAAAAAAACGTTGCTTATAGTTGTTTTGTAGTGTATTTTTTTTTTTTAATTGTCCCCTCCTCTGTTTGGGACTTTTTTTTTTTTTTTATTATCAAAAGTAGTTTTCACTGTAGAGGGTAGACAACCTTCTTCCCCAATAGATAATCTCCTAGACATTGGCAATGAATAGAGCGAATTACTCAAGACTAATCACACAACAATGTCGGTAACTTTTTTCTATGAACCATGACTACTGTGATTTTTAGATCTATTTTCAGATCTAGTAGAAAAGGACCTTTAGAGGGTTTTCGTTGTAGAAGCTCTATTGAATATCACCATAACATGTCCGTCAGGAAATGATACGAATTGATCACAAATAGTTTTGACAGGAGCATGAATTAAGTTTTGAGCATTTTCAAAATTCCATTCAAGTCCTCTAGATTGAATATTTCATGGTATCCCCTTAGGAATCATGGTATTGGAATGAAGAGGGTTTACTTCTACGAGAAGACTTTTTTCTTTTGGAGATGAGTAAAGAGCTTGGTTATTGAGTTAAGTATTCATAGGCTTGTAATATATTCTATATATCACAGCAAAAGCTTTTGAACGATCATCAAAATCAAGATTTTTCGTTTGAATATGAAGATTTAGAACATTAAGAATAGCTTTATCATTAAGATTGATAGTAAAATTTGGGTAACAATTTGAAAAGACCGGACCACTTTCAAGATTTGACTCTAAAATAGATAACATTGAATTTTCAAATTTGAAAGTCTTTTATCTCGAAAAGTTAAAAGAAACAGGAATTTCTAATAGCGTGTGATCTTCTATTTTCCTTTTCTCTTCTTTGTTTTGTAAAATATAATCCACGATACCTAAAAAGAGAAAGAAAAAGTAAGTACCAATATAATTACACGAGAGTTCTAATGCAATCCTAACTAATTAATTATATGCAATGCGATTACTTAAAACATTATAAATAATAGAATAAGAAAATTATGTTACCTCCTGATAAGCGCTTGTTTGTAGTCCTACCTCGACTTTTTACATAAGTGCTTCACGACACTTTGAATATAACTCTGGAGTCTTGCTTAATAAATGTAAGTTGACTTTGCACCAAATTTTTAGTATTCTCCAAATTTTTACTGTCCTTTTTCAAAACATATGATTTGCCTCCACCGCTTTGAACACAGTTATGATTTTCTCATTAGCTTTAATCACAATCTCTATATGCTCTTCTTCATTATATGTTGATTTCTTGGGTTGAATGATGAGGAGATATCCCATAGTAGCACATATAATTTGCCTATACCACCTGATTCGAACTCAACTTTGAAGAACTTCTTCCTCGGTTTTATTCACAAAATCAATGAGGTGAGAGGATTGTGCGCAACTCCAATACCATTGAATGCCACTAATTTGTTTGGATCCATCATGAATAACTCATTTGTCTCTTCATGCTCTTCTTCTATAGTTGTTTCCTTAAATTTCCTTTCGGAGACCGCTGTATCCAATTAACCTATTTCGTGGTCCATGTTAAATAGAAATGCGACTACATGAATCAAGATTAAGTGGCTTCTAGTATTTCTAATGCTTCTTAGACTATGTTGCTCAGATAATCCAAACTTATTTGGGTGTTTGTACTTTGCACAGCGAAGTAGTGCCCTTAAGCATGTTATCTTCATCAACTTTGATCATACTTTGTACTTGGTAGTACGGTAATTCCCATAATACTCTTAATGGTAGGCTATACTCATCATTATACTTCTCCGTTCTAAGGCAATTAAGGGCCATGGGTTCCCCCATCAATCATGTTATTTTTCATTAAATTCGGTGTTCCACGTCTTGATTTACTTTTGATCATTTGCTTCACTATGTTCCAGCAATGAAACCAAGAAAAATAAGTAGATCATTTATATATATAAAAGAAAAAGAGAAAGAAGTTCATATTAAAGGTAGAATTAACTAAAAACTAATCGAGTAACTTAATCCTCGACAACGTGTCAAAAACTTTATCTACAAAATCCTCCAAGTGCATAGTATTGTATTCAAGTAATAAAGAATGAGCAAATTATCATTCCTATGAGGACTAAATATTTAATTCCGTTTCTAATTAACACCAACTTTAATCGAATAACAATATTTGTGGAGGAGCTATATATTGACAATTTAATATTTATAACTATATTAACTAAAATAACTAATTAATTGGAAACATTGTGAAACTCAAGTAATTGATAAATACTAGGAGCTGGAATCCCCATACTTTTATCATTTACTAGCTTTTTTCTCATTTTAATATCAATCTATGATTTAGACACGTATATTTGAATATGAAGATCAATATTTTTAATTCATTTAATAATGTCTTTCGAGTAGAACTAAACATATCCTCACATGTGGACTTCATATATCTATATAAAAAATATGAACATGTAAAGAAACATTAAAACCACAAGAAGATCATAAAGGATTATGAAAAGCAAAGTAGTATATCTATATCTTCTATTAGACTTTACAACGATTATTACCACATATCAAATTCATATTCCTATTTTGAATGTCGATAGAAACCACAAAACAATTGAACTAGTAATCAATTAATTGCAAATCATTAAATACATAACAATCATTCAAAAGCAAACACATGCTTTAATGTCAAAATATGGAAGTTTCTATACAACTAGTCAAATATCATACTAGTTACAAAAATACAATTTAATTGGTACAATATCACTTGAAATTGAATAATTTGAAGGAATATGAAAAATAATATTCAAATCTTCAATGGCTTCTTGATTTTTTTCCACTTTGATTTATTTCTTCTTCAATCCAAGCAATTGATGTATTTAAAATAGGTATGGATGTGTTTTACAAGAAGTTGTTACAAAGCTTTGAAAGGATGTATGAAATCATGGACCAAAGCTTCCTCTTTAGCTCTCTATTATAAGAATTATGGATTTCTCTCAATTATTGGAATAATGTGTGTATTCATAGAACAAGATTTAGATCAAAGTCATTTTTCCAATTTGTTTCCAAAAATAGTTTGAGATGAAAAGGAAACAATTCCCTTTTTTCTTTTTTTCAATTTGAGTAATTTTCTCATGCAATTTAACTCCATCTTATAATCTTTACAACTAAGTCTTATTCATTCCAAAATTATTAATAATTAACTCGATGCAAGTTCCAATAGTTTACAATTTAGTTATCAAACTTTTCAAATTTTGAATTTAACTCCAGAAACTTATGATTTTTCATTGAATGCTTCATTAATACTTTCAATTGATTAATTGCAATGCGGTTGATCTTCAAGTGCTTTGAATCAACTCCAATTTCACAAATTTCATACCAATTTTATCCATGTGCATTCAAATTGGGGTGTTTCTTGCAATTAACATATTTTATACAAAATTAAGTAGATGTCTGCCCAATTAGCAATAAATAATTAAGTAAAAAAGCTATATATAAGTATATAATGTGGACTTATAAATTGACAGTAAATATGTGAAACATGCATAGATAACAAAATTTACGACACTAATTGCAACTAGGTCTGGGCACTGTCCGGTTCGGTTCAGAAGATAACCGAACAGAATTTAAAATTTTTGGGTAGTTAGTAAACGGAACCGACGTGTCCAAAAATAATTTTGGAACCGTTTGAGTTCGCTTTCGTTCGGTTCTGTTCGGTTTCATACTATAATTAATTTTTTTAACATTTATAACAACACTACAGTGTGACATGTTCAATCTTAGTTTTTCCAAATTAACGTATTTCAATTTAATAACATATAAATAACAAGTTGTCCAATAAGATTAATTTACCAGTATATACAAATAATAAAAAATAGATAGTAAATTAGTAATACTAAAATATCGGTGATCAATATAAATTAGAAGTCAAATGCTCATAGAAATAAAATATTTTAAATTTATTGCTAATACAATAGTATTTACCAACTATTTGATTCAACCATCAATTGATTGACTCGTCATACTAGATACTAAGAAATTTTATAAGAAAAATTGAAAAATCACAATTAACAAACATAAATAAACTAAAAATTGTTCAACTAATAAGATTTAATTAGAAAAAATATAATATATATTTTATTACCTATCTCAATGTCCTCATAGAACTCAGTCTCTTCAATGTAAACTCTATTTTTGCTAATTTATTTTAAAAAAATTTGATTTATCCCATATATAAAAATTTAAAAATTTAAAAAAATTCGATTCTTATTCGGTTCTTCGGTTCTGGGTCTAAAATCGAGAATCGAACCAAACCCATTGGTTCTCGATTTAGATACCCGTTTGGATATCTCACTTACGAAGAACCGCTTGATTCAGTTCAGGTCCGGTTCGGGTCCATTTCGGTTCGAAATTTTTGTCCAGCCCTAATCGCAACTAATTTCCTCTGCTTAATATTACCTCAAGGAAAAGGTACTCACAGCCCACCTACAGCCCGAGAGAAAAGGCCCAAACCTAAATCGACCACTTCTATTGTTTTGAAATTCCATTCCATGAACTAAAATCACAATATTGAAGCTGTTAGCAAAGACCTGGTAGTGGAACGAGAGTGGATAGAAATAGTATCTTTGCCATGAAACAACTATTGTTTAAGAGTGTCATATGATAGATAAAATATTTTGATGATGTTATAATGAATTATTTCTTGTTACTTAGCCCCTGTTTGATCCCCATTTTTGGGAAAATGTGTTTTGAAATAGGAATTTTTTTGGAGAATGTGGTTAAAAAATGAGTAAAAGTTTTATGTTTACGTGTAAAATTTAAAGAATGTATGGTTTATAATGAATTTTTAAAAAAAAAAGAGTTTTTTTATTATTATTATAAAAATGGAGTCCAAAGTGGGGCTTAGAGTGTAAAGGATTATTGCCAAAAGAAATTGTACATATTAAATTTATTGTTAAAGACAAAGCTATTGTGCACGAGTTTGTAAGATTTTCACAATTTGACTGTCATACAAAAAACTCCATCTTCTCAAATTGGGGTAAATTATTGAACTTGTTTATTGATTGACAAATGAAGATTACGGAATTTTCTAGTTTCCCTCCAAGATTCACAAATTATTTCTTGTTAAATAGGAGTGTAAATGGTATTTGAAAAGTGTTAAACTGTTCCTTAAACTGTATTAGCACTGCTAGTGAGTGTTTCACATGGAAATCGCTAATAATTAAAAGAAGGTTCAGACGATCGTGTAAGGAACAATGACCTCTCAAGACAATGTCCCAACGATGATTGCTTTATTTATGAAGATTACAATTTCACAAAGAACGAAATGCCTCTAAGGGGTACAAACACACAAAATAATTGAAAGTTTGACAAGAAAACTTAAAGAAATGAAATTACATAATTCTCTGTTTGAGATTGATTTGTTCGGTCCCTGCTTCTATGTTCTTTTCTCCTTTTTATACTCCTTAGACAGTTTCTTTTGTGGAAATGTCTGAAAACTGCTTGTCACCCTGTAACTACCCACTTTCTCTATGATGAATGACTTGTCAAGAAACTGCCATTTTTAACTGCTGTCCTTACTCCCTTTAACCGTTTGTGGTTGAGATTCTTGGATCGTGGGATGTGATAAGATTGCCAATTTAACTATTTCAATAATCGTCGCTCCAAACTTCAATAAGACACCACGCTCGCCCAAATCTTGGGCGTCTCACGAGGTTGAGCTACGTCTCGCAAGATTATGGGCCACTACAATATAACTCTTTCTTGGATGGTCTTGTTTGGGCCTATCATTTGAGCTGAGTTTCATTCTTCCTTCGAACTGGCATCCCTTCTTTGGGTCATTCAATTGGGCTTCGTCCTTTGGTCCATTTACTTAGGCTTCATTTTTCTGTGTCAACAATTACCCCCCAATATGGTGAAATTACTATCAATTAGTAATCTTACGCCATATTCATCTTTCGTATTTTCCCGCGACACTCGAAATCCCAAGAAGGTGGAGCACTTCAATCATCATTCTGTTTGGCGGTGACTATTTTCGTCCAAAAAGTGTAACATCACATAGTCCCTAGAAACCAAAATATACGCCACTTTGTCACTCCATTATAGCCACGTTCGCATCGTTACGTCCATCTATAAAGGTTACTGTTCATCTTCTTGCACCTTTATTCAAACACTTTCGCTCTCAATAGACCTTCGAGTAAATGGCGGCTTCAACAGGCGTTTCAGATAACTCTCTCAGCTTTGAGGACTTCCAACAGCTTCTCACCCGGCCAACCCTGACCTCCATGAGTTCTACTTGGGCCCTTCCTTTAACGACGTTGATTCTGTTGGGCAGGTAGTGGCGAGACAGTTATTCCCTTATACTCAAGATCCTCCTTTCCTAAACCCTTTTTCGCTAAAGCCAATCCATGAGAAAGGTATTCGTACTTGGCCCAAAACTGATTCTATTTTCCGTTTTTGGGATGCATGTTTGGTAAGACATGGCCCCACCAGGGCAATTTTTTATTACGCTGGGATTTCGGATTTGTTAGAAATTACTCTTCGCGCCCCCAATTTATGACCCTGTGTTTTTTCCTATTGCATTGAGTTTTTAGTCTTCTGAGTATAATGCTTTCATCTTTCCTCTTGGCCTAATGTTTGTTACCCTGAGAGATGTTGGAGCCTTAGTCAATCTTCCCCCATCTGGGCGACACATTTTTCCCGGCATTTTAGTTTCCGGTGTTGCCCCAAAATTCGATAAGAAATTGACTGATTCTTATTCTGCGATGCAAGGTCTTTATGATAACTCTAGTGCTGTTGAACCTGTCCATTTCGAACGTGTTGCTTTCCTCCTCATTTGGCTTTGCAAATACGTCCTTTGTGTGCCTAGCCTTAAACCTTCTTTAGCATATCTACCCATAGTGCATGAATTAGCACATGGTAGGCCCTTAAACCTTTGTTCTTTATTTTTGGCTGCCTTTTATAGATGCATGGCTTTCCTTCAAGTCCAATTAAGGAATGGGGCATCTCCTATTGGCAGTGGGCCTCTTTGGCTCGCGCAATTGTGGTTAATGACCTATTTTTCATGACTTGGTGCTCTACCGGCTCCTCCCAGGTTGGTTAATTGTTATGTGTTATTCATAAATCAATTGAGCCCTGTTACTTTATCTGCTAGAGACGTTTTTTCATTCTTTTTATACTTTAGATTCTATTCCTTCATTTTTTCCTTTATCCGTTCATCAAATCCCCATTTTTGTACAACCTCCGCCTACCATGAATGACGTGAGCGTCGTTGTGCCTGTTTGGGCCCAATTTTTGGTTGCCAAAGAGTTGTTCCATGACATTTTGATTGGAACAAATGCCAAGGCGGGGGTTGAGATATATGCTCCCCAATTTTTTCACTCGTCAACTGGGTTTCAGCCAAACATGGCCTGTTCCTCCTTGTTTTTTCAAAAGCCTGATTGAGCATTTCCATACCATTAATAAACCGGAGGAGTTAGCTATTGAGGCTCGCAATGCCTTTTTGACAACTGGCTTATCTTTAGCCCTTTTTACTCCCACTTCCATCATTCACCCCATTTTTGAACAATTCTGGTCGTCAGTGAAGCAAAGGTTATTTGCAACCGATGTTAACAGCGTCTTTCACCTCCTGGAGAGGCCGAAGGCTTCTTCCACTTCTCCTATCCCCGCCCTTCCTATATCGGTCAGGAATCCTACTTTCCCACTTACCAAGTGTCCTGTTTTACCTAGCCCCTCATCTACTCAAGTGGGAACAACTATAGTTGCCTCCAGCCGAAAATGACCAACTTCAGCTCGACCAATTTTGCCCGATGAATGTGATGATGAGAATGATAGCGATGACACCCCTCTTATCATTAAGAGGAAGGTATTTGATTTTGAGGAAAATATTTATTTTTGTCTACTCATGAGAAGTCTTCTATATGCTAATGTGTTACCTGAATTTCTCAGATAGACTCTGATTCCCCTTTGAAAACTCCTTCTTCACAGGCTCTTGTGCCATCGCCTTCCATTGAAGCTTCTTTGACCAGATTATCTGAAGGGGGGCCACACCTGAGGAGAAGCCTATAGCCAAGAGTCTGTGGTCGCGCAGCCAATTGGAGAACTTCCATCTCCTCAAGGCGTCGACCCTCCGAGTGTTGAACTAGAAAGTAACACCTATCTCGTGGCTTTCCTTTTTTCTTGCATTGTTGGCTTTTGACTCATTGTTGTATGGCTTTCGCAGAGACACCTACGGATTTGCCCGTTGTAAAGGAGTATGTGCGTCTAGATAAATAAAAATCTCCACAGGTGGTGGGCTCAACTAGTGATGCGCCCCAACTTTCCAAAGCCGTGGATAAGGTAATTCTTATTTCATCTCTCGCTTTCATTTTGTCCATTGTAAAGAAAATACTAAATGCTTGTGTTTTTCCTTACAGGGTGCTGACGCCACTTTGCGCTCTATTCAGAATTTGTTCACTTCCTGGGAGCAGGCACATGCCATGGTTGCTTCTCGTTCTTCCTCAGCCAGCCATCCATCCTCCTGCCCCATCCACTGCATTCTCTGAAGAAAATTTGAACATCCTCAAGCAATCAATGCTGGAATATGTTACCTTCATGGACATGGGAATTGCCAAAGCCATCGCTTCTAGTAAGAAAGATAAGCTTGAAGCTTTAGATGCAAAGATAGCTCAAGCACTTGAGCTCCATTCACTCAATATTCAATCTGACTTGCGGACATCATTGAAGATCATCCATGCGGAGATAATTTCTTTGTTGACCCAGAATGTGGAGTTGAAGGCCAAAAAGACCCAGTACATCCAAGCTGTAGCTGAAAGAGAGTCTTTGTTTGGCGAAATTGAGAAGTCTAAGGGCATTTTGAACGAAATCTCTTCTGATGTCATGGTTGAAGATTCTATGATGATGACACTGGTTGCGGAAATGAAGGAACTTTAGGCGAGGATGGACGATTGCAAGGCTAGGTTTGCCACCAAGAATCGTGCTGCTTCCCAAGAAATTGAACGAAGTAAATCCCTGGTTGAGCGTTATGTGAAGCTGGAAGTTGATAGGGGGCTTGCAACCAAGTAGGTCTCAAAAATAGCGTGATGATTGGGAGAAGTTTAGCGAGCAAATGCGTTCCATTTGGGACAGGCTGTAATTAGGCCAACTTCATTTTGTATTTTATGGTAACAGTCATTGCTGGCCGATCATGTAATTTGCAGTCAATTAATGAAATGATTATTTTGTTTACTCCTGTGATGAAAACATCTTAATTGATGCTTTCTTCAACCGTTGATATTCTTTGGCATTTATTTGTCAACCTTGCACTATATTCATTGCATAGTCCTTTTTTACATGGAATGAAACTCTTAGTATTCTGACTTTTCTTCTCCGAGACTTGAACTTTCAATTTCGATTATTGTGCACTCATATGGCCGTTCGTATTCTATCTTTTTGTCTTCTGGCCTCTATAAAGTCGCGTATTTGTTACCTCTCACCATCTTCATCCTCATATCTCATAGAGTCAATCTGTTGTCACCGCCTGGCATTCAAATGATCGACTTTCTCCGATTTCACCATCTGCGCTAATGCTTTCCTCGGTATGGGAGATATAGGAAATACTTAGTCAATGAAGGTCTTCTCAGCACCCTTCCTTTCCACCCATGATCTTCAGAGGGACTTCTGGATGTGTGTCAATTGTTTGCTGAGAGTGCTTCTTCAACCATTTGCCTACCATTACAGTTATGCATTTAAGAAGGCAATGGAGACCAATCTATCCCCTTTTTGTAATAGTTGATCGAAGGATACTGACAGCCTGCTTCCAACTGCGACTTATAGAGTATTTGTAATTTGTACCCTTTGGTTCGTAAGAAATAAAGAGAGATTTTATTCGGACATACTTCGTTCTTATTTTGTTTGAACATAATCATCCAACTTACTTTGCTTGTACGATGCATGGTTATTCTATCTGTTCGCTTTCCCATATGGAAGGAAAATATTTCTTTAAATACTTACCGTTAATGGACCTTATATACTTCATAAAGTCCAAATCTTCTAAATGGTAAGCTCCATTAGGCAGTACACCATCTACTTTATATGGTTCTTCCCAATTGGGTGACCATTTACCATACTTTGGATCTTTGCTATCCAAAGGGAGTACTGTCTTCCGAACTAAATCGTCCAAACTAAAAAACTTGGCTATAACTTTCTTGTTATAGAATTTAGCCATTTTTCATTTTTGAACCTGCAATCTATCTAGGATGTCCAATTTTAACTCGTCCAATTCTAATAGATTTTGGGTTAATGATTCCACATATTCTCCATCGCCCAAACTATTTTGCAAGCTTACCCTGATCGAGTGCACGTTAATTTTCATAGGCAACACAGCTTCTTGTCCATAAGTAAGTTGAAAAGGAGTTACTTTGGTGCTTGATCGTGGTGACGATCTATAGGCCCACAACGCTTTATTTAAACATTCATGCCAATTTCTGGCATTTTCATTTATCATTTTCCATAAGATATTCTTCAAGACCTTATTGGAAGATTCTGCCTGCCCATTAGATTGAGTGTAATAAGGCGTCGAGTTCACCAGGTTAACTCCAAACTCGCTCAAGAATTCCTTCACTTGATTTCCATTTAAAGAAGTTTCGTGATCCATCATTAGAGTTTGTGGTATTCCAAATCTATAAACGATGTGATTACGAATGAAGTCTATAGCATTTTTCTGGAAGATCTCCTTCAAAGGTGCTGCTTCCACCCGTTTAGTGAAGAATTCCATCACAACTATTATAAACGTATGTTGCTTGGATGACGGGGGATAGATCTTCCCTATTAAATCTGTCGCCCAGTCCTTAAACGACCAATGTTTAATAATGAGTGTCATTTCTTTTGCTGACGCTCTTTGTATTGGACCATGCTTTTGGCATGCCAAACAACTTTTTGCGTACTGAACGTACGACTTTCCCATCTTGGGTCAAAAGTATCTACTTCTAACAATCAACCATCTCATTCTCTGGCCAGCTTGATGAACCTCACATATTCCTTCGTGCACTTCAACCATGATCATCTTGGCTTCTTACAAACTCATACATTTCAATAACACACCATCTGAGCGTTTCTTGAATAGCTGCTCATCTATTAGTACGTAATTTAATGAGCGCAACTTCAATTTCTTATCACCCCCTTTATCAGGTTCTTTCAAGAAACCTTAAATTTCTGCCCTCCAATCTATTACATCTCCATCTTGTATGCAATGGATATCAATTTTTCTCGCCCTTCGTTGTATTACGGGCAATATCACTCCATATTCACAAGTGGATTCCAAATTTAGTACCTTTGAATAACTTGAGGCCATTTGAGCTAATTCGTTTTCTAAATTGTTATACGTCCTGTTAACATATTGAAATTCTACTTGATCAAATGCTTCCAACAATTCTTAGGCGATTTCGTATTGGCTTATGACAGAAACACTTTAACATTTAAAATCACCAATCAATTGGTAACTTACTAGTTGGGAATTGCCAATAATGATTACATTCTTCATTCCCAACTCTATTAACAGCTCTAAACCTACAATCAATGCCTCGTATTCAGCTTGATTGTTCGTACACATTTTATTCAAAGTGAACACATATTTATAGTGAACCCCTAACGGATTTATTAACATTATTCCTACGCCTGCGCCTTCAGGCGTTTTTGATCCATCGAAGTATAAAATCCAAGGTTTCAATTCAAATAGATCAATTTTCAATTCAATTTCTTTAGGCATGTCAAGGCATGGATGATCGGCTAAAAAGTTAGCGAACGCTTGATTTTTAACTGCCTTCTGGGGTATATATTGTATTTCGAACTCCGATAATGCCAAAGTCCAAAGACCTATTCTTTGGTATAAAACAAGCGAGAAAACATATACTTAACTATATTTACATTAGAAATTAAATAGATAGTTACAGGCCGCAAATAAACCTTTAGTTTTCTACATGTGAAATATAAAGCAAGACACAACTTTTTAATAGCAGAGTAATTATGTTCACATTTTGTCAACCGTCTACTCAAATAATAAATCACCATTTCTTCACCAAATTGGTCTTCTTGTGCAACCATTCCTGCTATCGATTCCTGTTCAGCCGATATGTATAATTTCATTGGCCGTCCTTGTATGGGTGACACTAACGTTGGTGAACTTGACAAATATGTCTTCAGGCTGTTAAAAGCTTTTTGATGTTCTTCTTTCCAGACGAACTCGTCCGGATTTTTCAGCTTTAAAATAGGCGAAAAAGCTTTCGTTCGTCCTGCACAATTAGAGATAAAACGTCTCAAAAAGTTTACTTGACCTAGGAACTTTTGCAATTCTTTCTTGTTACCAGGTGGTTTGGCCTCTAATATGGCATTTGCTTTATTTTTATCAAGTTCAATTCCTCTTTTGTGCACTAAAAAACTAAGGAAATTCCCTTCATTAACACCAAATGCACATTTCAAAGGATTCAATTTCAGTTTGTATTGCCTCATTCGCTCGAATGAACGTTTTAATTGTTCAAAATGATCTTCCTCTTTTATAGATTTGACCACCACATTATCTACATATACTTCAACAAATTCGCCTATCATGTCATGAAAAATTAAATTCATCGCCCTTTGATAAGTCGCTCATGCATTTTTCAAACCGAAAGGCATAACTACACATTCAAAGCATCCTAAGACCCAGGGCATCTAAAGGCAGTTTTATGCACATCTTCTTCGACTATGTAGATTTGGTTATATCCTGAATACCCATCCATAAAGAAATACATTACATGTCCGACGGTTGAATCTACTAAGGAATCCACCGTAGGCATTGGGTATTCATCTTTGGGCGTTGCTAGATTTAAATTTCTAAAGTCTATGCACACCCTAATACTACCATTCTTTACCGACGTGATATTAGATAACCATTCAACATATCTGGCCATTCTAATAAAGTCTGCCTTAAATAGTCGCTCTATTTCTTTCTTTACTTCAGGCAACACATTAGGAGCAAAAACGTCTAGAAGGTTGTTTATGAGGTTTAAAATTTGGCTTAGTTGGCAGTCTATACTCTACCAAGCTTTTATCTGATCCAGGCATGTGTTCATATTCCTAGGCAAAACAATCTTTATACTCCTTTAATAAAGCGATTAACTTGTCACTTACCTCTTGGCTAAACATCTGAATGACAAACGTTGGACGATCTTCTCCTTCGTCGCCAATATTCAACTTTGTTAAAAGGTCTTGTGCTTGAGCATGCCCAGACTTTTTGATCCTCGTTACCTTATCATCTAGATTCATTGCAAGCACTTCATCTTCCAAGCAATCCACTTTGTTGACTTCTCGGCCAATGTTCTGCTTCAATTCAAATACTGCTAATTTGTTTCTCAGTGTCTTTAATGCAACTACCTCTTTTGTCCTCTCCTCACATTCTTTTTTGAAAGCCATTAATTTGGCTTTGAAGGCCTGAATATCGGCCTTATTCTTCTGTTGCTGACAACTCATTAGAGTTCTGTACTTATTTTCTTGCCAATTACTGGCTTTTCAAGGGCCACTATGTTTGGCCTCATTTGGTTAAACATCTTAGTAAGTGCGTCCACTAAAAATGGCATTTCGCTCTATGCGACAATCTTAGCCTCTTCACCGTCTTGAACTACCCTGACAGGTCCATAATTTTCTTCGTACATAAACCTCTCGAGTTTACTTCTACAACAAAGGGTCTATAGTCTGGTTGTACCACATCTTCTTCGCCTTTGTTATTCTAGAAAACCAGGCATTGATGGAGCGATGAGGGTATACAACAACTCCCATGAATCCAGTCCCTTCCTAGTAGCACATTGTAACTAGTAGGACCATCTATCATAAAGAAGACTGTGGTCCTCATAGTTCTTCCTACAATTATGTCCAATGGCATCACCTCTTTGGCTGAAGTTGCTTCTCCATTGAAACTTGTGAGAATAACTTCTGTTGGGATCATATCACTCTATGTCTTCGCAAACTTCTCATCATTCTGGATGGAATGGTATTTATGGCTGCTCCATTTTCGATGAGTACTTTTACCACATGGATACCATTGACTAGCCTTCACGTACAACGACCTCAAATGTTTTGTCAACTTGATATTTGGTCTCTTAAAGATGACCTTTTCAGCCGCATCTATCTCCACCTCTTGTTTATCCTCTGTCGAACTATTCTCTCGTGATAATTCCACGTGTAATACTTCACATTGGGCTCCTACTTCTTGAACTTTCTCCGTCTCCCCCCTTTCTTCTGTTACTTCTTCTTTAGACATCCAACCTGTAGGAGGAGGCAGTATTCTTGGAGGTGACCCATATGTCTCAGAACGAGGTACTCTCACCCTTCTCTTGGGCGTCCCATATAATACATATAAGTCAAAAGAATGCCCAGATGGTTCGCCCAACAAATCCACCTCGCGGATACCTTCTTGATGTAGTTGTTTTAGTAATTTGTTATGCGACACTCCTCTCTTATTTTCCTTTGCTTCTAAATCAATTTCTTCCTCAAAGTTAGTCAGGCCATCATTCTCTTCTTCATCACATACCTCTTGAGAAGTCTGGCCTTCTTCACATTCCAGCACACATGTTTCTTCCTTATCACCTCTACTTTCCTTCTCTCTTTTTTTGCTTACCTTTAAATTCATTGGCTAGTATGTAATTGTTAGCTATGACAGGAGGCAGAATACTAAACTGAATAGTGAGGGGTTGATCTGGATCTTCTCCATCTTTATCTTTCTTTTCTCGCTCAAATTTTGACCTCCCAGAAGAACTTTCTAGTAATTCCTCCATTGATTCACCCATATCAGCTTCTCCATTGTCTTTTGAGATACTGAGAACATTCTTGTTAGCCACCTTGAGAAGTTGAGGTGCCTTAGGACACAAAGACCCATGTTGTTGCCTCATCATTTGTCCATAGTTCTGTTGAAAATGCATTGTTGGGTTCGGGTCATTTCTTCAAAGGGTACCACTCTCCTTGCTAATGGAACGAATGCCAAACATTTGGTTGGCGGGGTTGCTGCCTAAATGTTCTCCCATTGTTCATCGGCATGAACTGGCTCTTCAAAGGCGGTCTCCCATAGAACAACATACATCGTCCTCTACTGGGCTGGAAACTGGGAAAGATATTGGGGCGATGTTGATATCGCCTTGTTCCCGATCTTTCCATATTTTTAGCCACTTCTCCTTTGCATCTAGCGCACAAGATACTTTCGTCTTTTCTAGGTTCCTCTCGTTTGATTCTTTCAAAGATATTCGTATGTGATTCAGAATCTTCTTCTCGATCATCTACGACCAACTTGAATTTTGGCAACTTACTTTTGAAGCCAGCTGTCACCATATTCACCCCAAGTGGCTATGGGAAAGGGTTTTCATCCACTGCCATTTTCTTCTTATCATCAAACGTGATTCGCTCTGACTCAATAGCATCCTGTAACACATGACGAAAAATTAGGCAATTGTTAGTCATATGTGACCATGCACTGTGCTATTTACAATATTTTTTACCCTTAATTTGTTCGGGTCTGCAACTTATGCTTGTCGCTCAATTTTATCTGCTTATCCTTGTACAATTTATCAAATATAAGGTCACTTTGGTCACGTCAAATGAGAATATCCTAGCCTTTTTGTTTTCTCTTTTTATAGACTCATCTTTGCCCGATGCTTTAAACTTGGCCATTACAGGACAAGCATATGCATCTTCCTTAACTAATTCCGCCAGACATATTTCCGCATGATCATAATATTCACCATCAGCAGCATGAACGTCAAAGTTTGGGTCTCTGTAATAAGTCCATTTACTAGAATTTTTCATTTGTTTTTCCTCCCTTATTAAATGGTTATACCTAATCACATTAGCACTCAACTGAAACAGGTCAGGAAACTCCCTGTCCTGGAATTTCTTTTTTAGATCAAAACTTAAACAACTTTGAGCAATTTTGATGAATTCTTTCTTGGACAAAGGTACAAAACATTTGCTTGAATTTTGACGCTCGAGAGAGGAAAATTTAGGTATGATCTAGAATAACATAACCTAGGTTTCGTAGAGTTCGAGAGACGATACGAATCTTTCAGGCGTATTTGAAATTAGAACCATGCATGTTTAATTTTTATACCTATAATTCGAAATAGAGATATTAGAATTAAATTGTAGAATTAGTTTCTATTTATCGCTTGAGAGAGGGAATAGAATCACTTTAGAGGTTCTTGCCTATAAATTGTAGAAAATCTGATTGAGGTAACACGATAGATTGAGAAACATTGTGGAGAGTGCGATGAAATCATTCCCTAGGCATTTACAATTTCACAACTTCTTTGAATTTTACTTCCACCTAGACCCAAATTTTATTCAACTTTCATTAGTTTAAATTTCACACCATTGATTCCATTAAGATTGTCTAAATAAAGTGAAAACTAAACCATTATAGTATTCGATAAAAATTTGATATCAATTCCTGTGGGTTTGACATTCTCCACTTCATCACTCTATTATAAAACTTGACACTGTACACTTGTGGTATAAAATCACGTTGTAGAAAAACGCATATCAAGTTTTTGGCGCCGTTGCCGGGGATTGATTTATTTGAATTTTATTGATATTATTACCATCTATTTTTTATTTTAAATTCATTCATTTCAGCTATGTCCTTAACCGTTTCCATGATCTTGATTTCAGCTGTTTATGTGAAGGGCGAGAAACAAAAACCTACTATCTACAAATCCTGAACCAGAACGCACATTTCACTATTTAAGGAAGATACACAGAAACGAACGTGAGACAATGGCTGAACAGATTGCAAGAACAGCTAATGAAAATAATCAACAGGGTGCAGCTGTTCATGAAAATCACCAACAGAGAGCTATTCAGGACTAAGTTAGGCCATTGTCAATGATAATTATTCCAGCATTGCACGTCCCGCTATAGCTCCAACAATTTTGAACTGAAGTCGGGGCTAATACACATGGTACAAAAAAATCAATTTGGGAGAGCTCCAATAGAAGATCCAAATGCCCATCTGGGATCTTTCCTAGAAATTTGTGACACGGTAAAGATGAATGGAGTCACCGACGAGGCAATAAAGATTCACCTATTCTCTTTCTCCTTAAGAGATAAGACAAAAATTTGGTTCCAGTCACTGCCATATGGGTCAATTATAACTTGGGATGACTTGGCTCAGAAATTCCACACCAAATACTTCCCACCTTCAAAATCAGCTCAGCTTCGAAGCGAGATTGGTCAATTCAGACAATCTGATTTTGAACCATTCTACGAAGCTTGGGAAAGATTTAAAGATCTGCTTAGAAGATGTGCTCAGCATGATTTTCAGAATTGGATACAAATTGAACTCTTCTATAATGGGTTGAATGGTCAGACACGATCAATAGTTGATTCTGCAGCGGGAGGAGCTCTGATGTCCAAGACTCTAGATATGGCTTATTCAATGCTGGATGAGATAGCTGCTAATAGCTACCAATGGCCAAGTGAGCGCTCAAGTGTGAAGAAAGTTGCTGGCTTTTATGAGGTGGATCCCATTACAACCCTTGCAGCTCAGATGTTATCTCTCACTACTCAAATAGCTGCATTGACATCACAAGGAAATCAGAAGAAATTAGATTCCATCATGGCTACATCCACTTCATACCATGAATCTGAATCAGGGAAAGAGCAAGTTCAGTATGCAAATAGTAGAAATTACTCAGGAAATCAATATCATCCAGGACTGCGAAACCTTGAGAACCTATCTTATGGTAATAATGCAAACGTGCTTCAACTGCCACCGGGTTACAATAATCAGGCATCTGAAGGAAAGCCATCACTTGAAGACATTTTTGGAACCTTCATTTCAGAGACTAGATCAAGGTTCAATAAAGATGAGTCAAGGCTGGACAACATTGAGACTCATATGACTAATCTGGGGGCCACAGTGAAGAACTTAGAGGTGCAGCTTGGTCAGATAGCAACTGCGATACAATCCCAACAGAAAGGAAAATTTCCCAGCAACATAAAGGTAAAGTAGTTGAAGAAAGCAAGCCAAAAGAGGCTGTGGTGCCTACACCGGATCCCAAACTTGTGGAGGAAAAGCGAGTTGAAGAGCAGAGGACTGAGATAGAGGCAACAAAGAAGATTTCAAAGCCTAACTCAATCTCCTTCCCAGATAATCCACCAATTTTGAAGACACCATTTCCATTCCCGCATAGATTTATGAAGAGGAAATTTGATGAGCAATTTGCAAAATTCTTGGAGATTTTCAGAAAAATTCACATCAACAGACCGTTTGCAGATGCCTTGGCCCAAATGCCTAACTATGCTAAATTTCTAAAGGAAGTGATGTCAAAGAAGAGAAAGTTGGAGGAGTTCGAGACAGTGAAACTGACAGAAGAGTGTAGTGCCATCCTCCAGAAGAAGCTTCCTCAAAAATTGAAAGATCTAGGCAGCTTCAGCGTCCCTTGTAATATTGGTGGTATCACTTTTGATAAAGCACTATGTGACCTTGGAGCTAGCATCAACTTGATGCCCCTATCAGTATTCAAGAAGTTGGGACTTGGAGAGATGAAACCAACTACCATATCACTACAACTGGCAGACAGGTCCATCACTTATCCATGGAGAATTATAGAGGATGTATTAGTGAAGTTAGATAAGTTCATCTTTCCGGTGGACTTTGTGGTGTTGGATATGGAAGAAGATGAGAAAGTGCCATTAATACTTGGTCGACCTTTCCTAGCTACTGGAAGAGCATTAATTGATATACAAGAAGGAAAGTTGACACTGCGGGTTAATGAAGAGCAAATGAACTTTAACATTCATCAAGGAAAGAAAGCCCCAGAAAACGTCAATGCATGCCACATGATCAAATCTATCAATGCAGCAAGGGATGTGAAAGGCAAGAAAGAAGTGTTCTATAACCCTCTGGAACAATATATGGCTCTTAACTATTCAAAGGGCGATACATTTGCATACGAAAAAGGGACCATTGAAATGGTTTATTATGTCTTAGAGCATGAAACGAATCCACCTGACAAGAAAGAGAGCTATGTAGAGAAGCTATTGAAACCTCCAAACATTGCTAAACCAAAAGAGGTTTTGAAGGCCATACTGGAGTTAAGACCATTCAATTTAATTGGCCATGCTATAGAGAAGAAGAAGACGAGGCCAAGGGTAAAGTTTAGAAAGAAGAGAGAGGTGTCACCTGAAGATCCAACATAGGCACCGCGGTTGAGTCAAGCTAATGACGTTAAAAAAACGCTTCTTGAGAGACAACCCAAGCTTTCTATCTCTCTATCTCTTATCTTTAGATTTTAGTTTATATTGTTATTTTTTTTAGTTTATTAATTTGTTTGTTTGTTTTTCTTATAGGTGAAATCTCAAGTTTGGGGGAAAAAGATAGAAGAAACATCCACCAATTCCAGCATCATCAGTACTAAAACGTTATGGGCAACTCAGACAATTCAGGGAAGTTCTATTCCTTTTAACTTTAATTTCACATTGAGGACAATGTTTAGTTTAAGTTTGGAAGTGTATTTATAAATTGTCTAGTTGCCCACTGTCTATTTGCTCTCAGTTTTTTTAAATTTGTTTGATGTGTGTGATAGAATATAAAAAAAAACATTTTCGCGCTTTTGCATGCTTGTATGAGTTAGATAGCCTTGTCGGCATTGATGCATATAATTGATAACATGTGTTGGTTTATGAATTGTGGATAAGCTATTTGTTTGAGTTAACTTTTTGCTTATTCATGTGAAACGAAAAATATTAATGCACGTGAGTTGATTGTGGCGTTGTGTATGAGTATGTTGATTCATGTTTATAGGTTGAATGAAAGAACTTAGATGCTAAATCCAAATAGCCATTAAACAACATTATACCCTTAAATCAAACGTAGGATTTTTGGATGATTGAACTGTTGTAGGGAGACATAGAGATAGATGTGGATTCCATGTGTGCAAATATTCTGTGTGGACTATCTGAAACCGATAGGATGAAAATTAGATAAAAACCTTAAGTTAAAAGTCTATTTTCGAGAATGAGTATTTAGAAGGGGCATTGCACTAATCACTACAAAAGATCCCAATGAGGACAATTGTAAAGCATCTCTTCGTAGCCTTTATGATTAGAGTGAATAAGTCTGCAAGGGTTTAAAACCTGGTACCCTAAAGTCATCTGATTTGGGAGTCGCCAACCTAAAACTCACTACATGAGCCATCTAGAAAGTTTAATGAAGAGATGACTAAAAAAAAGATGCATGAAACAAAAGACGCACCCCATAAAGTGATTAAGCCTCGAATGCTTGTTTTAGAGGATTAGACTTTTGATGAAAGGTTAGTAACTTGGTTGAGTCTTGGAGGTTGAAGTAGTCAAAAAAAAAAAGGAGAATCCATATTTGTCAACACGTTGAACTGCAATTAGTGAAACATGACCAAACTTGACAGGTGTAAGGATTAGTATTGAAAATCAAATTAAGAATACACCTTGGAAAGTGAAAGAAAAACAAGTTTGGGGGTGTGTGTGAATCCCACGAGCGACGTAAGTGAATAATTGACTTTTAAGGTCGGGAGTGAATCAGCTTATGATAGCTCAACGTTGTACTCAACTCTTCACACACACACACACACACACACACACACACCCATTTTGCATTGTATAAGTGAGGAGTTAGCTTTTGCATTATAATGTTGAAGTGATTCATGAAATTAATGCACGTTGTCAATCCCAATCTACGAAGGAAAGATATCTAACGAAAATTGTTTAATTGATCTAGTTTGTTTTAATTTTGTTTGTTTGTGTGTTTGTTAGTGATTTTCTTTAATTTGGTGTTTACTCGAGGACAAGCAAAACATTAAGTTTGAGGATATTTGATGAGTGCTCCATACTCATGATATTTATGTCACTTAATTTATTATTTTGAGAGTGTTTTAGAACGTTTTAATGTGTGCTTTGATGTTGTGGTATATATTGATGAAATTGAAGAAAAATAGGAAAAGTTGGCAAATTTGGAGAAAAATAGCTAAATTGTAATTGATCCAAAGTTTGTGGACTAAAGTGTAAATAATCAAAAGTTTTGTTGAACCTCACGATGAAGATCCGAGAGTGCTAGGAGGCAATTGGTTAAAGAAAGATGTCAAAGGGATGAAGTATAGATAAAGTATGATCACACATCAATTTCCAACCGAAAACGTTTTCTCCCTGATTTTTAGTCTCATATTGAGAAACATTTTTGACATAGAAAACGATCGAATTCGAGAGGGATGTCTGAATCAAAGTTGTAGCCCTTTGAGGTATCTTTCCAACACATCTTGAATCATCTCAATCAGACAACAAATGAGAAAGTTATGATAGAAATATTGAAAGAAGTGCAGTCTGCCTTTTCTGCCCGAACAGCAATGTCGACGCCAAGGCGCCCAATCTCGGCACCAAGGCGCGATGAATGGCAGGAGACATGGCGCCAAGGTGCCCAATTACGGGCTTCAGATTTACGCTGGTTTTAATATTTTTTTCTCGGCCCAAATATGCTAAAAACTCTCCCAAAACTCGACCACATATAAAAGGGAACATCTAGACCTAGTTTTGGAGGTTGGGCAACCAAGAGAACATTGTAGAAAGAAGTAACCATTGCTTGAGTAAATTCTGGACCGCTGGAGTAGATTATGAAGATTGGAAGAGATTCTTGAAGGTTGGAACATCAAAAATTGAAGAATCAACGGAGGAAAACGTGAAGAATCGAGGGGGAATACCTTAAAACAGTTTCTTTTCTCTTTACTCTATGTTTTCTATTACGAATTCTGTGGATATTGTCAATTTAATTATGAGCTAACTTTCTAGATCTAGGGTTTGATTGTAATCGACTTGAGACATGTTTTGATGTTTATTTAATTATCTCTTTTGAGTTTTTTGTGGATTTATTTATGTTATTGAGTTTAATGCATTTAATTACTTGGCCAATAACTTGATGATTTGATGCTTGAATTTTGACTCTCGAGAGAGGAAAATTTAGGTGTGATCTAGAATAACATAACCTAGGTTTCGTAGAGTTCGAGAGAAGATACGAATCTTTGAGGCGTATTTGAAATTAGAACCATGCATGTTTAATTTTTATACCTTTAATTCGAAATAGAGATATTAGAATTAAATTATAGAATTAGTTTCTATTTATCGCTCGAGAGAGAGAATAGAATCGCTTTATAGGTTCTTGCCTATAAATTGTAGAAAATCTGATTGAGGTAACACGATAGATTGAGAAACATTGTGGAGAGTGCGATGAAATCATTCCCTAGGCATTTACAATTTCACAACTTCTTTGAATTTTACTTCCACCTAGACCCAAATTTTATTCCACTTTCATTAGTTTAGAAGTCACACTATTGATTCCATTAAGATTGTCTAAATAAAGTGAAAACTAAACCATTATAGTACTCGATAAAAATCAGATATCAATCCTTGTAGGTTTGACATTCTCCACTTTATCACTCTATTACAAAACTTGACACTCTACACTTGCGGTATAAAATCACGTTGTAGAAAAAAGCGTATCAGTATGGCTTTGTATAAGTCGGCCTAATAAAAGGACGTGTCCCAGAGGCCATTTGATCCTGCACTATCTCCATAATCTGATTCCTTAACATAACGTTGGATCATATGGAACTCCTAATGGTTGATTCATCGGTGGAATTGTTTGAGGCCTAATATTCGGTCCTTGGTTTACGGCAAAAACACCGTTGTTCAAACCATTATTATTGTTAGCCTGAGTATTTTCGTCATCATTGACACGCTGGGTGTTCTGTCCATTGGTTTGAACATTGTCTCTTGGATTTGGGTTACCCCCCAGGTTTGGTACTCCATTACCACTATTCAAGCTTGCCATTCCACTACTCCCTTGGTTTGAAGTAGATGGTCCAAATGGTGGTTCTATTCCTTGTTTTGGACTCAGGACTGGGAGATTATGTCCCACAATCGTCCTGACTTGAAAGTGATTCCCTATGTTTGACAAAACTGACTGACAAATTTGGCCTACCAACTTTCATGATTTCATTCAAAGTATTTAGTTGTTTGGTCATATTGTCATAATGTATATTTCCATTTTGAGTAAACTTTTCCATATTATGAACGTTTTGCAAGTTTACCTGTTCGACGACATCCTGTGTGAGTTCACCGAGCAATGCACGCATGGTTCGATGACTCAACTCTGTCATTGACTCGTAACGGCTTTGATTATGTCCCTCTGTTCCTGGAGCACTTTGCTGCTCCTCATATTGTTCGATCACAGATTGAACTAGCCGTTGGCTTGCTAGCTCCTTATCGGGATTTTTATGAGGCATATTACTTTGCTTTTCGTTTCTTCTAACACCAAACGTGTCCCACTGAGCGTGCTAAATTGTTTTGCGTGGAAATCGTTAACAATTAAAAGAAGGTTAAGATGAGTGTGTAAGGAACAACGACCTCTGGGGACAAAGTCCTAACGAAGGGTGCTTTATTTATGAAGATTACAATTTCACAAAGAACGAAATGCCTCCAAGGGGCACAAGCACACAAAATAATTGAAAGTTTGACAAGAAAACTTTAAAAAATGAAATTACATAATTCTCTATTTGAGAGTGATTTGTTCGACCCCTGCTTCTGTGTTCTTTTCTTTTTTTTATACTCCTTAAGCAGTTTCTTTTGTGGAACTGTCTGAAAACTGTCTGTCGTCTTGTAATTACCCACTTTCTCCATGATTGATGACTTGTCAAGAAACTGTCGTTTTTAACTGCTGCCCCTACTCCCTTTAACCGCTTGTGGCCGAAATTCTTGGATCGTGGGATGTGATAAAATTGCCAATTTAATTGCTTCAATAACCGTCGCTCCAAACATCAATAAGACACCACGTTCGCCCATATCTTGAAAATGAGAATTATGTAATTATGGGTAGCCTAAAGCCAAATTTTAGCTCATCTGCTTCAAACCACTGGATCATGAAAAACCCTAATCTCCTCATTTGTGAATATGCAATAAATTCCACAACTGTTTCTGCCTACCTATCAATATTTCTTTCAAGGAAAATGATAGGCACTAGCCCCAACCTGCTCCCACGCACCCCCGAAGTAGTATATATTTGCATTTGCTTGCTCGTTTGTACAACCCATATGCAATAAATTAGCGAAAAAATCCAAGCCTTTTGTTGTATTTCTTTTAGTACTGTTTCACTCTCCTAGAAATTAACTCCCATCGAATTCTTAGATCCATAATTCATGGCGGAGTGTATATTAGAGCAGCTCAAATCCCAGCCCACATGGCTGCTTCCGCTTCTAGCACTCGGCTTCTTATCACTTTTCAAATGTTCATTCACCATTCTGAAATGGGTCTACGTGAATTTCCTCCGACCCGGGAAGAATCTCAAGAAATACGGATCTTGGGCTCTGGTCACTGGCCCTACTGATGGAATAGGCAAAGCCTTTGCTTTTCAGTTGGCCCGGAAGGGGCTGAACCTGATTCTTGTGGGTCGGAACCCGGATAAGCTCCGGGAAGTTTCGGACTCGATCAAGTCCAAACACGGGTCAACCCAAATCAAGACAGTGGTGGTTGATTTTTCGGGTGATTTGAATGATGGTGTAGGAAGAATTAAAGAGACAATTGAAGGACTGGATGTTGGGGTTTTGATTAATAATGCTGGGATTTCTTATCCTTATGCGAGGTTTTTCCATGAAGTGGATGAAAAATTGTTGAATGATTTGATTAAGGTTAATGTTGAGGGTACTACAAAGATTACTCATGCTGTTTTACCTGGGATGTTGAATAGGAAAAAGGGGGCTATTGTTAATATAGGGTCTGGTGCTGCCATTGTTATACCTTCTGATCCTCTTTATGCTGTTTATGCTGCCTCCAAAGCGTAAGAATTTTTTTGTGTAAATCCTTTTTTTTTTGGTGCATTTGTTTATGATTTTTTTAGATTGGATCTTAAGAGGATAGAATAAATGAATAAACATGTAAAAGATATGGCCTTTTACCTTTTCGTGGGATTGGATACTCTGTATACATGCTTAAATCATGTTTTGAAGTGTTTATAGAGGGTTTTGTTTATAAATAGATAGAAATGAGTGGTTGGATTGGATACTCTGTATACATGCTTAAATCATGTTTGGAAGTGTTTATAGAGGGTTTTGTTTATAAATAGATATAAATGAGTGGTTGATAGGTGGATAGTACCTGTAAGTCCCACGAATTGCTGAATAAAAAATAGTTTGAATGTTTATAAACATGAGCTAAACATAGACTTAGATTGTTTGTACAGACGCTTTTCGGATCCAAGTTTTTAGCTGGTAGGGCGGTAAACTAAAAGTGTGTAAGAGAAATTGGAAACAAAATTGTGCACTCTAATTCAAAAAAAGTACACTTTGATCTGTTCTTAAAACAAGTGTTGAGTGCTTAATGATTTATTTAAGCTCAACAAGTTGGGTACGAGGTACTTTTGATTGAGTTAAGAGTAAATGAAACTATCATGACTGACCAGCTTTATGTATGTACCTATTATGGATTTAAGGTACTCTATCTTGTTTCTTAGCATGAGATTTAGCGATTTATGAGATAATTATGGCTGTGCTCATGGGAGAATAGCATTGGTCTACTATGTTCTGAACAACACTGAATGTGATTGGTTGATTTATTTTCAGATATATTGATCAGTTCTCGAGATGTCTCTATGTGGAGTACAAGAAAAGCGGGATTGATGTGCAGTGTCAGGTATCACTCTGAACCCAGAATCAGTTGTCTTTATGTGTATAAAGTGTAATAAGAGTTTCATCAGTGCTCTGTTATCTGTTGGATGATTATATTTTTGGATGCTCGTGTTGTGGAATAGGGATGTCTTCATTGCATTAACTTTTCTTTACTTAGGCCACATTCTCGTTATGGATTAAATCCAAACCCAACCCGAGACACAGTAAGGAAAAAACTAGAACAGAAAAAAAAAACTCACATAGTAACATAGACATATAAGGTGGTTCAATTTCCAGTCGAGGGGAAAAGAACTGAGTGATTAGGCTCCACACTATTCAACATTCTTTGGTGATTAGTTTGTTTCATTTAGCCAGAAGGGATGAAGAATCTTAAATCTGAAGAAATGGATGAAACTGTGAAGAATCTTAAATCTGAAGAAATGGATGAAACTGTGAATTATGAATACGTCCAATTATTCTTCTTTTTTTCTTTTCCAGTTCTTCTCCCTGAAAAATTATCTTGTAGTCTTGTGTCATCTAATAATGGACATGGACCGTTAAGAAACTTTGGCTCGGACCAACCAATTGTTAATAGTTATTTTAATTAAATTCATATTTATGAAATTTTCCCATGTTGCAGTAATAATATCTCAATTCAGAAAACCAGAAAGATGGAAAAGAGCGTGGATTAAGTCTTGTGAATGCGTATAAGGTGAATACCTGAAGCCAAAAACTGCAATTAAGAACATGAGAATGGCTACTTCAAAAATCATAATTAAAAAAGCGGTGGAAATTGATTTTCATTTTATTTGTTGGGCGAATATTGAGCTGCTGTAGAGTTATATAACAGTCTTGACGTTCTCATGCCCTGGTTTATTTTGTTGGATTGTGTGGATCCTACTTGTGGGGTGGGGGTGGCGTTTTTTCTGTAGACAAGACAGAGAGGCTTGTCAAAAAAAGTATAATCTCCTTCATTATATATATTGAAAATGTGTACCCACTAGTGGACATAGCACTCAGTGAGGAGGAACCACTGTAGCACGGTTACTTTGTGTAAACAAGACAGAGAGGTGTGTCAAAAAATAGTATAATCTCCTTCAGTATATATAGTGTAAAATCTGTATCAACTAGTGCAGATAGCACTCACAGTAAGGGGGAACCACTGTAGCGCTGTCTGTGTGTGTTTCCGATTTCAACTTGATTATTATTTTCTTCGGAGTTAGGGATTAAGGTTTTGTCAATAACATATTTTCCAATATACAGTCCAGCCTTCTGCCTAGAAAATCAAAATATAGGTTTTAGCTTGAACCCTGTAATTTAGATTAAAGATAACTGAATTTTATATGGAAAAACAATGCAAACATTTTTATTTTTTATTTTTTTTTGGGAAAGGAAAAACACAGCAATCTTGATGTAGTGCTATTCTTGCTGCATTTTTTTTTTTTTTTTTTTGCTTTGTTCCTGAACTGCCAAATCCTTACAACCAGTAGTGGAAAACTTCTCTTTTATTCTTCAGTTTCTTTTATTTTCTAAATTCAGGTCCCCTTGTACGTGGCAACAAGAATGGCATCCATCAAACGTTCATCCTTCTTCGTACCATCTACAGATGGTTATGCTTGGGCTGCTCTTCGTTGGATAGGCTATGAACCGCGGTGCACACCGTACTGGCCCCACTCTCTTCTCTGGGGTTTGCTGTATTCCTTGCCAGAGTCAATTGTTGATGCTTGGCGTCTGAAGTTCTGCCTTGGAATTAGGAAGAGAGGACAACTCAAGGACTCGAGGAAGAAGGAATAGAAGCTTTGTTATAATCTCTCAGCATGTGTTACCTTCTGCAAGGATTTATTCATTCCAGGATGATGCCCGAGACTTGGGAAATTTGAGGAATCGAATTCGTAACTAGAAAAAGTTTAATCATTTTACAGATTTAATGCCTTTGTCTTGTTACGAAATCATTTATGAGTTCGGTAGAAGTTAAGATACATTGTTCTCTATATTCTTGTGACTCAAAAGATATGAACTTGCTTTTTTCTTTTAAATGTGTTTAATCATGCTAGTGTTCCTTTTGTTGTACGTTCTTGAGGCAATTGAGGATTATTTGATCTGGGGGAATTGAAAATCCTGGCCTGGGCCTGGCTCCAACCCGAGCACGATATGGTCATTGACATTGGCCATAGACTGGCATGGACTGGTCGTTGCTACCCAAGCTAGGCCTTTCTGGTTTACAGGCCGTCCTGGTTAGCAGGCTGACTCTAGCATGCTGCAAGTGGGCAATTTTGTTCAAGTTATGCTCCTGATGCTCTTTCAGGAGAGAGGTGGACTGGCGGAATCTGCATAATCTAGGTAAAGAGTTGGAAATCTTCTCTTCGTCTGAGCAGGTTGCAATCGGTGTGCAATGTTGCCCTTATAGTTTTTGAAGTCACTGCTGGTCACTAGGAGGATTTGGTAGACCTTAGCTTTTATACATTTTTGGAGTATTGAGATGAATATTCACCCGTTGTTTGTTAGTGTTGACTACACCTATCTTATGCCCTGACTCCCCTTTTGTAGCCAAACCCTTTGTGTTCTCAGAGCGTTCTGAAGCAGCCATTTGAGTATGGGATGTTCAACAAGAAACTCGAAACACTAGTGAAATAACATTTATGAATTCGTGGTGTAAGATTGAAAATCGATCTATAATAATTATAGAAACAATTTGGATCGAAAAAAACGAAAAATTCATGGATCGGGTGTATACCTCTGGCAATTGATGATATTCCATAAGCCTTTCTTTCCTCCAGGTTAGGCGCTACTAAGCTATTCTAACACTCCTAAAATGATAGTGTGTGATAAGTATTTGCAGTTCTTGAGCTTAGGGACCAAAACCCTTTATATATAGCCAAGTTCCCATCAAGCCATGGTTATCATTACCTTTCGATCAATGGTGAAATTGAAACTCCATGAA
Organism: Osmanthus fragrans; assembly: GCA_019395295.1. Classification (NCBI taxonomy): domain Eukaryota; kingdom Viridiplantae; phylum Streptophyta; class Magnoliopsida; order Lamiales; family Oleaceae; genus Osmanthus; species Osmanthus fragrans. The sequence goes on along the minus strand of CM033357.1, from coordinate 13,346,788 downwards.
TTCTGAATTGAAATTCTATAAATGTTTAAAATGAATTCATGAATGTTCCACTAATTCCTGTTGAAGAAATGGATTTGTTACATTCTTCCACTTGATCCATACGTCAACCTAATTTTTCAACTCAATCTCATCAATTGTCCTTCTTAAGAAACAAACACATAAATCATGGCAATGAGTCCTCTAATAACCAATATTACCGTCAACGTATTACATGTATTTAGTTCCTCAATAATTATTTTTTATGTAGTAAAAAAAAAAATCCTATGTCTTATTCTTAGTCCTACATAGATGTATTTTTTCAAATAAATTAATGTGCACATGAGTATAAGAAAACATCATAATAATAAAAGTTTCATACAAAAATTGTATATATTATTACATAGCATAACCAAGTCTCATTTTCTCTACACGATCCTTGAATTTTAATGGTGACGTGCACTTAGTCAAAGGATCAACTTTTTTCAGTTTAGTGCTTATGTATTCAATGACCATATTCTTTTCTTTAACATGTTCCCTAATGGCTAAATATTTAATGTTGATGTGTTAACTTCGCCTACCACTTTTGTTGTTCTTAGACATAAAGATAGCAACTGAATTATCGCAGTAAATTCTCAGTAGTCTAGAAATGGAATCCGTCACTCTAAGTTTAGCTATGAAACTCTTGATCCATACATCATGTGAAGTAGCCTCAAAATAAGAGACGAAGTCGGCTTCCATAGTAGAAATAACAGCAAGGTCTGCTAGGCACTCCTGCATGATATAGCTCTACCAACTATCATAAAAACAATACCCTGGTGTTAATTTGCATGAATCAACACAACCAACAAAGTCTAAATTCGAGTATCAAGTAACTTCTAGATTATCCATCCGTTTGCACATAAGCATGTAATTTTTAGTTCCTTTATGGTACCTCATCAATTTCTTTGTAGCACTCTAGTGATCCATACATGGACCACTCTGATATGATTCTGACATTTTTATAACAAATGTAATGTCAAGCCTTGTACAGATCTAAGCATACATCAAGCTTCCTACAGTAAAAGGACATGGAATGTTCTTCATTTGTTCCATTTAAAGATCATTTTCAGGCACTGGTTCAAATTGTACCTATCACATTTCACAATGGGAGCTTCACTTGATAAATAATCGTTCATCTGAAATCTCTCTAAAATTTTATTGATATAAGCTTCCTAAGAAAAACCCAAGATCCCTCGTGATATGTCTCTATAAATCTTAATGTCAATGATATAAGATGTTTCACCTATATTCTTCATATCAAAATATTTAGAGAGAAATTGTTTCATCTCATGCAGCAAACCCATATAATTGATTGCAAACAAAATGTCATCTACATATAAAACAAGAAAACAAATTTGAGGGGTGCTGTAAACTATGACTAATCTTTCACTTGAAATGGAAGGTTGAAATTCTGAATGCTCAATCCTTAGGAACTATGTTCTTGGATTGACTGCTCACACTTGTCAAGGCATTTTTAAAAAACTTAGCATTTCTTGATTCCACAATCCCAATGTTGTAAGATGGACAGTAAGATTTGTGCCATGTAGACCTTTCATCATATCTAATAAAATACCCATTAATGGTCTTTGAGTCCAACTTATTCTCTTGTGGATTACAAATCCTTACTTTGGACGAACATCCCCAAACATGCATATATCACAAACTTAGTTTCCAACTTTTCAATAATTCAAATGGCGTCTTTGGGAAAACCTTGTTGGAACTTAATTTAATGTATACACTGCTGACTTAAGTTTTTCAGTCCACAATACTCTGCACCATGTCCAGTAATGTTTGATTTCTTTTTTCTACCACAACATTATGATTCGGTGAATTAGGCATGGTATATTGGGCAACTATCCCATGTTCTTGAAGAAACCTAGCGAACGAATAAGGTGTTTGTCCATCCTCTGTGTATCTATCGTAATATTCTCCATCTTTATATGATCTCACGATCTTAATCTACTTCTCACATTGTTTCTTTGCTTTAACCTTAAAAGTTTTCAAAGGCATCCAATGCTTCGTTCTTTTTATGAGGCAATTAAAGAAACATATATCGTAAATAATCATCAATAAAGGTGATAAAATATTTTTGACCTCGTGAGTCCAAATATGGACTACATACATTATATGCATTATGTCTGAACTCCTGTTGGCACCTTTCTTGAACTTGTTGGTCGTTTTTCCCTAATGTAGCCCACACATGTCTCAAAATCTATAAAATCCGGAGTACTAAGTACCCCATCATTTAACAATCTTTTAATTCTTTCTATAGAGATATGTCATAATCTCTCATGCCACTACATAGAAGAGTCTTCGTTAATATTACATCATTTGTGCCAGTATGAACATGCATTGAAGCATTGAAGTATAAGTAATATTATTTTGTAAATTAATATGATAAAGACCATTAGACAAAATATCATTCTCAACACAATCAAAATTATATAATAAACTAAATGACGTGTTTCAAAAATTAAAGGAATATTTCTATGGTTCAAGTTTGGAAATAGAAATCAAATTTCGAGAAAAACATGGAATATAAAAGGTCCTATCTAATTTCAAAACAAAGCCACTACTTAAAGTTAAAACGTATGTTCCTATAATCTCCACATGTGAGTCCATCTTATTTCCTAAAAAGATATTTTGCTCATTTCCCACTGACATCCTTAGGTTTTACATACCTTGCAAAAAAACTTGCAATATGGATTGTAGATCTAGAGTCAATTAACTAGGTGTTAATATTTACATGAACTATATTAAGATTCATAACAAATAAATGAGATTGGATTATCTTTATCCACAAGTCATTTCTTGAATTTGGCACAAGCTTTCTTCATGTATCCCTTCTTTTTATAAAGGTAACACTTGGCCTATTTCTTGATATTAGTTGGGGAGGTATTTTGCATTTCTCTTTTTGATTGGCTTAAGCTTTCCTCTTCCAACGAATTGTAGTCAGCATTACACTTTCACTTTGTTCCATCACTAGCCTTCCTTCTTCTTGAACACACATAGTCATTAATTCATTGATTAACCATTTATTCTTGTGCATGTTGTACGAGATTTTGAAACGTCTGTATTGTTGTGGGTGAGTGTTCAGGATGTAGTGCACAATGAAGGATTTCTTAAGTTGAGCCTTAAAGGTGATTGCTAATCCCTTATCTAAAGTGACGAATTGATCATCAATGACATTTAGCAAGTCACGGACCATTGTATCCTGATCAATAGAATTACTTATACCAACAACAAAAAATTTGTCTTTATGAACATCATGCTAAGGTGATTCCCATTTTTTTATAAAGCGTGTGTCTACTATAGTGCTGGTATTGATAATTTCATGTGGTTTGTCTTTCCTAATAGCATAATCATTGTCCATCCACCCTAAATTAAGAAGAAATCTTAAATTCCTTGCTTTATAGTTATCGCCCTTTAATTTGGGGATATCACAACGAATATCGGAGAAATTAACAGATTGTGAAGTTGTATAATATTAAAAATGCTTATGTCAAAATTAAGGCTTAATCGAATATATTGTATGTTTTACCAATGTAAATCATACTAAAATTGAATATAATGACATAAAAACTGCATGTGGGCTAAATTTTTAATTCAAGTATATCCAATTATCCCTTTTGGTAGAATTATCAAATCCTGCACTTGATTCATATTTGGGTACATTAGGAAAATAAATCGATATTCTCTCATAAAAAAAGAAGTTTATAATAAAACTATCAAATCATGTACTTCTTCATATTTCCCGTGGGCATATTAAGAAATATTTTGATATTTTATTATAATTTATTATATAATTATAACAAAAGTTCATGCTGGATAAAATTTATTATAATTAATTACAATTTAATGTCTTTACTCTTCATATGATCCTAAACTTAATATATAATTTTATTTAATTAAAGACGTTGTTTTTAAATTCTAATGAAATAAAACTATATAGATCAGTAGACATTATCTCTATTATACATAAATGATTAATACTATATGGGAACGATTTTAATGTAAAATTTTAACTAACATGTTAGGATTATGTACAAAATATTTTCATAGGCATTATAACTTATATAAAATTTAACTTATCTAAAATTGTATACAATAATTTCAAACATAATTACCACATGCAAACTAACCATGAGCATAATTAGTAACTTTTCAATTTTCAATTTATCCTATAATTGCATATATTAGTCTAAACAATAGACCGTTGATTACATCCCTGCTGATCGTCTTCAACCTCTAATCGAGTTGAAATTGACCCGATTCTGACCTATCTCAAGTTCAAAAAATAGTTGATGGCTAGAAATTTTGTCTTCTTGAGAAATTTGAACTGTAATTTAAAGATAAAATTCGACCAGAAAAGTAAGTTTTGCAAATTGAATGTAAAACACCAAGAACGAGGTTATGGGAGCTTTGACACCAAATGTAAGACTAAAAATCGATCCAGAACAATTATATAGAAACAATTTGGATTGAGAAAATAAAAAAAACCAATGGATCGGGTACACACCTCCGACCCTCGATGATATTGCACAAGCTTTTGTTTCCTCCAGGTTAAGCACTTCTAAACTCTCCAACACTCCTAAAATGATGGTGTATGTTAAACATTTGCAATGCTTGAGCTTAGGTACCAAACCTTTTTATATATAACCAAACTCTCATTAAGCTATGGCTACCATTACCTTCTAATCAATGGTAAAATTAAAACTCCATGAATGCTGAATTGAAATTCTATAAATGTTGAAAATTGTGGCTATGTAATTATGACCTACCTCAAATTCAACATTCCCAACATCTCACACCTCCATGTAAATTGTAACTTGACACGCCCAAAAGGGGCGTCAAAATAATTCATTCATTTTGTAAAATTTGTCGTTCAAGTAGTAATGTGCAAGTAAGGGTCATTCCCGCAGATGATTGTTTTCAATTACATCAATTGCAACATAGAAAATAAAATGCGAAAACAATTAAATGGGGGAGGAATGAGTTTTGGTTCATTAACTAAACTAAGGAAGCGATATATGCAAATGGAAAAGACGAGAATAAAAAAGGAAACAAAAGAGGGAATATGTGATCGAGGGATACTCCTTCATCGCTAGAATGAATTTCTTATCAATGTTTACAAAAGATTTTCGTTCTCAATATCAACAACAATTCGAGAATAATCACAAGCTCGATTACTTCAAGCTCTCCTTACATTTTAGTTGAATAAAACAAGCTCTTTACCCAACCCTATTCATTAAACAACCTAGGATAAGTTAGCTAGATTTAATTTAACAAAAGTATTCACACGAGAGAGTCGAATTGAATTAAGCACAAACACACAAGCTTGGTTTGTTAACTTAAGTGATAATCCACCTATATTTAATAGAAAATTCCTCATAATCCATCAAAGTGTAGTTGCTACTAGGTTTTGGTTAAATTAGCGATTACGTACTAAAATTCCCAAAATAGCATATATTGTAAACAACTCAATCATCTAATTGACCCGCTAAATAATCAAGAAGAATAATAAACACATTAAGCAGAATGAATTAATCACATTAATCTCAAGAACTATAAAGCACCAAAAACAATAGAAAATTATCCTAGGGTTCTAAAATAACCCCCAATCACATACAAGTTAACTATCCATAAATAGATTCACAAATAACTAACAAAATGTTACTACACAATGATAAAAACGAGATTAAAGATGAGAAAGGGCTTATTGAAGGAGATGTGGCCTTCTTCATCAATGTAGTCTTCTTCTTCATCTTCTCATTTCCACCATTGTTGTAGAAAGTGGGAGCTCCAGATTTCTTCTCATTTTTGGTTGGCTTCCCCTCTCTTTCTTGCCCTAAAAATGTCCCAAAATGTTGTATTTAAATTGTGTTGAAGATGGGATGCAATTTGGGTCGAAAACGGGCCAAAAAGGGGTCAAAAATACGCTTTTCTCGCTACCTGGGAGGCCAGGCGCCGCTATAGGTGGCGCCGCGGCGCCACAAACTGAAGGACGGGCACTGCAGCGCCAGTCCATATTTTTCTTAAATTGCAGCCTAGGTCCTCCACTTTCGATTCTTGTGCACTTTTGGTCATTTTTCTTTGTTTCTTCCGTTTTCTTCTCCAATTTGGGATTTTGGCAATGGAACACCTACAAAATAGAATATAACTATATTAAGTAGCAAAATATTAATGAAAACTCACAAATATCTAAATTTAATGATATAAATAAATGCAAAATTCGCACTTATCATACCCTCAAACTTCAATATTTGTTAGTTCTCGAACAAAGCTATAAAAATAAACATGCAAACACACAAATAAAAATCAAACAATAATACTATATAATAACTAAAATTTCAAGGTTTGATAATTTGCCGTTTTGCTTCAATTCTCACATGCTATTAACTTATGAAATGCACACAAAAATGCTACAACAAACGCCTTTGGAACTTACGCCTTTTGAACTTATCATAACTCGTGCCTATGAAGATTATAGCACATGGAAGAAGATCACACCTATAGAATATGAAAATGGGTAGAGCCAATAGGTTGGAAATTGCTATAAGATGTATAAAAAGGACCTGGAAAAGATAATGTAGGATCCGAAGCTATATATCAAGTTAAAACTACTGACATGCCATGACAACAAAAAGTGAAACTATTTTGACATGGCAAAAACAAACATGATTATGAGAGGAGTTATATGAAATTCAATCATCAATCTTGTGACAGCCAAAAAAGTAACCAACACTAATATCAAATATCATGATGTGATCTTCAATTACAAGAATATATAGAATCATAATCAAGATTATTTGTTGGGTATTTTGATCTAAAATAGAGAACTAACGACAAAATTGAACCAAACACACATCAAAAGTAGTGAAGGGCATGATATAATTGTTCACCCAGTTTGGCCAAGCCTAATTTGTACGGTTCAGAGGTAAAACTAGTCACTAGTGCAAAAAATCCATCAAGAGAGAATACAATGTTTGAACAATCTAAATCAGAACATGATTTGGTCACAAATCTTATAAGATCTCACAAATCACCACACTAATCTATACTTGAACAAAAAATCCCTCCAACCTAATTAAATACAAATTTTACCGGCCAAACAAAGTGGCCTAAAACTCTATAGTAGATATTATTTCACAAGGTTACAATCACAAAAGGATCTCAAGAAAAGATTAAGGGCAGATTATTGAAGAAGAAGAACCACATGAAAAACTAGAGGGAGAAAAAGACAGGCACACTGAGATCCAGAAGGTCAAGAATTAAACCAACTGATAGACTCTAATCACTCCATATGGCTCTTAGTTTATATCCAAGCCATTGATAGAAATGAACAGTCCATATCCACTTTTAACTAGCACATCCAAGTGAAGCGTATAGAGCCAATTGGGGGTTGCCATTTAACCTTCCACATCCAACTAGGCAGCTAATATAATTACTAGTTTATCTTTACTAAAATGTGGATTGAGAAACACATTTTTACAATCTTCACATTGGTTCTCAAACCACCCACTCTCTCTAGTTGCTTACTTTCACGTGACAGTAATTACCCTATATTATTGCCTAAGGTACCTATAAAAGATTAACATGTATCAATATGGAGGAGTGATAAACATGATCTAAATTTACCAATAGAAATAATTTAGTGCCGATATCAGATAGATTAATATCAATATGAATTTTTCCAAGAACAACATCACGAGATGTCAATTTCTCCCTTATGAAAGGTACTTCACCCCCAATGTATTTAGACCTTTCATGACAAACTGGATTCTTACTTAGAGCCAGTTTGGTGCCTTTTCTTTCTTTTTTTTTGATGGAGAATGTGTGGTTAAAATATAAGAAAAAGTTTTGGATGTGCATGTAATATTCTTTTATTGAAAAATGCGTGATTGAAAAGAATGGAGTGAAAAATGTATTTTGAAAAAATGGGGATCAAACAAGGTCTTAGAAGTAAAGTACTTTGACTGTCAGTAAGAATAATAGATAATTCTTGCAAAAAAATTCAATTCACTGAAAATTTCTCTCATTATACACATTTTACAGATTTAATGGTTGCCACATATTTAGCTTCAATACTGGATAATGTGACAATGTATTGAAGTTTTAACTTCTATATGATGCAATTATCACTAAGTGTGAAGAAATAGACAGTAGGGGTGTAAGCGGTCCGGTTTTACCGGTTTTTGACAGATCTTCAAACCAAACCGTTTACACCGGTTTGAGAAAAACTCAAACCTAAACCAAACCATTTTGAACGGTTTGAAAAAACTCAAACCTAAACCTAACGGTTTGGTCCGGTTTTAAACCGCCGGTTTCGCCGTAAATTTTAAACCACCAATTTCGCCGTATATTTTTTTGTCTGTCTACTTTTATGCCATTAATTTAGGAGTGGACAATTTTTCAAGAACCGGTGGAACCGGACCGGAACCATTTAGAAAAATAATTTAATTTTGGGACAAATTATTAAGAATCAACCAGTTTCGGTCCAATTCTAGGTTCTAGTATGGGAACTGCTGGGAACCAGATGATTCTCATAGGTTTTTTTTTTTTTTTTTTTTGTAAAATATATGATTCAATCTCCAATCACTTTTATAAAAAAAATAATAAGATTATTTCTTCATTTTAGACATCAACACTTTCCTTCTTCTCTTTGATTCTTTTCTTCTCCCTTCTTATAATTATTTTGATTAATTGATTCTCAAGCCAAATTAGAATATTGGGTAAATCTATACCTAAATAAATTTATTTACAATATATAATTTCATTTCTAAGATCCGAAATTTTTATCCGATCAAAACTTTTCATTTAGATTTCTACAAATTATAATCGATAGAACCAGAAGTTGCAATAATTTTTAAAAGGATATCCAATTCAATGTAAGATTTTGATTTTAATTGAAGCTTATTTAATCATTGGAGTACTATGCAGTTTATATAAGTTGATAATTGTTTATGATAGTAATTTATATGGAATATAACGTGGGATTGTTTGATGAATCGTTTCAGACTTTTAGTTTAAAAGCTTATGGAATATATGAACCTCATTTAAAAATAACTAAAAAGTCCAACACAAAAGTCTTACAAGTTACAATTTAGAAAATTTCATTTTTTTATTTTTTTAATTTTTTAATTATTATATATTTTTTCACCGGTCCGGTTTGGTTTTAAACCGCAATAAAATTTCTCAAACCTAAACCAAACCGTTGTTGACCGGTTTGGTTTGGTTCAAAACCATTTCGTTGACGGGTCCACGTGGCACCAAACCGACGGTTTCCAAAATGCGGTTTCGGTTTGATTTTCCGGTTTGGCGGTTTTTGCTTACAGCCCTAATAGACAGTTCATTTGGTCGCTATCCCCAGCAAAATAAGAATCCACATACCCATTTAGAATTAATTTTTCAGACATCTTTTCAAACACTAATTCTTTATTTAATGATCCTGCCATATACACCTTAATAGCCATTTCAACCCAGTCTAATGTTGTTTCCCATAATTAGACATAAATCTACTTAAAAAACTGATGGCATATGCCAAATCAAATCTAGCAGTAATCATAGAAAACATGATAGAGCCTATAGCATTAGCATATGGTATATTTCTAATTTCTACCATTTCACTTTCAATTTTAGGTGATTGGCCTTAATAAAGATTCATATGGGCTGCAAGTGGTACATTAACATACTTAGCCTCTTTCATACCAAATTTGGTTATAGCTTTGTTAATAAGCTTCTTGTGTCATGGTTAAGTATTCTCTTGCCTATTTTTGTTAATAACCATTGCCAATATTTTCTTGACACTCCCTAAATCTTTCATATCAAATCCAAGTTTTTAAGTCTCAATATTCCAGCTCTCCTAGAGCTGGCCAATAGCAAATAAAACTCACTACTAGCTCTAGCATTATTGTAGTATAGACAATGATCATATTCACTTCTCTTAAAGCCAATTTCTAACGCATATGTCAAATCTAATGTACAATTATCTTGGACTTTGTTTAAGTCCATACAATGATTTTTGAAACTTCCAGACATTATCAGGCTATTTCCTTCACCTTAAATCGTTGGGGTTGACACATATTGATGTCCTCATCTAGCTCCCTATGTAAGAATGAAGTATTGACATCTAATTGTTCAAGTTCTCAATTGAATTGAACAACTAGAGCAAGAATCAATCTTATTGTCTGTATTTGATTACAGGTGAGAAAATCACATTATTACCATCTTTTACTTTGAAAGTCCATTTGCGTTGAATAATCTTTTGATTGTTAGGCCTTAGAGATTTCATTTCTTATTCCACTGCAACTTTCTAAATTTTAGACTTAGAGCCACTCATAGCCTCTTCAAAATATAAAGGTTCTGAATGTTCCAAAGTCTCACCAGAAACTAAAGTACAATTAATCTGGTTATTAGTTTCATATCTAGGGTTATGTCTGACATGCTTTCTTTCCCTACCTCTAACCAAACCAATTAATTTCAGTTTCAACCTCAACTTGAGGTAGATTTACTTTACCTTCATCTGTGTTACCGACATTTTCTTCAGGTTGTTGAGCACCAATTTTATTATTTTCAGCTTAAGTATGGCAAAGCCTAGCTAACTTCACCTCACTCTATGAAAATCTTGTTAGTATGTTCTTTGGGCTTGTCAATTTTATTTCTGAAGCATGGCATCTCAAACTCATTAAACACCACATTTTTGCTATTAATGATCTTAATAACATGCACATCTAGTAACCATAACCTATACCCCTTTACCCCTTCAGGATAACCTAGCATAACACATTTAGTGGCCTAGGGATCTAGTTTTCCCTTCATCTGATGTGCATATGCAGCACACCCAAAGACTCTAATGTATGACAGGTTGGGAGGTTTTCCAATCCACAATACCTGTGGAGTCTTAAACTCTATAGAACTGCAAGAAGATCTATTGATTAGATAAACTGCAGTACACACAACTTCGGCCTAAAACCCTTTTGCAAGTTCTGAACTAATAAGCATATATCTGACTTTTTTCATCAACGTTCTGTTCATTCTTTCAGCAACTTTATTTTGTTGAGGTGTGTATTTAACTATCCTGTGTCTAACAATACCCTTTTGTTTGCTAAAGTTGTCAAACTCAAAGTTACAAAATTCCAACCCATTATCAGTTTTAGGGTTTTTAATTTCTTATCAAGTTAATTTTCTATTATCTTTAACCAGATTCTAATTTTTTGAAATGTTTCAGACTTAAACTTTAATTGGTAAGTCCAAACCTTTCTAGCATATCAATTATAGAAAGGAAGTACCTATTTCCACCAAAAGTAAGATGACTTTCAAGTCCCCATAAATCTGAGTGGACAAAGACTAAAGGCCTATTTGTGGTATGTTACCCAGTCTCAAAACTCACTATATGAAACTTATCCAACACACATGTTTTACAAAATTTAAGCGTTTCCATTATATCTTTCTTAAGTAGTAGTTCAAATTTATTTACAGTTATGGTTAAAGAAATAGAATCTTGAGGACTAATAGTTTCTCCCACATGATAATGCAAATCATTTTTCTTAGGTCCCTTGAAAACAACTAAGGATCCCTTCATCACTTTCAAAATGTCATTTTCAGATTTAAATGTATGACCCTTATCTTCAAAAATTTCCACAGAAATGAGATTTATTTATATGTTTGTGACATGTCTTACAATTTTTTATTTGTCTGACAATTCTATCGTGCATTTTGATGGCAATGTCACCAATTCCAAGAACACTTTGAGAGTTGTTATCACCCACGTATACTTTTCTGGTTCTATTTCATTGTAGTTGTAAAATCAAGACTTATTAAGACACGTGTGAAATGTACATCTTGAATCTAAGATCCACTCATTATCAATTTTTCATTAGATACAGTTATAACAAGAAGACTATCTAATTCAAAATCAACAGCATTGTTCACGAAAATACGTTCGATTTAAAATCACCGCAAGTGTATAGTTTGTTATAAGTAATAAAGTGAACTTTTAGAGTTCGGATTGTCGATCCCACAGAGATTGAGTAGTTCAATGATAATTATCTCGACCTTAACTGAAACTAGATATGCTTTTGATGTGTTTGATACTAAATTAGAATCAAACTAAATTATGTATGCTACTATGAATGAATTGACTAAACTATATGCGAATTATACTAGAATGCAATATGAAAATTGAATGCGAATTGATTTACTTAACGATAGAAAAACGCACTAAGATCACGAATCCTCATGCAACAATTCATTTCAATCCTAGTTTTACAAGTTGACAACACGGTTGTATATTGTAGAATCAATGTTTCTATTGAATTTAACAATCTCTTTTGAGTAATGTTAAACATATCCTATCATACGATCCAACTATATTTCTATGGCGAATACAAACATAAAAGAATGCATGAGCTTTTATGAACACTTAAAGATGCACACAAGGCATAACGATATATTTTTATCCCTTATCGGACCCTACGACAATTTATACTACGTGAACCTATTTCTCTTCTTTCGAATGCATAAAATAGGCCACCACATTCATATAATTAACGTGCACAATAAATAGATGAAAGAAATACGTATAAATCATTCAATATCCAAAAACGTGCTTATAATGTCAAAAATATAAAACTAAAGATTAAAAACTCATGTTACATGGTTCATCGATCTCCTAGTACAAGAAAAACTAGTTTAGCATGGAAAACTAAGAAAATAATAGAAATAAATAAGAGAAGACATCACCCTATCAATTCTTGAAGTGAAATCTCGAATCTTGGAATCAATTTTCTCGTTCTTCACCTTCTTCTTGCTCTTCAATGTGTCAAAAAATCTCTAATAATGTGTAGTCCCTTTTTCTGGACGAGATTAGGGCTAAATAGGGGTCCAAGACGTGTTTCCATAAGTGGTTGAATCAAATAAAGAAACCAGAAATTTCGCCGAATTTTTGTACCATGCGACTGCATGGTTAAAAAGTATTGGTTCCTTTGATTCTCGGGTATTGCCATGCAGCCACATGGTGACATGGAAGTTTGTACCATGCGGCCGCATAGTACAAGTAACTTCTAATTTATGTCGTTTTGGTCCCTGAACTTCGTTTTTTCTCATTTTGACTTCTTTTCTTCATTATCTTCCTTCTAACACCCTTTGATTTTGTCAATCTTGTACTTAGTTCATTTTCATTCTTGATTTGGGTTTCGGGTCAACTTTTGAATAATTACATCTTAGTCCCTGAACTTTGGTTTTCTTTCGTTTTGGTTATTTCTTGCTCATTTTCACTTACTTTTCATTAGTCTTGCAAACACAATTTTATATAGAATTAAGCTATATTTCAATATAATAACAAGTAATTGTCCATGTTTTATTATCCTAATCCTAATCCTAAAAATATCAAAGAGACACTTTGTTTTGGACAGGTGTTGACTTCTCCCATCGTCAACCAATACAACGACGTTTGGTTCTCACTCCAGGCTGCAGCAAAGTATTTCGTTTATGAATTCTCCATTTTCAGCCCTATCTCGCTCTCTCAAAAACTCTCTCTCTCTCTCTCAAATAGAAACCTTGATAGATAAATCATATTACAAAAATTGTTTGAAAAAGCACACGGCTTCTTGGGTGCGAGCGAGCGAGAGGGAAAAAATGCAAGGAAGAGTTCAAAATGTCGCTCAAGACCTCACTGTACGTACTTCATTTATTATTTATCGTGGTAAAATTATAAATGAAATGGGTTTTATTTGAACACTACTGACTTGATTTATTTCGGAAAATCTTTGTTGTTTGTTATTTATGTTTCCATATAGAGAGTAAATTATATCTGAGTTTTGGAGAATGGAGGTTTTTCTTGTTAAAATACTTATGGTGGCGTTGGGGTTGGGGTTGGGGTTTAGGGTTTTTCATTGTTGTACGACTTATTTACTGTTCAGCATTTCACGTTGTTTGGTAAATGATTTCTTTTGACCTGTTTAAATTGTTTGGTTTTTTACACTTGTAAAATGCTCACATTCAACAGCTTGAGTATGATATTTTGGAGTATGCGTGATTGAACACCTGGCTCAAGGTGGGTGAGAGAAGCTTAGAGATGATGGCCTAAATTTGTCAGAGTGGCTTAAATCTTTAGCATCATTTTGGGGTCACTTTTATGTAGCTTTTTCACCTTTATACTATTCGTGGGCTTCCATCTTCTGCTGCTTGGCAAGATTTGAAGGTAGGTGGAATATCTTTTCAGCTAAAACCTTTTTTTACTTGCTTGTTTCTGGAACTATAAAGATTATTTGTTTGGAAAGTGTCATTTTCTTTGAACATTATAATAATGAGACGGCTACTAATTTTATTTTCGGAAAACAACATAACAAAAACTAGGGTATATAATGTTTTTCTCTTTGAAATTGAGCTCAAAACAATTTTGTACATATCATCTGCTGAGCGGAGCTTTTGCTCAAACTCAATATAGAGCAGAATTTATTTTGTTCTCAAGCTTAGGGGGGTGACATTTTTTTTTTAATTTTTTTTTTTTTGTCTGAGGTGAGCTTGATTGGAAAAAGCTTCATAATGGTTGTAATGTTTATGGCCTTTGGCAGCTAAAGAAGCTTGTGGAACAATTAGTGCATGATGTTTTTGGGTAGAAATCGATTTTGTTGTTTAGTTAATTCTTTTGGCATTTATAAAGCACTCTTCCTGTGTCTGTTTCTGCTCCTTCCAGCTTATTTTCTTGACTTCCAAGTCACATCATCTCCTCTTTTGATGTGTTGTAACCTATCACTCCACTTATATCTTGGGTCAAATTTTCGATAGAATAGTGGATCAGAAAATGAAAGTCTCCCTTCAAAAGGCATTTTTTTTCTTAAATTGTTAATGTTCAATATCTGCAGGGTTGTCTGTGATCAAGTAGTTTGGTAAGATGTTAATGGGTAACAATTGTGGTATTGTTTCTTCAAATTGCATTGCTGAATTTTTTGAATCCGTTAACTTAAAATCCTCTCTTTTTTATACTCCATTTTACAGATTCATGCAAAAGATCCCCCGTTCCTCCCCTATGCTTCCCCAACTCTCCAACTTCACAAGTCCATATTTTGAACTCTTTGAAGGTACAATTTCACATGACTTCTTTTGGATTTTAGTATTGTGTTTCTTGTTTGATAATAGTTTGTCCTTTTTTTCCTGCATGACTTATTTAAACTAGATCAAGGATAAAAATAAGTTGTTGGAGTGATAATTTTTTTGTTGGTACCACATAAAGCTTAAATATTAACATTTGTTCTTCAGATTTAACCTTTTGAATTTAAATTATGTTGATAGTTGCTTTCTATTTGATTCTGGAATTTATTCTTCATTTCTGGTCGAGATAATAATTTATGTCTTTTGAAGCATAAAATTTGACTCACAGGGTATGAAGGCAATGCTATAAGCAATTCAACAAATGGGTTTTGATTCCCTTAGAGATGTTCTCATATAGATGTCGTAATTTTTTCATTTGAATGAAGTGAGATTTATCAAAAAAAAAAAAAGGGGTTCGTACATCGATTTGGATTGGTAAATTGTAACTTCCATTTTCTTTTTTTTCTATTTTTAGAAAAATAGATCCAGGTCAACAAGATTTTCTTGATTTGTTTTCAGGATTTTAATTTTGGCTTTTTTATATAGTTTATGATTGAATGATTGAATTTCTGTGAAATAGGTTCAAAGACGTGCATGAATGAGGTTTGCTGTGCAATGACGTCATCTGTATGGAACAAAGGTTGAGTCTTGAAATCAGATGGATTTGCTACCGTTTGTTACAATTGCGGGTATTTTTCTTAATTCCAATTTTTTGCCCGTTTAATGAAGATTTGGAAAGTGGAAAAATTGAAAACATAAGTAAAAAGCATTTAACATTATTAATGCACTTCTATGATTAGTTTAAGATAAGGTAGTAAAATTATTTCACTTATTTATAATTTTTAAAGTTTTAGAACTTTTAACATTTGTTTCTATTTAACTTGGAGACAGAGTGGATTACTTAAGTTTTCTGATCTAATATTAGCTCCATGTATATTTGTTATCTCTTGTATTTAATTTCGGTCATGTTTTTATCCGTTATTATATTACTTTTGTTGGTTGATGAACCCAAGATTTTATATATTTGTCTCGAAGTAGTTTGATTGAATTGATTTCTGACGTATAATTATTGATTCTAATGTGAATGTAGATACTCCAATTATTGAAATCAATATTTATTGCATTTTCTTTCCTATTAATATGTTGGCTGAGTTATTTGTGTTGTGCAAATTCATTTAAATAGCCATATCGTCTATCTATTCTGATCTTTCCTTGCTTGGCTTGACCTTGTCTGGATTCCAGATTGGCTTATGAGAATTTATTCTACTGCAAAACATTCCATCCAGATGAATCTGGTTGGAGGCAATGCACTATATGCGGGAAGGTAATGATATTTTCAAATTGTCGGCTTTTCTACTTTAGTTTAGTCTCGATGCGTTCGTGTAAAAAAAATTACATCTCTTTACTGAATCTTCTTTGTATTTTGCCTGAAGTGTTTAGCCAGACAAACTTAGAATAAGACTTCAAGGGATGAAGAGATTTGAATCCAACCGGGCGTCTACCGGAGTAATCGTACTTTTCAAGCCTTCTTTTTCTCAAGGTTAGCGTCTCACCTGCTCTCTATTTTTTCATATATGTTTCTTCTTGTTCAACTATTGTGCTGATTTTGGAGTTTCTGTATTTTATCTTTTTAGGTTTAGTGTAGTGTAGTTTTAGGCCATATGGTTTAATTTAGATTATGAACTATTGATAATTTTATTGTTCATTTCATTATTGCCAAGAATATTTTAGGGCTTCTATGATTTTTTTTCTTATTTTCGCAAGTAAATGTGATTTTTTTTTTTTGCTGAGAATCATGGATCTGGCTGATGATTTTACAATTCATTTCAGTATTGCCAAGAATTATTTAGAGTTTCTCTATTTTTCTCCTATTTCAATAAGTAAATGTTTTTTTGCTAGGAAAAAAATTGGAGTTCGAACAACTGGAAAGAGAGACAAGGTAAAAATTGTAACCCTTTTGCTTATTTTTCTTCTGCCTAATTATTTTGGATGTTTATTTCCTAGATTCATATAGATTTCTAGAAACTACTAAAAAGTTTTATAGTTTTTCCTTTATTTGGTGGTTTTGGGAGCTTGTTTTGGATTGTTATTGCATGTTAGTAAATACCACTTCTCTTGATTAATTATAAAGGATTATGAATGTACAAAATTTGATATTTCTCCAAGGGCATAGAGTGTTAGCAATTATGTTTAATTACCTTAGAATAAGACGTACAAAGAAAAATAGGCATACAATGGGGTTATGGTTATGCATAATTAGTTCATAGTTATTACAAATTGCTCCATACTCTGATCTCTATTTTTCTTTCTTTTTGCATAGACTTGCCAAGGGATTTTCTTAAATTTTTAGGTTCAATGATTGGAATTTAATCATGAAAATAGTGCAAAAATTTCAAATTTAAGAGGAGAGTTCGAATGGCAGCAGAATAAGATTATTTTGTAGATGCACTTTGCGACCTGATCCAATCCCTCATCACCCCTACCTCCACTATTACTTGACTTAGCAGTGTTGGGCATGTTTTATGAGAAGTCTCGGTATAATTCCATATTGTGTTTCTTAATTATTTTCAAGATTTTCTTGCAGTAGCATATGATTGCCTTGTAAGAAGGAAGCACCTCGCTGTCTATTATAATAATCCGTAAGGTTTAAGTATTCAACATTTTAGATGACATTTGTTGTTTGGAAGTGGTTATGATTTAAAACTATTTTCTCTACTTTTTGATGATATGATGTGGCTATGTTGATGAAGAAATTGCAAGTGTTTTAAGAATTTTAGGTAGTTCAACTTTTGGTAGCTAATAGGCAGCTTCCTCCTTTATTTGTTTTCTCATCTAGATCTTTTACGTTAAACATAATGTTTTGTGTCATCCTGAGCAAATCCTCCATTGGGATTTTGTCTGTGGAAGAAGGATCGTGCAGCACATAGATCTTCTTATATGAAATTACCCCTTGTGCTGAAACTCCTATTCTTGAACTAATTGTTGATTTTACCAAACGTTAGAATGGAATGTCTACTAGCTACTTAGTGTCTAGAATGGTGATACTTCTATCAGTCATATTATTTCAAGTGATTGACTGATTCTAATGTTTCTATTTCTATTAAAGTTTGGACTTGAACATATTGCAGTTGATTAAGTTTTACGTACTGATACTTTTGCCAGACTAAATTACCTACAAATAAAGATCAATCTGCAAATAAAGATCAATATGTAGTTACGTCAAAATTAGATGTATTTAGTGGTGATAGTTATTACAGATACACTAGAAAAGGGGAAAAGGAAATAAGGAAGAAGATTTGGTTAATTTTGTAGAATTTCATGTGATTTTGTCTCACCCTCTAGATTATTTACATTTTTTTGGTCCTACAATAGTTTTAAATCATGAAATCTTTATTTCATTTAGTGCATCTTATTTTGTAGGAGCTAGATAAATTGGAACTAAATAATACCTTCATTAAGTAAAGCAATTAAGTAGAAGAGTCCATTCATTTAACTCCTCTTTACTGACAGTGTCTCCAAAGTTGAAGGTTTGTTCTAGCAATCATAATTTTATATGCGAATATCTTTACATTTTTTCGGTAATCTGTTTTTATTTTTTGTGTTACTTTCTCCAGGATGTAATCCCACATATGGCTCGTGAATATGGTTTTGAGTATGAATTAATTACCTATAAGTGGTCTACTTGTTTACATAAACAAAAAGAGAAGCAGCGAATCATTTGGGCTTATAAAATCTTGTTTCTTGATGTCATTTTTCCTCTTGCCTTAGAAAAGGTATTTTTCTTTGTTTGAGTATATGAAATCCACATTTTTTTCATTATACTATGGATGCTTAATGTAATAATTTTTACACCTGCATTTTTTTTGTTGAAGATCAGATTTAGCTTTAGGTAAATTTACTTATGGAACTATGTAGTTACTTTTCCAGGGTTTAGAAGCAATAGGTGCGACGTGTCTTCATGTCACACGGAGAAACGACATGTCTCCGTGTGACATGGAGACACAGACCATGTCTCCATTAAGAATGATAGGGGCTATCTCCATGCTTAATGGAGATAGAGGGCTATCTCCAATAAGTATTGAGACACTTTCCCTGTCTCCATGCTTAATGGAGACACGCCGTGTCTCCATTAAGCATGCAGATAGGAGAGTGTCTCCGTGCTTAATGGAGACACAACATCAACTTGAAGTTAGTTTATTATCCATGTTAAGGAAAAAACATATTAGTAGATGATACTATTGAATAACTGCAGCAAATACTGAGGAAAATAACTGAATAACTCCATCACTTCCAGAGAAAATGGAGCTGAAGATTTTTTGAATACACAGATATTGATATTAAGGTAAGTAATCATTAATACTATTATATTCTCCAGTTGGAATGATGTTCCTATAAACAAGATACTATTGAATTTCACTAAGCAGTAAATTCAAATAATTTTCACAGCTTCCAATCCAAAGAAATCTTACAGATACATATAAATAGCAAATAATAATAAAAAACAATGACAAAAATCGTTTATGTAAAAAAGAATCATAAAAATCCAAAGAAACATGTTACCTTGCATTTCTGCCCTACTTCTGAATTCCACAATTTACTTCAAAGTTAATCAATGAAAGACAATTATATTCTTTTAGTAAACGATAAATTTTCCACTTTTGTGAAATGGGCATTATTTTGAAATTACGTAAGGCAAAAATAAAAGCATTCATTTTGAAAAGGACTTCCTAATCATTAGAGAACCCAAGGTATTTTCTTGAGCAGAATCTGGACATATTTATGAAGTTGATCTTGAGCATTGAGTGTTGAATGGCTCTTTGTTGGAGATATTATTCAAAATGTGAGAGTGAACTAATGAACCAGCTAATAGTGGAGAGAGTCAGTGTTTGTGAAATCTGTTGTGTTTCACTCACAAGAATGCAAGGATAACTGGAAGACCAATTTAAACAATTCAAGAATCTTTGCTACACTTCCATTTTTATATAAAAAATTTTGTCTTTTCTTTTTTATTGTACACAATTTTATATGTATTTAGTTCCATCATTATTGACCTTTTCCATTTTAGGATAATCAAATAGCAGATGCAACTCAAGTAGATGACAAAATGTCTGAAGAGATCTCAGAGAACGCCCCTGACAAGAACCAAGAAATCCTTGAAGAGATGCTTTCTAGGCAGAGGTACTTGTTTTTGTATTACAAGTTACTATTTACTGGTTGAGTGATTTTTTCTATTATTGGATCTAGTAAATTCTTAGCAGTAGTTAACTATGGAGTCTTAATTACATGTATTTGATCATTTATTGAATTAAGTTTTGCTCATAATAGTTCTAGATTCTTCTACTGTTTCTTTTCTTTCTTCAGTTTCAAAGTTTGGTTGCGGGTTGCCAATCGATTTCATTGTTCATACTTAGTTGTTCCCAAATCTACAGTTGATGCATTAGCAATTTGTATTGATTTATTACATGCTAAATTGTAACTTAGATAAAAAAAAAAAAAAGGATCATCATATTTAACTTTCTGGTTCTTATATACGTTGTTTGAGCTATCCTTTTGTTTTGGTTATATAACACGGGCATATGACGTATCATTTATCTTGAAGCTTTAAGAGAATAGATTTCCCACAATTTGTACTCATTTTTCCATAGATTTTAAGGATATTTCCATATCTAGAAAGAAAAAGAAAAAGCAAAGCCACCAAATGAATATAATTTAGTATGTTATTCTTGCTAATGTGTAAAAGTATTTTGTGCTTTTGAGGATGAAACTCGCCTCAAGAATACTATAGCAAATACACTTGTTTTGAAATCTTTACAGGTGTACATATTTGTTCTACTTTTCCTAAATAATTACTAATTGTTGATTGGAATATATTCCATCTTCCTTAATCTCAGGTGTCTAAAGGAAATGGAAGAAAGTCCATCATCTACAATTTTTTATGCTAAGATAATAGGAATCCAATTTGGGTTCGCAATTAGTCAAGAAATTGTAAGTATGGACTTTTTCATTCAGTTTCTTTTTTTGAACTGTTTAAGTTTCAAGAAGGATAACTGCAACCATGATGCAGTGATTCTTTCTGTTATTGTTGTTCCAGTCGAAAAATTTCATGTCCTAATTTTCTAAAGGAAAAAAAGAGAAGTTTTAATAACATGAATCTAAAATACTCATCTTCAGTTACTGCAGAATCATAATGGTCGAGTTTAGCACTTATCCTTTGTTTTGATGTGGTTAATATTTTAATCAATTTTCTTTTATACGTAGGAAGCTAGAAAATTTCTTCCAACTGATAATATGCACTTTACTATGTACTATTTCAATGAATAATGCAATGTCTATTTTTTCTGGTAGAAGAATAATTGTTCTTGACAATTTCAGTAGTGTAAAGCATCTATAATATACTATACATTTTTTTCTTTTTAAATAATATTAAACAGGAGACAAGGCGAGATATGTGCAACCAATACTCATCTCTCGAATTTGAGTTGAGCAAGGTTTTCTTGTCCCTAACCTGATTCATCAGCTCAAGAGATGAGCAGTTCTCACCCCATTTGGGTCAAACGTATGTGGGTCGATGGACTTTATTGTCATCACTAAATACACATTCTACTCAATTTATTCAAATTAGTTGGATTCAACTTAAATTCTTTATCATCATTTTTTTCTTGTTCTGGGCTTCATTTAATTGGTTCTTGATCTTCAACACTCTTGAGTGTTTTAGAACTTTTTCTACATGATAGTTAATCATATCAAAGGATAAGTGTGTCTGAAAAGTCAATTTGTTCTTTTCACAATAATTATTTGCAGCCTTAATCATTTTTCACAAGGTTATATCTGTTTCTTTTATCAAATCTTGAGTGGAGTTAATTTATTGAAATTAGTTGGATTCAACTTAAATTCTTTATCGTCATTTATTTCTTGTTCTGGGCCTCATTTAATTGGTTTTTTTTTTTTTTTATCTTTAACACTCAAGTGTTTTATAACTTCTTCTTCACACCATAACAAAGCTCAACGAGAGGCTCGTAGCGTTTTGGCATTACAACAATCTGCAACTTCTATACTGGTAACATCATATGATAAACCTCATTGTCACACATGTAAGATCTTGAACTTTCATTTCTCCATATTTTAAGTATTCCAAGTTCTCTATTAATTTTATTACATTACTTCATTTAAAATTACGCATTCGATTGTATTTTCACCACAAGTTTTCTTATCCTCCTGAGGGCTTTCTATTTGTGCTGAAAAAGTTTCACTACTTTAGGTACTTTTGGATCAAATTCTAGGATTTAATGAATTTTTCCATTGCTTTGCTCAGAAGCATCTTCAATTTTATATATATATTAAATGCCTCGCTGCTAGAAACACAAGAAATCTGCTCTAGCCTCGTCCTCCCAAAGTATCTATTGAGACAACTTCAAAATAGTTTGAAAAAAGCTAATAATTTCGTTCTAATAGTTCCTTTTAGTATGTGAACTGCAGTGGAGTTGTGAAACACTAAACTAAGTTGCAAGCCTGTAATATCATTTGCATATAATGTATTTTCTATTGAGTGCATTTCTCCATGCCTTTGTTCATGCTTTCTGAATTTCCATAGTAGCATTCTTCACCATCTTGTTATTTCATCTTGTATCCATCTCTAAAGTCTTTTATTCATTTCGGCTGCAGATAATTGAAAGTAGCCCTCATGGTGACAATTATAATGGCGTGATATTCTCACAGTTGGTATGTATATCCGTTTAATATTAAGCACTAAAATATTTGGTGTTACTGATTGTTTAAGATTTGTGTACTTTCTACTGTATTATAGAATCTAAGCTTTTGTTTTATCCGGTTGATTAGAACTTAATTGATTTGGCTGGATCTGAGAACTCAAAAACTAAAACAACCAGCTTAAGGAAAAAAGAAAGATGATACATTTACAAATGTCTTCTAACGCTTGCAACTGTGAGTTTATTTACTTTTTTCCCATTATTAGAACATTACTTGTATTGTTTCTCTATTAGTATCTTGATTTTTGTTTAATTTCAATGTCACATTCTATGTTTCTCTCTTTTGTGTTATATTGAGATCACTTAACTCTAATATACATGATCATCTTTAGTTCAATGCAAAAAAATTCCAATCTCATGTAGCTCTTGCGTCTTCAACATGTGTTTTGTTCTTTTATATTCCAGGCAACTGCATCAAAATTTAGTGAAAGTATGACTTCATTGCAGTTACCAATTGATATTTTTAAAGGAAAACTTGAATTGCTATTGTTACTTTGAACCAGAAGCACTGTTTTCACTTTGAAATACAGTAATACTGCCATTAGACATGGTCACTACAACATTTGTCCTTGCGAGTGGCCATTGATATGCAAAATTGCTGAAATGTAAACTCTTTTATATGCAACGAAGATATCCATGCCTTTTGTTTTGATAGATCTCAATATTCAAAGTTCACAATGTTTGATCAAGTCCTTATAAGTTTTTTCTTTTCTGTACTTGTCTTTTTGTGAGATTTTTGGCTACAGTATCAGCCTTGATGTTAGGCTTAATCCTCTCTGGTGCTTGTGCTGGTAGTGGACCAGCCAATTCACGGTCCGTATGACCAAATCCCACGACCCTTCTCAGTCATGGAATCAACCGCAAATGACGAAGGAATCGGTTCTCTCTCTGGAACGATGCATTGCAGCCAGGTCCTTAAGGTCTAAAACCATTGCTAGATAATTGTACCAAAACTCCCAACAACTAATAGACTTGCAATTATCTTTTCTTAGCCGTATTTGGGTGCCTTAGTATAGTAAACAAAGATTAATAGACTTGCAATTATCGAAGCAAATAGATTTCGATAGCTATTTGTGCATTTTTTTAGGCCAGCATTGAGATAATGTTACAATGAAACTACGGATATGATTTCTGATAAGACTGAACATTTCTTTCTTTTAGGATACCATGATGATGGATGCAGACTATTATCAAACAGAATCTAAAATCGCGTCTCTTCTAGAGACGGGAAAGGTTCTAATTAGTGTGGGACGCAATACCAAAATAAGGTACGAGCAACATTGGTCTCTTTCTTTTCCTTTTCCATGCTTGTTTCTCCATATACATAACTTCAATTTCTAGATGCGACTTGTGAGCATGTTTAGCTAAGCTTTAAAAAAGTTCACTTATGAGTTAACAAGTTCAAAATAAATGAATGTTTCAGTAATTGAGTTTATTCATTATACTTGGATCATATTTTGTATAATGAATTTTATCAGGGAATAATTAATGATATCCATCTCACCATCTTGAATTACATCAAACTGATGTGTTTGCAATAGTTTGATTAGTGCACATGAATCCAGGTTAAGAGTGGCTCTTCTCATATGCTATGTATTTCATTCATGCACGGTGGTGCTATAACGTCATCATTGATTAAGCATAGGCAAGAAAAGTTTGAGGAATATTGGATACAGAATTCATTTTCCTACTTCCTGTCTAAGAAATGTACTCTTAGGAAACTTTCTTATTCAGGAATGAAGAGATTATTATCCTACCTAATCCAGTAAGTCAAAATTGTATATTCGTCATTTGTTTACCTGTATCTTTTTGTGACTTGTGAGAGCTCTGTCTTTTTATCTTAATAACGATGTTTTGGTTACACTTAAATAGTGATGGGAAAGCTAAAAGGAAGAAGTTCTGATGAAACGGAAAATTAAGTATTGTTACAAGCTTTTTAAGGTAAGATTTTCTTTTCTTTTGATGTTAGGATGATGTACATTTTTTGTATTTAGAATAAGACGAGTATTTAGCAATTTCTCGATTCTTCTGAATTCTAACTTGTCTTTGGATGTTATGTTTTTGGGTCGGTAATTTTTCTCAATTCTTATGCACATGTTTCTAAGTTCTAACTTGGTCAGTAATTTTGGCTAGGTGCTGACAATGAAACCAAATTGCAAGAAGAGGTGAAATCTGTAGAAGAAGTTCATATATCGACGATAAAACGAAACAATAAGTACCATTACAAGCTTTCTTAGGTAAGCTGTTCTTTTATTTAGTTGTTGTGATGTTGTGTACTTTTTTCTTCGGAAGGAAAAGTGAGTGTTCGGTGATTCTTTTGATTTCATATGCACAAGTTCAAATTTATCTTTCTATTATATAATAAGCAAATGTTTTCTTGGATTTGTGTTAATCTCTTCTCTACTATATTTTGTATGGCTTAAGATGTTCTACTGGATATGTGCCTATGAGATGCTGATGAGAAAGAATTTGTAAGAAAGAAAATTTAATTAGTATTTCATATGGATGCTCTATATGAACCATGGAGCTTCAAATATTGCTTTATGCTTTAAGTATCTTTGAATTCTGGATTGTGAATTGCCTATTCAATTTTGAATCACAGTTGTCTAATATGATTCTTAGATGACTTTCTATAGTAATTTGCTTGTTGCCATATTCTAGGCTTTTAACAACGCTTCAGTCCCTCCTGCTGCTCAAGCAACTTTCCCCTACATATTTGTTGTGAGGAAATTTTTACAGGCAAGTATGCTGTATTTCTAAAGCTCATTATTTAGGTTTGTGGTGCACAAAGTCTTTAAATTTCATGCACTAGCCAATTTTTCTTTATCTTGCAGCGTGGTGCATTTGATCTGGTTGACACAATTGTTTACGAGATAGATCAGAATCAATACCAGAGCACCTTCTACATTTTTTGTTTCTCATTCCACATAACGTCTCTAAGGCCATTTAGGTCATTTTGTGAACAATTATACATTTTTGCATTTCATATATACATTATTACGTAGCCAATTACACTATTGCACGTGCCTTGCACGTGCGTCCCACTATCTAAATAAGTGCGTAAAATGTACTTATCAAGCATCATTATTTAATTCAACATTGTTTAGATCTTTAATTTTCTTTTTCCATTTAAAGAAATTTCTTTTAAAGTGTCCTAGTTTCTTACAACTATAACACTTTTTTTGGTTTTTGTCTCTTGATTTGGATCTTCTTTTAGATTTTGATTTGAACTTTCTATTTTTGAATTTAGTTTTCTTTTCCTATGGCCTTTCTCTTACAAACATACCCTCATCTCTTGAATTTCTTTTTAATTCTTTCTTTCCTTCTAATTCTCTAGCTCTTAGAGCAGCTAGTAACAATCGCTTGTGTTAGTGCATCTCTTGAGTATTTTATAGCATTCTTGATATCCTTACAAGATTAAGGCAATGAGTTCAATAAAATTACAGTAAGATCCTCATCATCAAATTATTTTGTCATTATGAGCAAGCTCTTAACTATGATGCTAAAATCACTCAAACTAGCTTCTAAATCCTTTCCAGTGTCCATCTTAAAGCTAAACAGATTCTCTAATAGGTAAATCTTACTAGGCAATGTCTCAAATAAGAATAAAGCATCAAGGGCAATCCACAAGGCTCTAGCAATTTTGGCTTCTCACTTGTCTTACTATATTATCAATAAATGCAAAATGATTGAACCATATGCAATTTCATTCATATCTAGAAATTTCATCAGGCTTAGCTTTAAGTTTAGTAGAAAATGTTTCGGGATCATCTATGGCTTTACCTATATAGCCCTAATTTTCTACTTCCATATAGAGTTATCCCCAATTTTCATCGAATTGAGATAATTCGACATTAGAACCCATTACAGATTCTGTAAAAGGGTGATTATTACTCGTAGACATAAGTGATCCCTTAAAGCAAGTTTGCTTAAATGCATAAAGGTTTTGAAAACTTTTTTACAATAATTAAAGATAGACTTATCAGAGAATGAAAAACACTATCAATTATAGCATGCAATTTACCAAGGCAGTAAGAACAAGTAATATTTAGTGATCAATTTTGAAGATTACAAAGTTAATTCAAAGATTTTGAAATTAAAAAAAAAATCTTCATTTATCATGTCAATTAGCTATCAAGAACAAGAATTAAAGAACGTTTAAAACATATCATCAGATTACATGTATCTACAATCATACAACATGCAATACAAAATTATTTTATAGAGTGTTAGAACAATCTCACCCAATACTGTTCACAAACACTACTAAAAAATTCCAGAACGCACTTATGAAGCCAATATGCAACCCAAGCAACCAAGATTACAGGATAGTTCACCTTCACACTTATAGGATATTTGATTCACCTTCGCACTTGTGTTTGTGTAGATCATTTCAAGATATAAACAGATCACATATTTATTTTCAAAAATGGATAGATCTTAGAAAAAGATTTTTAACCCAGAACTTTAATAGGCTCTGATACCAAATTTGTTGGGTATTTTGACACAAAATAGAGAACTAATGACAAAATTGAACCAGGCACACAATCAAAAGCAGTAAAGAACACAATTCAATTGTTCACCCAAATTACCCAAGCCTAATTTGGGGGGCTAATAGGTAAAGCCCATCACTAGTACAAGAAAACCATCAAGAGAGAGTACAATATTTGAACAACCTAAATCAGAGCATGATTTGGTCATGGAACTTGTAAGATCTCACAAATCACCACACTAATCTATAGCTGAACCAGAATACCCTCCAACCTGATTGAGTACAAATTTTATCGACCAAACAAAGAGGCCTAAAATACTGTAATAAGCATTATTTCATAGGGTTACAATCACAAAATGATCTCACGAAAGATTAAGGGTAGATTATCGAATGAGAAGAAAAAGAAGAACAAGATGAAAACTAAAGAAAGAAAAAGATGGACACACTAAGATCCAGAAAGTTAAGAATTAAGCCAACTGACAGACTCTAACACTCCATATGGCCCTTAGTTTAGATCACAGCCATTGATGGAAATGAATGGTCTAGATACACTCTCAACTAGCACAGTCCAAGCGAAATGTATAGAGCCAATTTGGGTTTGACATTTACCCATCCACATTCAACTAGGCAGGTAATAAAATTACTAGTTTGTCCTTACGAACGTGTAGATTGAGAACCATGCTTTACATTATCCAGCTCATTCTCAAGGCTTACAAGTAGAGAAATCTAAAAATATTGTAAAAGTTTGAACAGAGTTGTCCATGAACCTCATAAAAGAATTTAGTATGGTAGAATTAGCAAGAATATTTTCAATGCTATTCTCCTAGCATTGTCAATGAGAATGAATTGTAAGAAAAAAACTTAAACTTTATGAATCTTTTATCTTTATTGCCAAATTTCCATGTCAAATCATCAAGATAATTACCTTGATCCGTTGTATTGAATATTGAATATGTAAGTGCAATCTCTTAATTTGCCTTTTTAATCTTTTATCTTGTTTCATTAATTGCATGTTCTTGATTTTTTATTGTGTGTTCTAAATTTTTCTCCTCAATTTGCTTTCTTTTAATATTCTTGTGTTGATAGGATGAATCAAAGAATTAGAAATCACATATAATTTATAATTTGGGGACCATCACCCCATATATATCTTTTCATATGTATTTCGGTCTATCATGAAATACAGTCCAAAGAAATCTAGTCTCTACGCATATTTTGGCACATACCGTAGTATATATCAAAGCTTTAATTCTTTATTAGATCATTTTAAATAAGCTTAACCTTAAGATATCCTTTAATACACAATTAATTACATGTGTAGACCATATGACAAATTAAAATCCAACAATATTTCACTTGGGCACATATGTTACCTTATAAATGTGCATAATCTATGAGCTCAAAATTGTTGCTATCATAATCAAAAACATCTCCAAACAACGCCGTCCCTAAACTATCATAACTAAATTCATCAATGATCACGCATATCAACACAATCAAATGACATAGATCTAATATAAATGTGTATCATGAAAATTACATGTAATGTAATCCAAACATTTCCAATTGGTCTTACTTTATTCTTTAATGAGATCAAACCAAAAAGACTTTAATCAGAGTAAAAATAACTTGATATTTCTGAAATAACTTGAATGTGCACAAACAAAATCATATGTTTAAACTTTAAACAGACATCCAAATATAAACTTTCACTAAACTAGCATATCATCAAAATATCCAATACCCATATGAGTAGTGTGCTTATGAAAGACCATAGGTGATAGTCCTTTAGTAATGAACTTACTATAATAGAGTTTGTCCCAATATGTTCTATAGTAACTTGACCACTATGAACTCTCTTCTTAACAACTAGGAATTTTATGTTGATAAATTCATATTTTTTTGAACATGTGTTGCTGTTTGAATACAACACTTGTCAATTTATTGTCACAAACAACTTAAGTGATCTTTCAATTCCATCCAAAATTCGTAGCACAGTTACAAAGTTTCGTAGTCATATTCCTTGATTGGATGCCTCATAACATACTATAAAATCTGCTTCCATGGTTGAAGAAACTATAAATGTCTTCTTAGCACTCTTCCAAAATATAGTTCTTCCAGCTAGCAGGTAAACATAACCCAATGTAGATCTCTGACTATCTTGGCATCCAGTAAAATCAGAATATCCAATTATCTCCAATTGGTCTAATTATCAGTATATGAACATGAAATCTTTTATTCTCTATAAATATCACTTAACCCGCTTTGCTATCCTCCAATTTTCCGTCCCAGGGTTACTTAAATATTTGTCCAGTATTCCAACAATGAAAGCTATATTTGAACATGTGCAAATTTGAGCGAACATTAAACTCTCAATTGTTGAAATATAGGAAATTTTCTACATTTCCTTCTCTTCAAAGTCATTCTTAGGAAATTGATTGAGATTGAACTATCCCCCTTAGCAATAGAGATATCACCTGATTTACAATTATGCATCTCAAATCTCTTAACTAACTTTTCAATATAGCTATTTTGTGATAATTCAAGGATACCTTGAGAATGATCTCTGAATATCTATTATCCTACTATAAAATAAGTGTCACCAAGATCTTTTATCTCAAAATTATTTGATAGAAATTTCTTGGTTTCGTGCAATAATCATATATCATTGCAGGCAAGCAATATGTCATCGACATACAATACCAGAAAAATATTCTTACTCTTACTAAACTTGTGGTATGCATACTATCAACTGCATTCATCTCAAAACCAAGCGAGATAATTAATTAAAAAAAAATTGTGATACCAATGATGGAAAGCCTGCTTTAGCCCAAAGACGAATTTCGTTAATTTGCAAACCTTCTTTTTTTAGGTCTCCTGACACAGTTTTTCAGTTGTAATATATAAATTTCCAAGTCAATGTCACCATTCAAAAACTCCATCTTTACATCTATCTGATGTACCTCAAGATCAAAATGTGTCACAATTGCTATAATAATCCTAATAGACTCGTTCGTAGAAATCGAAGAGAAAGTCTCTTTAGAGTCAATGTCTTCCTTTGAAAGTAAAGTCATTTGCAACAAAACGGGCTTATATCTCTCCACATCACCCTTCGAAATCCTTTATGGTTTTAAATATTCATTTATAACTAATGGACTTCACACTAAAAATAATGGGATAAGTTCTCAAACGCTGATAAGTGCGATTTTCGCACTCATTTAGACCGTTAAACTTAGATAGTTGTTAGTTTTCATTTATTAGTTTTTGATTATTTTTGTTACTTTTGTTCCTTAGGTGATTGCCCGAGTTGTTGGTTGTTTATGTGGTATTTTGAGCGTGAATTGAGCCAAAACGATTGAAGAGAAAATACTCCAAGATTTGGCAACCAAATTTATCACAATTGGGAGGAAGATGTATGGTTTGAAGGGAGGTGAATTGGAGTGAAAAACCAGAAAATGAAATTGGTTCAGAATTTGGCCTATGCGTGCAGGGTGTGCGTACGCACACTTGCCAAATTCAACTACTGAAACTTAAATGTTTACACTATGCGTACGCACACCCAGACCTATGCGTACGCATAGGCAAAATCTGGAGCAGAACCCGGGAAAACACGCGAAAACCCGATTTTGAATTCTTATTTCACCCCTTTTATTCCAAACCCGTTTTTCCTCTCTCCACAAGATAAATACACATTTTGGGCTCATTCCTAGGGCAAGCAAGAAGGGAGGAGCAAACCACAAAAAGAGAGAAAACTTGGGAGCTCCTTCCTCTACAACAATGGTGGAAGATGAGATGAAGAAGGAGGAGACCCTTGGAGATTGAAGACTTGAGCCATCTATCTTCCTTCAATAAGCTTTCCCTTCCTTCTTTAAATTCGTTTTTAGCTTTTTGTTGTAGTATTTCGTTTGGGTTTATGTAAATGCTCTATGGATAGATAAACCTATGTGATTGGGGGTTATTTTGGAACCCTAGAAATGATAATTTAATCGATTTGTGTTTTATTGTGTTCTTGAGATTAATGTGGTTAATTCATTGTGCTTATAATGTTTATTGTTATTCTCGATTATTTAGCGGGCAACTAGATGATTGGTTTGTTTACAATTTATGCTATTTTGGGATTTATAGTCCGTAATTGCTTTTTATTCCAAAATCTAGTAGCAACTACACTTTGATGGATTATGAGAAATTTTCTATTAAATGTAGGTGGATTATCACTTAAGTTAACAAATCGAGCTTGTGTGTTTGCGCTTAATTCAATTCGTCTCTTTCGTCGTAATGCTTTTGTTGAATTAAATCTAGCGAGCTTATCCTAGGTTGTTTGATGAAAAGGGTTGGGTAACGATGCTTATCTTATTCAACTAATATGTAAGAAGAGATTGAGGTAATCGAGCTTGTGATTATTCTCGAATTGTTGTTAATCTTTTGAACGAAAATCTTGTGCGAACATCGATTAGAAATTCATTCTAGTGGCGAAGAAATATCCCTCGATCACACTCTCCCCATTTGATCATTTTATTTATTTTGTAATTCTTGTCTTTCTTTATTTTTAGCTTTCCGCTTCATTAGATAACCAACCAAACTCCCCGCATTTACTTATTTGCACATTTTTACTTTCTTATTGCAATTGGCGTAATTGAAAACAATCCTCTGCGGGAATGACCCTTACTTACCATTTACTACTTGAACGACAAATTTTAGAAAAGTAATGAAATAAATTATTTTGACCCCCTTTTGGGCGTGTCAAACGCCATTGTCTTTCATGAATTATATTTTTTCATTCATGACATCAATCCACTTTTGAGAATTATCCATTTGCGTTGCATGATGAAAGTTAATGGAATCTTCTTCCACCAATCCAATGTCATCCTCATTTTTTCTAGAGAAAGACAATAAAGTCATCCATAATTGTCTTTTTCATTTCTCTAGTGGATCTCCTTAATGACATTTGTTCTTGAGGTTGCTGAATTTGTTCTTATGGAACAATCTTTTGATTGTGTTTAGGAAGTTCTGGAATAATCAACTTTATCCAATACAGAAATAGAAATCAAATTCTATCTAAAAGATGGTACTACGAATGTCTCTTTCAAATTCAAATAGTAACCATTCTTTAATAATAATCTAAAAGTTCATATTGCCTCAACTTTAACTGATTTGTCGTCATGCACACAGGTGAATCTTTCAGCATCGTTTGGCTTTTGACAGTTCAGACAACCTTACATAGACACACTTATATAACTAGTTGCACCAGAATCATTCTACCAAGTATGTATATATATTGAAACTAAATTTACCTCAAAAAAATCAAAATGAGAAAAGTAACATTTTTATGCGTTAAACGTGGTATTTGGTACAATCACTCCTCATGTGTCCCAAAATTTGGCAAAAATAACGGCTAGACAATTCATCCTTTTCCAGGCTTTTGTTGTTTCTTTTGAACCAAACTAGATGTTGTTTCCTTACTCTTTCTCTTCTTGAACTTGTTCTTAGATATACTTTACAAGTGAACATTTTTTTAGTTTTGTCTTGCTTCAGCCTTTTTTTTTCTTGCACATAATATGAAATGAGCTCATTAAGAGTCTATTTCTCATTTTGACAGTTATAACTGACATTAATTGATTTTATTGTTCATGAAGAGAAATTAAAACAAAATGCACGAGAAAATCATCAAATAACTCAAGCTTTAATACATTTATTTTTTAAGCATACGAGTCATATCCATGATATACTCCCTTATGTTTCCTTTACCCTTACACTTTAATGAAACTAAAGCTCGTCAGAACATACAAGTTTCGACCTTATCAATTTTCGCAAAGCATTTTTCAATTTCCTCAAGAAATACCTTAGTAGTAGTTACCTTATCGAACACACCGCTCTGAATGACTTTAAAATTCCACGATTCATGATCATAAGACTCGATCGATTTTAATGATCCCACTATTCAATATCCCATTTTTCATCACTGAAACTTTTACCCGTAAGTACAGCGAGTTCTTCAGTCCTTAAGGCAAGGTCTAAGTCCATGCAGCCAAGAACGATCTAAACGTTCTTTTTCTTTTCCTTAAAGTTGGTTCTATTAAGCATAGCAATTGAGTTGATGTTGGTAAATTTTGAAGAAACGAATGAATTAACTGAATAGAGAACAAAATCAAAAATATATGTTCACATGAGAATCTGTATTAAACAATTGATAAATTCAAATAATGGTAGACCTCATCAGAGAGACTAAACACTACATTGATATTTAGTTTTTGAACAAAAATATCAACTAGTAAGTAGTATCCTTGGTGTAGTAATCAAATATTGACAATAAACTATATCAAACAACAAATCTATCTTTGGACCTACTTATTGTTTACATTAAAAAAAAAATCTTTATAATTGTCACTTATTTATTACCACTGGTGTGTATATAATTCGAACGAATATTTACCTTCATTTGGTCCGGTCAATAGCCACGTGAATTATATACACACAATCATCTTAATATTCTAAATAAATTAATTTAGACAATAGGGGTTACTTTGGTAACATGTTGTTTCAATCAACCTATTTTAGAATATTAGACATTCAAAAGAAATTTTTGGTATCAAAATTTACATTTGATTGTCACCTTAAAAAGAAATTTTTCAAAAATTTACATAATAGCTGGATGATACTATGCTTGAGGTCCATCTTAGCAATAGGTGCGCCAGAGCTCTTGCTCTGAGTGCTCGAGCACTAGCTAACGAAAACCTAGTCGTCGTTCAAGTGCCAAAGTGGCGCCCACCAAGAGATGGACTCACTATTCTAATTGCTCAAGCGCCACCTTGGCAAGTAGTGAGCGGCGACAACGTCGCAATAGTTCCAAAATTTTGAAATGTTTTTCAAAAAATCCAAAAATTTGAATTTAGGGATAAAATTTGCATCCCAATAGTTGAATCCAAAGTGCGAGTTTCATCCTTAAAATATTTTCTTGAATCTCAATGATTTAACATAGATTTGCTCTGATACCACTTGTTATAATTTAAAACTTAAATTTATAAATCTTTTATCTTTATTGTTAAGATCTATATGTCAAATCATCAATTTAATTAAAAGTGTGAAACATACCTTGATCCATTGTATGGAATAGTGAAGATGTAATTGCAATCTCTCGATTTGGTTTCTTAATCTTTAATCTTTTTTCCTTAATTGCTTATTCCTTAATTGCTTATTATTCATATGTTAATGACACAAAGAATTCATGTTTTGATTGCGGATTCCAAAATCAAACCTTCCTTTGGTCAAAATAAACTTAATTTTTATCTTGATTAACCTTAAGATAATATGTATTAAGTATGTAGAGTTCAAAAAAATAAGTTTTAAGGGTTAATGCAAAAATCATGACACAAATTAATTAATGGGTCACAATTATACAAATAATGGTCACATAATGGTCACAATTTAACTATTAGTCACATATTGTCAAATTAATATCACAAATTATTTCGAGATCACAAATCAAAATTTTTATAGGTCACGGATTGTCGTCGGTCACAAATCAAAAAATAGGTCACAAACCTAGGTCACAAATCAAAATTTTATAGATTACATTTTATTTATCGGTCACATTTTTCACATTTATTGGTCACATATTATTATTTTTTTAGTCACGAATTAATTTTTTATTGGTCACATTATTATTTTTAGTCACATATTATTATTTTTAGTCACAGATTAATTTTTTAGTCACATATCAATTTTAATCATAAATTATCGTCATTTATGGTACCCACACAACCACAACTGGCACCCACACAACCACCACCACTTAGATCTCCAGCCACCAACCACCCCCAAACCCGCCACCACCTCACCACGTAGCTGCCACCAAATCCACCACCATCCCCTACGCCACCAACAACACTGGCATCACCACACCACAGCCACAGAACAACCATGAACAGCCAGAACAGCCATGAACATTACATCAGCCACAGATCCACCACAACCACTGCCACAGCTACCTCCACCGTACTACCACTACCAGCACAGAACAGCCACCATCTACACCACAACCATCGACTACACCTCGCCGCCGACACCTCCACCACTCCAAAAACCAAAAAACCACCACAAAATACCTCAACATTATCGCCACACACCCTATCACACCACCCATCTCACAACAACATCGATTTCCAGCACCACCGCACAAATCAAAAACCACCGCCACCGTCAGACCACCACACTGCCACAGTTCTCTTGGATTACCGGCATCGGAGGTCTTGGATGCCACCACACCGGATCGGGAAAAAGGCTGTTGGGAGTGGAGCTGGTCACCGCCGCCTGCAACGACGTCGATCAGCACAAATCCAGAGGCAGCGACATCGCAACGACGGTGTGAGTGCAAATCCGACAGCTCAATCACCAAACCTACCCCAAACCACCACTACCACCACCCTAAACACCATCTCCACCTCACACGCCACCGAATCGCAGCAGTGCGACGCTGCTGCGAATCGCAGCAGGGGGAGGGGGAGGGAATGAGTAGGGCGGGAGCGGCGGCGGTGGTGGTGGGAGGAGGCGGCGGCGGGCGGTTGTGGTGAGAAGAGAGGGAGATGGAGTGCGAGAGTGAGAAGAGAGGGAGATGGAGTGCGAGAGTGAGAGTGAGAAAATGAATTTATTAGGGTTTGTCATACCTGATTTGTGCTTAATTAAACTTGGTATCTCATTTTTGAAATGTGATATTTAGATGACTGGTTTTATGTAATTTTGCCTAATATTTAATACACAAATACTTTCATATGTAGGCCTTTATAACAAATTAAAACTCAACATGAATTTCCGCTGCGAATAGCAATCTGACAAATTTTACCTTCAAGAGCTTTGCACCAAGAAAAGGAAGCTTCGTAGCTTTAAAGTGCATAACAATGGCAGTATGCGATACTCATGCAATTTTGATATTCGCCTAGGCAATACTTCTCTCTATGCAGTATAAATCTCGTCTGTCAAATGGTTTACTTCTTCTAGGAACATCAGCTATAGTACAAAATTCCAATAAAGTTTTCCTCATTTTCACTTTTTTCCTTTTCTGGTAGTCGATGGCCTCGAGTGCTTACATCAATAGTTATCCCATATACCTCCGAAAATTGGACAACTGCGTCATAAGCCTTTGAAGAGAGGATGCCCTCATTTTGAACCCTCAAATACAACTCATAAGAAAACCTCAATTTTCCATCATTGATAAGCACTTCAATCAACATTTCATATGTAACCTCATTTGGTGTTATATTTTGATATTTCATGCACTGAAACCATTCATATACTGCAGTACTTCCAAAATCATTTCATGCACATCCAGTGATAATTGCATAGAATATGACAAAGTTGGCTCGACCCTCACCGAAACCATTTTCTAGATAATGGAATCAACAATGCCGAATTTTCCTTGTCTAGCACAAATTGAGGCCATAATTGTGTGGGCATATAAATTTGGTTCAACACCAATTTTAATCATATGTAGCAACATGAACGGCATCCAGCCCTAAGTTATGCGGCCCATTGTCCTCGACCCCAAGCTCAACCTCAGAGAAAGACTTTTCCTAGTAGGTTAGCTCGAATAAAAAGAACGACACAAATTAGCAAGAGCCTGACTAGCCTACTTTAGGAGAAAATCATTGACTATTTCACGAGGTGCATTGATGTATTCGCATTGAAATTTAAGGTGATGAGAATCATGGAAAGCAAGCTAGCAAGGTTCCATCGTGTATTCCAGAGGATAGATAACTAGGTCAATAGCAAATAAGATCAAAAAAGCCATGCCAGGACTTGTCCTAGCTAAGTGAACTGAGAATTCAAGTACAACAAGATAAGCATGAAGGAAGGACAACCTTAGTGCATTTGATTCAAACTAAAAAGAAATAAGAAGAATGTACGAAAACGATCGTAAATTTTAGTTCGGTTGTCGAATTTTCGTCCTTGCGTACAATCTTGAAGCATTTTTCGATTCTGCGCATATTTTTCAGATGACATAGTCAAACTTTTAGAGTCAAATTTCATTTTTCAGAGGTCCGTTTTAGCTTTTTTCTGTTATATAAAATTGTCTGTCATCAAGACTAAAAGTGATGAGGATTGAGGGAATCAAACAGAAAGCAGATCTGATCTTCGTGGGTGGGAAATTCAGATAATCAAAAGATCACAGACATAATCTTAATTAGACTAAGAGTACATACTTATTCTTTTAGTGGAACAAAACGAGATTAAAAATATATATTGACCAATCAAGAAATGATAAAGTCAAAATTAATTCATTGGAGTGTAGAGTCCAATTAGATCCCTTCGATGGCTTTAAATAAAAATTATGAGTTATAATTCATTATTGACTGCAGTGGAATTAACTAATTGAACCTGACACTATTTGCCACTAGGCTTCATCATATATGGAAATAGTTTGATTTGGATTTAAACTGCAAGGAAATGTCCTCTTAGATAATCGTATGTTTCCCTTTCCAAGCCATGTCCCATATTATAAATAAAAATAATACTATTTGCAGTCGCTCACTACGACAGTCGTTTTACGTGACTGACATGCACATGGCGGGTGATTATTTGATGCATAAATCAATAAAAAAAACTACCACTTAATTCATCAAATAAGTGTCGTAGTGAGCAATTACAAATAACATTACTCTATAAATAAATACTTGTATTTAGATTCAATTACAGGATCTTTATTGTTTTGCCCACACATAAATCTCTGTAGTTTTGAATTTTAAAGAACATCGAAAAAGGTCTAAGTGTGTGAAGATGGAGTCAAGATGACCAATACCAATGAATATTTTATGCTACAAGAGTAATTTCTAAAACATCTATATATTCATTTGTCGAACAAATTTTTTTATATTTTTTATGACCCATCCACTTCGGGATAAAATCTGCATATTAATTCATATTAACCAATTCAAAGAATCTTATGTCCGCAACAGTGTCATGTGATAGAATGTGGAAGAGTCAAAACTCTTTCATTTGTGCGGAGGTTTAAGTGCATTGATGTGAAGAAATGCTAGTTTATCCTTTCTACAGGATGACCATCTTCATGGTGAAGAACAATGCAGACCGAGGGGAGTTGGAGTTGTTTTAACTCAACAAAATGGAGTTAAACAACTCAATAAAAATGTGGTTTCAAGTGGGGAAGATGGACAGTAAACATAAACATTAAAACATAAGATAAATATATATAAAATAAGAACATAAACATAAGCTCTTTCTGCTGGTATTCACCAGCAGAGGAGACGCCCAAGAACTCTTCAAGACTACATTTTGAAAGACTTTCTTTTCATATATTTTTTGTCATTTTTCTTGTGTACATCGAGTTCCACAAATGTGAGCATATATATAGAAAGATATAGCAGTCATTCTACTACCTAATCTACATGTCACTCCCCTTAATTTATGGACTAGTTGCCCAATATTTAAATCTTTTCATCACATGTCTTGGTTGGTTTCTAACCAAACTAGACTTATAATATTCAAACCACAATTACTACTTAATTTGTTTGACATCAAAGTGTCAATACCCAACATCATGTAACACCTAAAATCACATCTTATTTTACACGTTTTGAAAAAAGTAAACGGCAAATCAATTTGAAAATAATCTATTAACAGCTGAAGATTGGGCTATGTAAGGAATAAATACTCGTGTAGCATTGTGTACTAAACAACATCCAAACGTGGTTTGGGGCAAAGCTAGGTGCAAAAAAGAGAGAGGGAGAGCATAGAATTGTAAGTTGCCATAAAACGTTGCATATTATGTCACACGTAATGTTCCTGCATTCAAGAGAAAAACATATGGTAAACCAACAAAGGGGAAAAATATGAATTTGCTCGTGCTTGGTAAAGCTGAAGAACTTTAATCTTCTTAGAACTCGAGGATTTTGCTATGTTTCGACGTTCTTTAGAGGGGACTTTTCAAGTTCAAAATATTCATTCACCGACGAGGGGTATTCTTAAG
This sequence comes from Osmanthus fragrans, assembly GCA_019395295.1. Taxonomy (NCBI): domain Eukaryota; kingdom Viridiplantae; phylum Streptophyta; class Magnoliopsida; order Lamiales; family Oleaceae; genus Osmanthus; species Osmanthus fragrans. The sequence continues at coordinate 13,307,448 of CM033357.1, read as the reverse complement.
TTCAGGCCTAATTTCCAACACCGGTAACTCATTCCGTGATCTGCACTGAGTAAGTCGACGAGTTGATGAGGTCGAATTTAGGCAGTTGAATAACCCTAGATTTGTTGCTCTCTAATGTGGGCAAAATAAGATTAATGGATGTAATTTCCACAAAAAGAAAAATGATTAGAAAATATGTTGTTCCTAATAGCCTCTTTGGCAAAGCCTGCGATTAATACTCCATAGAAAAATGTCATTTCATAATATATAAAAGGATCAAATCTTTCCACGTCCCATGCCAAATTTCCTTGTTCTGCTTTCCCTATAGTTCGTAAGGATCGGACTCCCACTTAGGATTTGGAATTATCAATGGATTCTGAATGAACACAAGTGTTTAAATGAAAGTATCAAGAGAGATGCAAATTTCAAGAGGACAATTTTCCTTAGCCATTATTATATAATTAAAATACAAAGAACTAAAACAGGTTCTCAAAATATGTTTGAAGAGCCCCCGAAATTTTCCAAAGAATTACAAATTATGGAAGAATTTTCAAAGAGGTAACCTCCGACAATGACTTCCTCTAATGGCAGGGTTACATCAAAAACGTATTACTAATAAAAGAATATACCAAATTTGAAACCAACAAAGATTCTGCATGTTTGTCCTTGCTCCCATAGGCCGAACATGCTATAAGCGTTGCATTGAGAATGCTTAGAAGAAGAAGAATCCAGTTGCCACAGCCGCCGCAACAGCAGAGGAGATTTTCAATTCAGCGGCACCGTTATTGTCGGCCGCAGGTGCGTCAGCACTGGGTCCGTCACTGGCAGTGGGTCCCGAAGCTGATGGAGCAGTGGAGTTGCTGGTGGTGGGTGTGGGAGAACCTGCTTCGCTGCTAGGGGCGGGTGGAGATGAGGGCTCATCCTTGGGGGACTCTGCTGGGGTGGACGAGTTGGTAGGAGGAGAGGAAGCGGGGCTCGAGGATTTTGGGGCGGAGGATTTTGGTGCCGGTGTTGGGGATGATGATTTTGGTGCAGGCACTGGCGAGGATTTTGGGGTGGCGGCCGGGGTCTTACTTTCCTTCGGCGACGGTGCAGCTTTTGGGGAAGACGATTTAGGTGCAGGTGATGAAGATGGAGAGCTGCTCGGCGAGGAATTGGCAGCCACAGCTCCTGCGACGGCGAGGAAAATGAGTGCAAGAACAAACAATTGACGGGCCATTTTTCTACAGCACAATGTTTCACTTTGTCGCAAATTACAGTACTTCTGTATTATTTCTTAGAGAAACACTGCGCAGGTGATGAATATAAGAAGAGGAGTACTTTTTATAAGGAGGTGACGGCGGAGAAGCCAGATCAAGCGGCGGAGATGGCGGAGAACTGGTGGGTAAACTGTTAATATCCTTACAACGTGAGAGGGAAAGGGAAAGCCTGTCTTGAATCGAGTTTAATGGTCCATGTTCAATGTGTAATGAGATTTAACCATTTTCCATTTTTTTAGGAGTGGCATTAGGACACCACAATTTTCTTTCTGAATTAAACTATTTGTACAGAACTATTTATTACCACTTGGATGACATCTACTCACATGTAGTAGGACCCAAGTGAATAAACAATGCAAAAAAAAAGGTGGAACCCTCCTATTGTGAGTAGATGTCATCCAGGTGGTAATGAATAGTTCTGTACAAGTAGCATGATTGTTTCTTTATTCATCGTGAAACATGAAAATTATTTCATAAAAATTTAAGATTTTATTTTATTTTTCCATGAATTTTAAGTAGTGATTTTTTTTTTTTTTTCCATAGTGATGTAAAGGTAAGTTTATTGTTTTTTTTTTTATATATATGTGTTTTTCGTTGAAGTAACAATAATAATGATGTCAAAATAGATTTTTAGCCATATTAAAATATAAAATGAATAAGATAAAAAAACTGAAAATACAACTACAAATAGAGGTTACTTCATTTAGTGGTGGACAAAATGTCCAAACCAAACCAAACCAAGCCAGAACCAAACCAAATCAAACCGAGCAGTTTGGTTCAGTTCTACGAAAAAAAATTATGATTTTGATTTTTCATACCGAGAATCATTTGGTTCTGGTTCGGGTTTGGTTCTAGTTCTAGAACCGAGAACCATTTTATTTATATATTAATCTAATTTTGCATTAATTGAAGTCAGTCCAATAGCCATTATTTTTGTACAGCCAAATGAGTCCATTAAGAGTATTACTACAAATTCAAACCCTCAAGTCAAGAGTTCCAAAAGGCAAAAGCTGCCATGTGCAAATCCCTCAAAGTCTCAAACGAAGCAGTTTCTCCGGCCGAAACTTTGACTCCGCAACCACCAGTTTATCGTTTCTCCTTCAAACCATCAGGGATAGTAGCTTTATGCATTCTTCTTTATATAATTTACTAGACATTCTTCTTTTCTAATAAACAAAAATATATTAATAGATTGGTTTGAATTTGTTCCATATCGGTTTGAATTTGACAAAATAATAGATTTGAATTACAGATTTACAGTATATCAGCTTCTAATAGCAATAAACAATACTGTAATCGATTTGAATTTGTTCTATATAGGCATTTACTGTAATTTATAATACTGTAATCCACCAATAGTAATAAACAATGCTGAAGGAAGGGTCTGGAATCTGTATTCTTATTTGTAGAATCTGTATTTTTTTTTTTTTTTTTATAAAGGTTAGAGAATAAATAACCTTGCATGCATAGTTGGTGCCCTAACTTACGTTACACCTCGTCTGATGTCCACATATTACAGTATTGTAAGAAATTGGTGCCCTAGTTGATATTTTTAGAAATTTGTGCCCTAGTTGATAGTTGATATTATTAATTTTTGGCAAATAAGCGTTTGCTTATATTTTGTTTGTTAATTTAAACTTTTGAAAAATCTTGATGACTGATAATTTGAATTTGCTAAATATTTGATGCTTATATTTTTTTATTTAAGTATATATTACTAACTTATGAATATGATGCAACTCTAAAAATTTTAGTAATAGAACTAGAACCAAACCAAACTAGAACCTAATGGATCGGTTCGGTTCGGTTCGGTTCGGTTCTATATCTTTAAAAAAAAACCAAATGGTTCTATTATCAAAAAAATCATTGGTTTATGGTTCGATTCAGTTCTCTTGGAACCAGAACCAAATGGAACCATGCCTACCCCTAACTTCATTTGAACATAAATTAAGGTTGCATCAATCAAAGAAAAAAATAAATGGAGGTTGTCCTCAATTCAAAGTTTAATGATTTTTGTTTTAAAATTTATGAATTTTCATGGATTCTATAAATTTGAATAGAATTTCACATATTTCTTAAACCCCTATTTGGTTTTATTAAAAATTAAAATTTTAGCAGATTTTGATAGAAGTTGGTGAAAGTATAGTTGAAACATTGATGAAAATTGTGAATTCCATGAAATATAGCTGAAATTGAGTTTGAATAAAAATGAACTTTAAAAAGGGGATGAAATATGAGCAAAGATTTTAACATAATTCTATTTATATTTTTTAAAACTTTGGTTGAATAGGGGCTAAGATTGTTAGTGGCAGAGTTAGGATATATTTTTATTTTTATTTTTATTTTTTTGGATGAGAAAAAATTATATAGGAAAAATAATTATGAATAATTTAACTATATTTATTCCCGATGTGTTTTCATATTTTGAAAACGTTGTATAATTATATGTTTTTTAAGATTACTTGATTTTACAAACATGTTCATAAAGATAGATACAATTAGAGTTTTCAATGGATTGAATTTTGATCCAAATTCAATAAAATTAATGGAAGATGAATTTAGCATCTCAATTTGCCAATCCAATCAAAATTCGAATATGATGGTCTATTAGCTAAATGAAGCAGATATAGAAATATGTTAACTCGATCCGATTTATTATAATAATATAATATAATATATTTTATATATTATCACATTATTTATTATGTATATATTTTTTTTTCATTTTTAAACTTGCATTATATTTTACACATAATTTTTAAATAATAAATGATATTAGATAATAGTATAATATTATTAATTGAAATATTTGGGGAGAGTTTTTTTATTTTTTATTAATTAAAATATGATGTAAAATTTATTTATTTATTTATTTTATAAATTTAAACAATCAAAGGGCCTAACAATTGGAGTTATTTTCATTGTTCTCAACTTCTCACTTCCCACATCGAATACTCACTAAAATATCACGGGATTTGTAATCCATAAATAGGTGGGCCAAAAAATGTGTAAAAGTAAAAGGTTATCTAAGCCTTTTAATTCTAAGGGTTAGAAGTTAACTAATATAAAAAATTTATCTCCCTAATTTCTTCAATTTCGGATTGGATGTCTGACAATATAGCAAATCGAATATAAATTTTAACAATCAAATATCCATTGAATTATGAATAATAATTCTTATCGGATCGGATATCTGCATATCCAATCCATTTATAGCCTACTTACAACACATGAGAAGTGGATAAACAAGATGATATTTCAAGTGATATTATCATTAGAATAGTAAAATGGTGATACTATTGACAACCTGTGATGAATTGATGAATATCTTGTATTAAGATGGTGATACTGTAGATATTAGTGCATAAGATATGGATGACTCTACACAATTTTTCTTCTATTGAAATCAGAGAGAGAGAGAGAGAGAGAGAGAGAGAGAGAGAGAGAGAGAGAGAGAGAGAGAGAGAGAGAGAGAGAGAGAGAGAGAGAGAGAGAGAGAGAGCATATCTATTTATTTTTCCTTCCTTCAAATAAGGCTCCTATTGAATTTTTCTAATAAGATTTTAATGAACTAGAATTTGATTACTAAAACATAATTAATTGTACTCTTTATCCATCTATTTTGTATTTTGACTCATTGCATTACGTCACTCCGAAAAGCATCTTTCCTCATTAACACCTTATATTCTCTCATCGTATCTAAGCTCTGTTTGATTCGATTAAAAATTGAACTAAAATTGAAGTCAAAATCAACAATTAATTTAAATATATATTTCATGAGAACTGCAAATTTCAACCACATTTAATTAAATTTTATCAAAATCTATTGAAAAACTAAATTTTGTCCAAACCAAATAGGGATTTAGCAGGTATTTCCACTGCCACTATATCACTATTTTATTTATTTGCTAATTAATATTCATAAAATTATATGCAAATTAATTTGTTGAATTATCGTTGTCTTGTTATTAAATTGTTTGTTGCGTATTCAACTTTTTAAATGTGATCGTTGAGCGAGCACTTGCAAAGAGAGCAAGTGTAGATTCTATTATAGATGAATTTTATAATTTAAAATCTCGTAAAAAAAAATTCAATAAATAATATCATTTAATGTTTTTTTATATTATATATAAACTTTATTACAAACTTTCTTAAATTTCAGCCCTATCAACAAAATTTTTTGGATCCGCCCTTGACATCTCTTCACAATTTTGGAAGGTTGGGAAGAGAACTGCAGTATTTTCTTCTTAAAAAGAATTTTGCTAGTTGTACAATCGGGATTGACAATTCATGTTCACAATCATCTCACAAGAAGGGGGCTCACGATTTTTTTTATTCATCGTGAGCCCCCTCCCATGTGAGTGATTGTCAATCGGGGTTCTCAATCCCGATTGTACAACCAACATGATCCTCTTAAAAATTAACGTTAAAGACTGGTATACACCAATTTTACCCTTTATGAAATCAAGATAAATCAGGTTGGGCTGACAAGGTTTAAGTCTCAGCACAGGCCATAAAAAATATGAGAGGAAATTGAATGTATTACCCATCATAAAATAAACAATCATATAATACATTCCCACTTTTTTTTATCCGATTATTGCTGCTTTTTATTAAGTAAAAAAGTGAAAGCATCATAAACAACTTATACCTTAAATTGATTATTTTGGCAGCTTATATCACTCCACAAAACAAGTCCATTCAATTTACACAATTAATGGTCAATATCCCCAAATAAAAGTCTAACCAAAAGAAAATCTCCAATTTCAAAGAACCAAATTTGACCAAAATCAAAATCCCAAATTTGCTAATTCAGAAAATCACAAATCATCCCACAGATCACTCACCTTCAAACCTCATATTGTGAAATCCATATTCTGAATATCAAAACAATGATCTTTATCATTGAATCTTCAAGGTAATGGGTGGTTTTTATTGATGAATATAAAAAACCTTTTTGGGGATTAGAAAAACACAACTTGAGGAAAGTTTAGCACATAAATTTGGAAAAATACAGACTATAATCGAGCATTTATGTTCATTAATGGCATCTACTAGTCAGCGTACAACAATGGATTCCAACACTTGCAGGCAGTCGATTGAAGATTCACCAATAAGGGTATTCTTACTTTGCATTTATCTATAGGTTCAATCATGAACCAGCAAAAAAAGGTTGAATCTCATCACTTAGCAATCCCAAAACGGAGATTATCTTTGGGTTCAATCGAGAGTAGTCACACAGAAGAAGTTTTGAAATCTCTAGAGATTGTGGAGCCAAAAAATGAAATTGCACGTACTCCTACACATTGCATAACAAGCTCCATAACCATATTGTCAAATTCGAAGGAAAGGGTTGAACATTTAAATGATTTTCGAGACTTACACAATGTCCTAGAAGATGAGAAGAGTGTTAAGGGATATAATCTCACATCGATTAAAGATGTAAATATAGGCTAATTTATAAGGCATTGAACTACTCCTCTTAAAAAAGTTGATCTTTTAAGATGGAACCATTAGTCTTAACATAGTACCAGATCCCATTAAACTCTAACGAGCGATTCGATCCTTGTAAGACTCAAAAAATATGAGCATGTGGATTTCAAGATTGGTCTGCTCAAACGAGCCACCATCTTGTGAGGGCATGTTAATGGATATAATCCCACATCGATTAAAGATGTAAACATAGGCTAATTTATAAGGTTTTGGGCAACTTCTCTTAAAAAGGTTAACCTTTTAAGATGGAACCACAAGTCTTAACAAAGAGAAGGACCCTCGTGAAAAATACTGGGAAGAGGTAGATAGACGACATAGCTAGCAATTTGTCATCAAAGAATAGCACGCACAGAATTTTGGAGTGAAAATCTAACAAGATAATTTCCTTGATTTACCTTTATTTTCTTCCTTACAATTGTAAATGTAGTAGTACGAATTATTCTTTCATCATTTAAATTGCGGAAATTTATGTTATGAATACGATAATATGAAAATCCAATTTCCCCTATATATTAAAAGAGTGAGAGGTTGATTTACTGTAGAAACTCTCGCCCTAAACGGTGTCGTGTGGTTTTGAATTTTTGTTTTTCTTTTGCTATATCCTATTTAAAAAAAAAAAAAAAAAAAAGTCTATATTCTACTTTAAAAAAAAAAAAAAAAATTATTTAATTTTTATTTTCTCTATACTATTTTTGTAATTAAAAAAAAAATGTGAGTGTCATTAAAAAAAAAAACAAAAAAAAATTGTGTCTCGCACTGTGCGAGACACTACCTCGCACAGTGCTCTCCTATCCCCTATATACTAAAAGAGTGAGATGTTGATTTACTGTAGAAACTCTCGTCCTAAACGGTGTCGTGTGGTTTTGAATTTTTTTTTTATTTTGCTATATCCTATTTTAAAAAAAAAAAAAAAAAAAAAAGTCTATATTCTACTTAAAAAAAAAAAAAAAAAATTATTTAATTTTTATTTTCTCTATACGATTTTTGTAATAAAAAAAATAATAATAATAATGTGAGTGTCATTAAAAAAAAAAAATGTGTCTCGCACTGTGCGAGACACTGCCTCGCACAGTGTGAGATGTGCGAGACATGCATAGTGCATGTCTCGCACAGTGCGAGACAGGCAAAACCCCTATATTTTTTTTTTTTTTTTTAAACTTATGTTTTCGCCTTCATTTACGTGCTTAATTTGGGATATCAAACGAAGTCGAAATATTACATTTTTAATATCATTTTGAAGAACTCACGGCCTAATATTTCACGACGTTAATCGTGTGTGAAACGGCCAATCGTAGCGAAAGTTACGTTACGTCAAAGTACGTCGTTTCAAACTAATATTTCGAAAATTTCGATGACAAACTAACTTTACAAATTTTTCGACGATTCTACGCTAACCGAATTCATAAATCTTCTATATTCTCTCGAAACTCATTTCGAGAACTATATCACAGATATATTGAATAATCTAAATGAATATCAAAAATAGTTAAACAGACGTCAAACGCGTGTGTTAAAAAAGACGTATGACTCGTCTTTTTGAATATATTACTTATATTTTTGTCTTCATTGTCAAGCTCATTATGAAACATCAAACGAAGTCGAAATATTACATTCTTAATATTATTTTAAAGTACTCACGGTCTATTATTTCACGACGTTGATGGTATATGAGACGGTCAATCGTAGCGAAAGTTACGTTACGTCAAAGTACGCCGTTCCAAACTAATATTTCGAAAATTTCGATAACAAACTAACTTTACAAATTGTTCAACGATTCTACGCTAGCCGAATCCATAAATTTTCTATATTCTCTTGAAACTCATTTCGAGAACTATATCGCAGATATATCGAATAATCTAAATGAATATCGAAAATAGTTAAACGGACGTCAAACACGTGTGTTAAAAAAGACGTATAACTCATTTTTTTGAATATATTACTTATATTTTTGTCTTCATTGTCAAGCTCATTACGGAATATCAAACGAAGTCGAAATATTACATTCTTAATATTATTTTGAAGTACTCACGGTCTATTATTTCACGATGTTGATGGTGTGCGAAACGGTCAATCGTGGCAAATGTTACGGCGCGTCAAAGTAGAACTAATATTTCGAGAATTTCGATAACAAGCTAATTTTAAAAATTCCTAGACAATTGTACGCTGGTCGAATCGATAAATCTTCTATATTATCTCGAAATTCATTTCGAGAACTATATTATAGATATATCGAATGATCTAAATGAATATAAAAAATAGTTAAACGAACGTCAAACTTGCGTGTTCAAAAAGACGTGTAACTTATTTTTTTAATAAAATTTATGTTTTTTCTTCATTTTCGGGCTCATTAGGAAATATCAAACGAAATCGAAATATTACATTCTTAATATTATTTTGAAGTATTCATGGCTTTCATTTCACAAATGTGTGCGAAATGGCCAATCGTGGCAAATGTTACGGCTATCAAAGTAGGTCATTTCAAACTAATATTTTGAGAATTTCGATAACAAACTAACTTTAAAAATTTCTAAATGATTGTACGTTGGTCGAATCGATAAATCTTCTATATCATTTAGACTTCGTTTGATATTAATAATATAATATTTCGACTTCGTTTGAATGTTTAAAGTTAGATTGTTATCAAAATTTTCGAAATATTAGTTTGAAATATTAGTTTGAAACTACCTACTTTGAAGCGTCGCAACATTTGCTACAATTGGTCGTTTCGCACACCATCAACGTTGTGAAATAATAGGCGTGAGTACTTGAAAATGATATTAAGAATGTAATATTTCTTCTTCACTTACATGTCATTCATGACTTTATTTTCATCTATTTATTGTAGTATACATATACAGTCTCAACGCTAATTTACACAAGGAGCATAACACATGCACGTGCATCGCACGTGCCTTCACTAGTATATTAAAAGAGTGAGAGGTTGATTTACTGTAGAAACTTTCGTCCTAAACGGTGTCGTGTGGTTTTGAATTTTTTTTTCTTTTGCTACATCCTATTTAAAAAAAAAAAAAAAATTCTATATTCTACTTTAAAAAAAAAAAAAAAAATTATTTAATTTTTATTTTCTCTATACGATTTTTGTAATAAAAAAAAAATATGTGATTGTCATTAAAAAAAAAAAAACAAAAAAAAATTGTGTCTCACACTGTGCGAGACATGCCCAGTGCATGTCTCGCACAGTGCGAGACATGCAAAATCCCTATTTTTTTATTATATTTTTTTTTTATTAAACTTATGTTTTCGCCTTCATTTACGTGCTTAATTTGGAATATCAAACGAAGTCGAAATATTACATTTTTAATATCATTTTGAAGAACTCACGGCCTAATATTTCACGACGTTAATCGTGTGTGAAACGGTCAATCGTAGCGAAAGTTACGTTACGTCAAAGTACGTCGTTCCAAACTAATATTTCGAAAATTTCGATAACAAACTAACTTTACAAATTTTTCGACGATTCTACGCTAACCGAATCCATAAATCTTCTATATTCTCTCGAAACTCATTTCGAGAAGTATATCACAAATATATCGAATAATCTAAATGAATATCGAAAATAGTTAAACGGACGTCAAACGCGTGTGTTAAAAAAGACGTATAACTCGTCTTTTTGAATATATTACTTATATTTTTGTCTTCATTGTCAAACTCATTATAGAACATCAAACGAAATTGAAATATTACATTCTTAATATTATTTTGAAGTACTCACGGTCTATTATTTCACGACGTTGATGGTATGTGAGACGGTCAATCGTAGCGAAAGTTACGTTACGTCAAAGTACGCCGTTCCAAACTAATATTTCGAAAATTTCGATAACAAACTAACTTTACAAATTGTTCAACGATTCTACGCTAGCCGAATCCATAAATTTTCTATATTTTCTTGAAACTCATTACGAGAATTATATCGCAGATATATCGAATAATCTAAATGAATATCGAAAATAGTTAAATGTACGTCAAACACGTGTGTTAAAAAAGACGTATAACTCATTTTTTTGAATATATTACTTATATTTTTGTCTTCATTGTCAAGCTCATTACGGAACATCAAACGAAGTCGAAATATTACATTCTTAATATTATTTTGAAGTACTCACGGTCTATTATTTCACGATGTTGATGGTGTGCGAAATGGTCAATCGTGACAAATGTTACGGCGCGTCAAAGTAGAACTAATATTTCGAGAATTTCGATAACAAGCTAACTTTAAAAATTCCTAGACAATTGTACGCTGGTCGAATCGATAAATCTTCTATATTATCTCAAAATTCATTTCGAAAATTATATTATAGATATATCGAATGATCTAAATGAATATAAAAAATAGTTAAACGAACGTCAAACTTACGTGTTCAAAAAGACATGTAACTTATCTTTTTAATAAAATTTATGTTTTTTCTTCATTTTCGGGCTCATTAGGAAATATCAAACGAAGTCGAAATATTACATTCTTAATATTATTTTGAAGTATTCATGGCTATCATTTCACAAATGTGTGCGAAATGGCCAATCGTGGCAAATGTTACGGCTATCAAAGTAGGTCGTTTCAAACTAATATTTTGAGAATTTCGATAACAAGCTAACTTTAAAAATTTCTAAATGATTGTACGTTGATCGAATCGATAAATCTTCTATATCATTTAGACTTCGTTTGATATTAATAATATAATATTTCGACTTCGTTTGAATGTTTAAAGTTAGATTGTTATCAAAATTCTCGAAATATTAGTTTGAAACGACCTACTTTGAAGTGTCGCAACATTTGCTACAATTGATCGTTTCGCACACCATCAACGTCGTGAAATAATAGGCGTGAGTACTTGAAAATGATATTAAGAATATAATATTTCTTCTTCACTTACATGTCATTCATGACTTTATTTTCATCTATTTATTGTAGTATACATATACAGTCTCAACGCTAATATACACAAGGAGAATAACGCATGCACGTGCTTCGCACGTACCTTCACTAGTATGATTATGATAAGGGTCATATATGTTTAAGTTCAAAGGACCGGAGTTTAGTAACGCTACGCACGGAAATTATAGCCACGGAGTTCGGATTTTAATTTCGGTGTCTCCATATGTATGTTATGATTTTTCGTATTTAAATATGAGATGCAAATCGTTATTACTCATTTACTGAGATTTTATGTCTCACATGTATATGTTAAATATTTTATAGGTAACTAAAAAGGGCGGGTTCAAGGCGATCGGAGGTGAATTGTGCTTGCGTGGGTGAAAATGAAGAAGAGCTTAAGTGGATACAAAATTTAATAATGTTTATTGTATTTTTTAAAACTAATTTTAAATCCTCGCATGTTCATAAGATATTATGTTTTTTTTGTTTATGAAAGTATTCGTTTATGATACATGTATAATAATTCTAAAAGTACAAATTTAGATCGTCACATTTATAATATCGAATTGACTTGAATAAGGAAATATCCTAATCCCATAAGAACTCTTTCTTTTTGCTTGGATAAGGATACTAATAAAAAAAAATACTCTTCTTTTTTAATTCTAAATCAAATCAAAGCCTTCCATATTAATGGCACATGTGCGACATATTTAAGTTTAATTAATTAATCCTTATAGAGTTAGTAATAAATTATAGCTCTTATAATTTATTCCGATTCTTATTTTGAAGCTACCAAAGAACCAAATGGACTCGATTAAACTAAGTTTCAATAAATTAATCTTGACTCAGTCAACTCTTGATCGACCTAAACAATTTGTTAATCGTTCATGTTAAATATTCAAAATAAGGTAAATAACCAATATGCTTTTTAAAAATATTTATTAAATTCTCAATCCCATTTTCTATCTAACAGTCCATATGATCATAGCACAATATTAAGAGTGTGTTTGATAGAGATTATTTGGGAAAAATGAATTTTCAAATAGTGATATGATGGGAAATGTGTGGTTGAAAAAGAAGGAAAAGTTATTGATGTGATGAAAAATATTATTTTATTGAAGAATGTGTGATTGAAAATGAGTAGAAGAATGAGAATGAAAATTAAAATGTGGGTCAAACGGGACCTAATTCAACAATCAATGTTAAATTACTAAGCTTAGATTTAACAGTAAATTAAAAAAATTCTTTAGGTCATGATCATGCTTATTAAATAGGTTACAATTCCATATTGCGAATATATGTTCCTGATTATTTCACCTTACTTTCCAAGGTATTGAGATATTGATCAACAATTTGATCTTACCCATTGATACATCAATCTATTACCAGCGAGGATTAATGTACTATGTACAATAGTCAAATGAAATTAAATTCATGTGATCAATTTCATAAATTAAATTTCGCATAGTCTAGTCCGATATATTACAAAATGTACACTCAATTTTATTAAAAAAGTCAAGATCTACTTAAATAAAATTGGAACAATCATATCCAAAAAAGAAATGTTGTCTTTATTTGTCGATTGTGAGCACTAAAATTCAGATCAAATTATAAATCAAATCTTTTCGTGCTTAACAACTTAAAAACACGATTTATAATATCAAGTGGATCCATTAATAAAATGTAAGATCAAATTAATACAAATAGTTTATTGAAGATAAATTAATATTTTAGTTAAAAAAAAATGTCGCTTAGTTAAATAAGAGCATGTTTGAACCCCCTTTTTTTTTGGCTAATAATGCATTTTTTAAATAATTGATTGATTCAGGATGTGTGGTTAAAAAAAAAATTAAATTTTCGTATAATATTATTTTATTGAAAAAAAATATATATATATACTAGAAATAATGAGAATCAATCAGGACTAAATTTATTGGTATGGCAGATGGCTAATACTAAACTAAGAATCACGTCAACCTGCGAGAATGGTTTGTTTTGCATGAGAGACCCGGATTCTTGATTTTCATTACTAATAATTGAGTCACCCTTTTTTTGACACGCATAGTTAATTTATATTCTCTCTCATGGATGGGATGGTTGCTGGGGTCTTTCAGGTGTGGCTAATGGCTTACATTCTCTTGTCAGGTACGACTCTCCACCACAAATTTTAATTTATGAGAAAAATGTGAAGGCGTCACTTTTGGACCAAGACCAAGACAAAGATCAAGACGAAGACCAAATATTTGACTCGTTTAGCCTTTTGGATACGAGGCACAAAGGATTGCTTGTATTTTACGGATAATGCATGACTAGCCTTGAGAGAATAAAAAAAAAAAAAAAAAAAAAGGGAAGTAAAAGTTAGTTTTACGTAGTAATTTTTATTTTAGACCAAATATTTGACTCGTTTAACCTTTTGGATACGAGGCACAAAAGATTGCTTGTATCTTACGGATAATGCGTGACTAGCCTTGAGAGAAAAAAAAAAAATGTAAAAGTTAATTTTATGTAATTTTTATTTTAGACCAAATATTTGACTCGTTTAGCCTTTTGGATACGAGGCACAAAGGATTGCTTGTATTTTACGGATAATGCGTGACTAGCCTTGAGAGAGAAAAAAAAAAAAAAAAAGGGAAGTAAAAGTTAGTTTTACGTAATTTTTATTTTAGACCAAATATTTGACTCCTTTAGCCTTTTGGATACGAGGCACAAAGGATTGCTTGTATCTTACGGATAATGCATGACTAGCCTTGAGAGAAAGGGAAAAAAAAAAAAAAAGTTAAAGTTAGTTTTACGTAATTTTTATTTTAAAATAGGTCTAGATAATTTACTTATTTACTTATAAATTACTTATAAGTTCCAATTTTGCCAAATATATTGTTGAATATTTTATAATAGAGCAGATCTCTCTTTCTCTTCCCCCACCGAAACTCCCTAAAAGTTCCCCAAATTCTTGGAGAATTCTATAACAGGGGAAAGTCACCTTTATGAGCTGCAATGTTCTTGGATTCGGCTTTAAATTTTTAGTTGTCCAATTTCATCTTTTCTTTTCACATCCAACTTGGGTAAAGAGTTTCAACAAGTTGAATAAGGACGGCATAAAAAGATTTGTGTTGGTATGACGAATAAACTCAATGGTAGAATACATTTGTGTTTATGTAGTCTATTTATTTTTATGAATTTAAGACTAACTATAGAGAAATATAAGTAGAGTTGCTAAGTCGACCTCAAATACTTTTCCTTCGAGACAATTTTATATTAATTTAATTAGTTCAAATCATCATCATAACCTATGGAGATTTTGTTGTCATTGCACGTCATTTTTTTTTTTTTTTTTTTTCTTTTTATCTTTGGAATGATATACTGCTGTATCCTTATTTATTTTAAACTAGTTTATCTTCATCTAATTAATTAAAAATGCACCAAACGGAGTTAGCGTTAGCGAAGGGAGGCAAAAAGGCCACCCTCACCTCATCCTCCCACCATAGATGGGTTTATATAGCGCTACTATTTGATGCCACTAAAAAAAAAAAAAAAGGATTAAAAGTTAATTTAAATTTAATAATTAATTTTAATTATAAATCAACAACTTTTCAATTATATAATTTTTTTTTTTTAATTTTTGAAAAATCTATTTTTTTATCTAAACAAAACAGAAGCCTAGTGCCTATGCGTTTATTATTGACTAATAATGCTATATAGCATCGTAATACTCTAACACATAATTTGTTGAATTAATCATTTAGGCCTCGTTTGATTCTCATTTTTCTCTCTTTTCTTTTTAATCACACATTTTTTAATAAAATAATATTACACGCAAATTCAAAAAAATTTTTTTTAATTTTTAGTCACACATTCTCCATTAATCAACTATTTAAAATGCATCATTTCCCCAAAAAATGGAAATCAAACATGGGCTTAATGTTATACGCTATCCTATAGGATTGTCTTGTAATATTAATGGTGCTACATAACATTATTTTTTATTGTTGTATTCTAAGTGTAATCTTATTTAACACTAGTATAGGTAACAAGTGACACTAGATGTTAAGCCTAATTAAATATTTTTCATATTTTTACATTTAATTGGCTCTTTCATTTATTGTCACCTAAATTAATGTTGTAACGTCACTGCTGATAGATAGCATCATTTTTGGTAAGGAGATAAAGAAAGGGAAAATCGTAACTTTCGTTTTCGAACCTATTATTTTACTAGCAAGTTAGTCGTTAACTATTGAGAGGTAGCAAATTGAAATTTGACATTTTATTATAGGTGCACAGTAGATTTTTAGTGACAAAAATTATCAATATCTATTGTTAAATCATGGCATGATCCTTGTATGTTTAACTTCGTGAACCTAGATTATACTTCACAATTTGGTTAGAGTAACTGACACTAAAAATTTAAAATACGGTACTTTTTCAAGAGGATCACGTGACAATTCATTGAAAATTTAGACTATCATATTATTTGCGACTGATTGTTATAAAAAGTAAAGGACCAACTTATTTCTTTTTAAAAGTTTTCAAATAAATTTGCTATTAAGGTTTTAAGTCGAAAACAATGGTGCAATTTTCCCATTAAGATATATATATATATATATATATATATATATATATATATATAAGATGAATCTATAACCTTTTTGCACATTCTTAGGGGTGTCAACAAATCGGGTCGATCTAGCTCGTGCATGACCAGTAAAAAAAAATCTCGAGCATTTTTAGTTCGAGCCGAACCGAGCTAAAGTCCAGCCAAAATTTGGAGGCTTGACTCGGGCTTTCATCAAAACGTACCGGCTCATGAATTTTTTTAATTTTTTTAAATTCATCAAATTGTTATGAAAAGAGAAAATGAAAGTCAACGTGTAGATATTTTATTAAGAACCAAAACTCTATATTATAGGTAAAAATCAGAGATACAATGTTAATAATTTCTAGTGCTACTCGGGTACAATTTTCATTCACTAATAAACTTACAATTTACAACACTCCATCTTTAATTACACATTATAATATATTTGACTCGTTTAAACTGTTGTTTGATAAAAACTTAATGGAACAAAAAAATCAAACGAATGAAAAAAATAATACAGTTATTTTGGAATATTAAAAATAAATATTGTCTTATTAAAACCCTACTAGAAAATTTAATGAGATAAAACCTAAGCGAAAGAAAAGAGTGCAACTACTTTCCCTTGATGTTGATCACTGAAAATCTTTGAGACGATGCATTCCAATTCCATGAACCAATTTCTTGATGTAGATATCGGTAGTGCTTTTGTGAAATAAATCGGTCACATTGTCACTTGAGCGAATTTGTTGGATATTGATGTTGTCATTCTTCTGAAACTTATATGTATGAAAGAATTTTGGAGAAATATAATTCGTCATGTCACCTTTGATATAGCCTCATTTAAGTTGTACAATAAAAGTTGTATTGTCTTCATACAAAATTGTTAGACTATCTTTTGTTGTAATTAATCTACATGATGTTAGGATATGATAGGTCATGTTCCTCAACCATATACATTCTTGGCCTACTTCATGGATTGCAATAATTTCAGAATGATTTGAGGATGTTGATGTCAATGATTGCTTCACAGATCTCCATGGTATAATCTTCCTCCACGTGTAAACACATATCTTGTTTGTGAGTTAACTTCATGTGGGTCAAAAAAAAATAACATGTATCTGCATATCCTACTAAAACAGACCCAGACTTTTGAGAATAAAATAATCACAACTCAATAATACCCTTTAGGTAACGAAAAATATGTTTAATACCGTTCCAATGTCTTTTAGTTGGTATAGAAGTTATATATTGTAAGGAGATTTATAGAAAAAAGTTATGTCAGGTCAAATGCAGTTTATAAGATAAATTAATACTACAATTACACTAATGTATGATATTTCAAGACCCATAACCTTTTCTCCATCTTCAAGCTGACGGAATTTATTTTTTTCACATCAAGTGATCGAACAATCATATGTGATGTCAATGGATATGCATTATACATATAAAAAAAATTTAGACTTTTATGTATATGTATATTGATAAAAAAAAAAAAAAAATCATTCTTCGAAATGTTCAATCTGTAATCCGAGACAAAATTTTATTTTTCCCAAATCCTTCATTTCAAATTCATTTTTCAAATAATCAGTAGTTTTATTGAGCACTTCAAGAGTTCAAATTAAATTTAAACTATCAGCATAAACTGTCACAATTGCAAATATAATATTTTTTTTTTTTTATGAAAATCACATGGGCAGACATCGTCATTTTTATAACCCTCATTCAACAAATATTCGCTAAATCGATCATATCACATGCATCTGAATTGTTTCAATATGATACATGTACTCTTCATAATATGATGCAGTACATAATGTGCAAAAGTATTGTCAACAACATTTCTTTTTATTTTCCTTTTCCTTTTCAATTCTATTTCTTTTCCCATAATGACATTACTTATTAAGATATCTCAAGTTTCGACATATAAGGTACCTGAACCTCTTCTGAGATTTTATAATTTGTTATGTCTAAATACTCATTAAGAGTATATGTCTCTTTAATGAGACCATTTTTGCTAATTGCTCCATTTTCGTTTGAAGATTTTTTGTATTAAAATCGAACACAATCATGCTTTATGGAATGCCATAAATATATCAAATATAATTCTAACAAATTGTCCTCATACGACATCAATTTGTGTTTGAGAATTTAAAACTCGTATGTGAGATATTTTTTTCATCTGTTAGATCAGTAAATACATCTAAATAAATTATTTTTCAAACTTCTTGTTCGAATGATATTATGCGAGGATTTAGATGATGATGCATTTATATATTATTTTCAACTTCTTAATTCCATCCCTTAATGTTGAGAGAATTGTCCAATCAAACTAACAATCGTTTTTTCAATTTTATAAAATATCACTCATTTGGAATAAAAGTTCAAACTATATATTTTTTCTCAGCATTCTTTAATTTTTATTTCGATGCAATGTGGTGGATTAATTGCACCACCAAATAATCTAATGAAAAAATTGAGCTCTGATCATAAATCAATTATAACAGGGAGAATTGTGATGGTACCAACATTCCCTAAATAGAAATGTGAAGTACTTTGTTGTCAATTAAATTAATTGGGAAGTGTTTAACAAACAATGTCGTTAAATCTTTTATCAACATGATGTGATTCGGGATGCGCTTCAAACTATCAAAAATTTGGAGAACGTTGGAAAGAGTTCTAAGCCGAGTTCGAGCTTCAAGGGGTCAATAATGTCACACAAACCGACAGTTGAGCTATGGAGTTCAATTGTGTGAAGTTAATGAGCCAAGGTTCAAGTGTCATGAAAGGGGTCGAGGACCGAAACCAATTTGAGCTACTTGGATCGAGTAACGGAAGAAGATGGGCCAAGATAAACTACTATGCCAGAAAGTTTCATTTTTCGCGAGAATTTTAGTTTTGCTAGAATTATTCATTTTTTTGTAACTTTCTATATTCTAGGACTCTTAATTTCGTTTTCTATCATATTTTTAGGTTTAGTATAAATATGATTTATTATTTTCAATTGTATTAGACTTTGATATTTGAATTAAATCAAGAGGTTTGTTTTGCTTCCAAATTTCTTGTTCTTAATTGAACATTCGAACTTATCAAGAATTTCATTCTTGGGGAGTTCACAAATTCGGGTGAGATTCATCAATTGTGTAATTAAGAGTTCGATAAACTCTATTTTATTGGTTACTTGGTTCATCGTTTATGGCTTAAATCAAAAACCTTACTTATTGGCGTTATTGGGATCCGTTGTCATTCTTTTGTGGATTTCGTAGCCATCATTTCTACGTGGTTTCACATCATGTAGTATCAGAGCTTTGGCTCCAAAATCAAGGTTATATCTCTTCCTTTCTTATTGAGTCTTTTGTTTTTCCTTTTTCTGTCAAGTTCTTCGTGTTCTTCATATTTAAAGTTTTTGATCCGTAAAAGTTCCAGTCAAAAATTCAAAAGTCATTTTTGTGCTCAATTTGAGTCCAAATCAACTTCCGTTTTCTTTGCCGGTGTCATAGTCGAATTTTCAAGTCCCAAAAAAAAGTTACTATTCACTGTCGAATTTTTTTTATTTTTTTTGTTATTTGGAAAACTACCAACATACTATAATTTCTATTGAGTCAGTTTTTAATCATGACCAATTTTCATAGTTTCCATTCCAAATTTTATCCAAAAATTTCTTTAGTCAATCAATTTGTAAAGTTTCACTCACATCTGGTTGGATTCCACAAGAATTGTTTGGGAATTAGTTCGAATTTGTTCTTAGAGCAATTGAGTGGCAGTATTGAGTGGAAAAAGGCTGAGTGGTGAGATCAGTAAAGGGTAAAAGCCGAACTTGAGTGAATACACGAGTGAACTTTGATGAGGCGGAAAATATTGTAGAACTTAAAAATGTTTGACAGTGAAAGTTTCAGCATTAGTTAGGGGCATCAATAAATCACACATGTCGGGTGATATGGTTCGACGGTTCGAGCGGTTGTTTGAGGATATGCGGGATAGGCTGGATAGACTTAATACAACGATGGCGAATCTTTACATGGGACAACGTACGGAGGTACCCAATGTAAGAAGATAGGATAGATGGGAGCCTAAAGTGGAGATGCCATGTGATAATGAATATGGTAGTGACATTGACGAGGCGGTTGGAATCGGGAAAATGAGGAATAGAGGCAATATGTTTGAAAGGCAGGGTAGAAATGACATTAGGGACGAGGTAGATGGGCGCATGGGCCACATAAAAATGTCCATTCCACCATTTAAGGGAATGAGTGATCCGAAGGTTTACATAGAGTGGGAGAAAAATGTGGAGTTGATTTTTGATTGCCACAACTATTCAAAGGAGAAAAAGGTTAAGATCACAGCCCTTGAGTTCACTTACTATGCAATCACTTGGTGAGATTAAGTGGTGACATTGAGGCATAGGAATCGAGAGCGACCAGTCAATACTTAGGATGAGTTAAAGGCAATCATGCGAAGGAGGTTTGTACCTAACCACTATTATCAGAGCTTCATAAAAAACTATAGTCTCTACTAGGGATCGAAGAGTGTGGATGACTACCATAAAGAGATAGAGATACTGATGATTAGGGCGAATGTGGAGGAGGATTGGAGAGGCTACTATGGAAAGGTTTTTAAATGGTTTGAACATGGACATAACTAATGTGGTTGAGCTGAACATGGACATAACTAATGTGGTTGAAGAGAGGAGACTGCAATACTATGTGGAGTTAGAATGATGAGGGGGGTGATGCTACAACTGTAGCTATGAAAGGAAGAAGCTGCTACAATTGAAGAGAAATGGGATATTAAGTGTTTCAAGACATTGCTTCTCAATGAAGGAATACATCGGGATCTAAAGCTTGATCTTGGAGGTTAGTGAAATGGGTAGTTGATGAGGGAGGTGATTGTGGTTCTTGTAATTGGTAAAACCGAACCACCTAAGGAGAAATGATAAGAAGAAGCTATTATCTAGCAACTTGACCTTACCAAAAATATTGACAGAGAACTACATCCAAAACCTTAACATTCAATTGACAGTCAGGGGCGTCAAAATATCAAGTTTTTCAAGTGTTTGTGGTAAGTAAGGGCACATTGCTTCTCAATGCCCATAGAAAAAAAATGCGAAAGCAATGATCTTGGAGTGCCAATAAAGGGAAATGTGGTAAGTGATGAGTGATCGGGGACGAGAAGAATTTCTTGAGTTAAAGAGTGCTCTCAGTCAACAACAATTCGAGAATAATCAGCGAAGTAGTTGAATATCCCTATTCGATAAGGCTAGATTCACAAAAGCATTTGAATTAAGTGATGCAAGTCGTACTTAAATCCACATTCAAATCACATAATCTATTGGTAGTTGCTACTATAAATCCCAAAATAGATTTATTGTATCCACCTAATCATTTAGTTGTCAGCCCAAATAATCAGCGGAAGAGCAATATAAACATTTGGTCCAAAAAACATCAATCTCAAGAACTATACACACGGAAAATCAATCTAGCCAAAATAACCCCCAATCAATGTTTATAATATATGAAATATGTAATTTGATTATCGAAAGGCGAGAATGTTTGAGAAATCTTCAAAATCAATGGGTCTTCTTCTCCAAGCTATTTCACCATTGTTGAGCTCCAAGCTTTCCCACAAAAATCCCAAAGGAAACAAAAAGTTAGTACTTGAGTCTCTCTGTTTTTGAATGAGAGAAAATGGATACAAAAGGATATACAAAAGGGTCATTGCGAGAATCGAAAAAATCCTATTGGGGTTGGAGATGATAAAACATCTAAAACCTTATAAGGTGCAATGGCTAGATGATCGTGGAGAGGTTAAGGTGAATAAGAGGGTACTATATTAAACCAATTTCAATTGGGCGATATAAGGATGGGTATAAATGTGTGAAATGTTATTTATCAGCATGCATATGGTGGATATCTGAATCGGAAGGTGAAACCTTTCAATTGGGCAGGGATGGGTTTAGGAATAGGTACAACTTTGAAAAATATAGAAAATCCATTACACTTATACAACTTTGACAACACCGCAACCATTACACTTGTATATGAGGATCAAATAAAATTGAGGGTTGAGGAAGAGAGCAAAAACAAAGAGAGACAAAAATAGAGCTCGAGAGAAAATAACGAGGTGGCTAAGAGTGAGAAAAATTGAGTAGAGCCACAAGAGAGAAAATAAATAGAGCATTCTGAGAGGAGAGAAAAATGCAAGTTGAGCTTCTATGCACAGAAAAAGTGAGCTTGAGAATGATGTGGAGAAGACTAACAAATCCCTCCCAGTTTGTATAATTCTTTGATGCAGGAATTCGAAGATCTGTGCCATGGAGACTTGATTAAGGGGATAACACCGTTCGAGTATCCAGTTGATGCATTGCAATTGAAAAATTTTATGACCACTAAAGGTTCATATTCGAGGACAAATCCTTTCAAAGATGGGGATGATGTCATCCGAGATGCGTTACAAACTATCAAGAATTTTGCGAATGTTGGGAAGAGTTCTAAGCCAGGTTCGAGCCTTCAAGGGGTCAATTATATCACACAAATCGACGGTTCGAGCTATGGAGTTCAAATGTGTGAAATTAACGAGTCAATGTTCAAGTGTCATGAAGAGGTCGAGTACCGAAACCAATTGGAACTACTTGGATCGAGTAATGGAAGAAGATGGGCCAAGATAAACTACCATGCGACCACATGGTATAAAGAGCCATGCGGCCGCAAAGAGACATGCAGAGATTCTAGTTTCCATTTGGTGTTCAACCATGCGACCGCATGGGATTGTACGTTGCGGTCGCATAGGTAAAATCCGGCTAGAAAATTTCCTTTTTTTGCGAGAATTTTAGTTTTGCTAGAATTATTCATTTTTGATAACTTTCTATATTCTAGGACTCTTAATTCCATTTTCTATCATATTTTTAGGTTTAGTATAAATAGAAATTGTTATTTTCAATTGTATTAGACTTTGAAATTTGAATTAAACCGAGAGGCTTATTTTGCTTCCAATTTTTTGTTCCTAATTGAACATTCGAACTTATCAAGAATTTCGTTTTCGTGGCTTTCAATCGAACTTATCAAGATTAACAATCTTATGGCATTCAAAAAACCGGGTGAGATTTATTAATTGTGTAATCAAGAGGTCGATAAACTATATTTTATTAGTTGTTTGGTCCATCATTTTTGGATTAAATCCAAAACCTTGCTTATTGGCGTTCTTGAGAATCCGTTGTTATTCTTTTGTGGGTTTCGAAGCCATCGTTGCTACGTGACTTCACATCACAACGTCTCAACTAACACTTATTAAAAAAATTGGGATTAAGGATCACTAACATTAACAAGATATACCTTCTTGATTGTATAATTTGAAAATTATACTAATAATTTGTGTAGTAATTTTGTAAACTTTATGTTGCGAACACCATGCAATTATCTAGTATTTGTATTAAATCAATTAGATACAAATAATATTTATATGAACAATGTAGTAAGTGTTGAGGACCCATACATCACCTTAATTAATTTTTAGAAATATAGAAAATTCAATTCCTATTTTAGCTAGTGATGTTTAATGATTAATTGTCGATAAAGAAAACAAATGATATATAAGAATTTATTGGATTGAATAATCTTCTAATTCATTAAATATCCATTTAAAATTTTTTAATTTCTCATCATTATTGATTCAGTGATGGTCCAACTAGTCATGTCAAATAATAAAATCAAATTGAACTTCTGTTTCAATATAAGATATAATTCAACTATTTAATTTCAAAAAATATGATTAAACATTATATAATCATATATAATTCAAGTAGTCAAACTAATCAATATTCTCATGATATTATTTATATGTTTTCCTTCAAGGATAAACATGAATTTAAAATGATACATTCTTCGAAACATGTGTTACTTCGAAAGCACGTTGTATTTTATTATTACTCATTATAAAATATTCGAAGGGAATATTGAAAATTATAATTTAAGCTCTTTAGGAACAATCAAATATTATTAATAAATTATACAAGAATTTACTCTTCATGAGTAAAAATATAGTTTATGTTAGATTGTATTTAATATAGTTTTCGAGAGCAAGTAAAATCTAATTAGAATATTAATGAAAGTTATATTGTGCTATTTCAAGATCTCATTATATTTTACTATTACTTCTTCTAGAGCAATAGATCAATATTCTTTTGAAATATGGAAAATTTTAATGTCACGATTTTCAGAAGCAATAACATATTATTATTTACAGCACTAAATTATTTAAGGATTTATACTTCAAGAGTGAAAATGTAATTTTATGTTAGATCTTATATCATTATACTTTTCGAGAGCAATAAAATATAACCAAAACATTAATGTCTAATTATGTATGCAGAAGAGTGGACACGTAAATAAATAGAGTAATTTAATTAATGATTTTTTCATAGAACCAATCAATATTCTTTAGGAATATTGAAATTATAATATCATATTCTTTTAGAGCAACTAATATTCTTTTTTAAAATATTAATAATGTTTTGTTTCTTCAGGAACATCAAAACATTTTTATTTTATTTTTTTATATTAAGTTGTGCTTTCTTCAGGAATACAACGAGATATATAATCTTCAAAAATACAATATTCTTATGGAATATTGATATTAACATTTCATTCTACCTTTTAGCTAAACAATATAATATTGAAATTTGTACTCTACATGAGTAACAATGAAATTTTTTTTTAGAATATATAATGTGTGTTGTGTTTTTTTCGAGAAATCAACACCATATTTATTTAAAATAAATATAATTTAAATTATACTTTTTACAGGAGTATTGAATCAATATTCTTCTGGAATATTGAAATTGTAATATCATGTTTTTAATGAGCAAATAATATTTTTCTAGAATATTAATAATGTTATACTACTTCATGAGCAACAACATGATACATTATCAATTTTAAATTTATAAAAGAACATTTACAAATATTTAATCAGGTTAAAGAATATTAATTACCATATAAACAATATATGAATTTATATATAAAAAAATTAATTACCAAACATACATTAGGGAAAAGAATCTTCATATATAAAATTTAACAAAATTGACTAAATCTTTTATTGGCTAAATGCACATGAATTCCAAATATACAAAAATTAAAGGTATAACTAATATGTGACAGAATTAAAAGACGGAATTTTAAATAATCTAATGTGTGAATTCTAAATAACGTAGTGATTGCCCATTGATAGAATGGAAAGAGTAAAGGAAAACGTAATGATTGGCAAGCAGATATAATTGATATAGGTAAAAAGGAACATGCACTATATAAAAGGATACAAAAAAGGACAAGGACTATTTTCGTACCTTTTAGAAAGAAAATTAATGAGCTGGAATAAGATATGTCTTCTACTGTTAACGAATTCATCTTTGAAGTTTAAACAGCTCCTTAACCACGAAAAAAATCATGTACATGGAAGAATAAAGGAAACATACACAACAACGGTAACAAATTAAAGGTTGCACAAATTGATACAAATTGATTATGCTTAAAAAATCGGCAGAATTGATTGGCAAATTTGATGTGTATATATAAAAAAATTCACATATCACAAAATTATTTTTGATACATGCGATAGATAATCATGCTTATAAAACTATTATTATTATCACTAGATTTTAAAAAATTAAACTTTTGTGCTGATAAAGTGTTATGAAAAGAGAAAAAAAGAGAAGAGAGAATAGAAGTAAATAGGCTTGTGTGTATTTTATTAAGAACCAAAAGCTCTGGGGCCGCATGGGATATAATGGCAATAATTTCTAGGGTTGTAGGGGTACAATTGTCTTTCATTAATAAACTTACCATTTACAACATAAATATCGAATTAGAGTACAAATTTTAGTTGTATAAATATCTTGATATTCACTTGTAGAATTAAAAATATTAGAATATAAAATATCATTTAAGTTTCAATACCACAAGATAACAAATAATATTATATTAACTCCTATATAATAAAATTTAAAATTTATGTCAATAAAATATAAAGAGAATACTAATAAATATAATAATAAATTATAAATATAGATAGTTGTAGCATAATTATGAAAATATTAATTATGTAAAAATATTTATATATAAGTTATACTTTATTGATTTAAATTTGAAGTTAAATACTAATAAAAAAAAAAAAAAAAAAAATTGAAAATTGACAATGAACTGGGCCGAGCTTGTGACACAGGCCAGCCCAGGTTACGATCAAGTCCCGAAATTTGGATCACCCCGAGCCTTAGCTCAGTTCTACCGAGCTCTAAACCATGTCGGCTCAAACTTTTTCCGAGCTGATGGACTCATTTGTCATCCCTACACATTTCTACAATAATGTTATTTAGCACCATCGGTGTAAGTGTGATCTAAATGACATTAAATGATAATCAGAATTAAATGAAGCACATAACTCGACCTTTAGTAGAGATTACTATAATGGCACTATAACACCCTGATACTATATATCATTATTTATTTAAAATTATTAAAGATACCACGTATGAATAAACTCTTTTGACCGTTTTTATCGACTAAACTTGTTGTCTATATTTTAAATTTTCTTTTGGTGAAAAAATCAATTAAATCCAATATTTCGTAAATATAACAATGAATTAAAATTTAAATTCATTATGAACGACACTCTATTAATGGTTGTATGTCGAGAACATTTGAAACTCTGGTTTTGATTTTATTCACATCGAACTTACATTTAATTTTTTTATGAAAAAAGACATGGCATGAGTGTATGATATACCACAAATGAAAGAATTGGAAAAGATAAAGAGAGTAGGAGTGAAATGTTAGAAATTGAACCATTTCCAGTCACATCTCTTTCAATGGGGTACTTTTAAAAAGGGCCCAGTCAAAGGACCCTATTTCCATATTGACTTTTCCTTACTTGCATATTTTCACATTGGTCTATTTGAGTTCAAAAGACAAAAATGCCCTTAAGTGTATAAAACAATTACAAAATATGGTTTTTCTAAAAAGACAATACTACCCTTTTAGTGTTACATAAAAACCAAACACTCCCTACTTAAAATTTCAAAATCAATTCAATACACAATAAAAACTCTCTCATCTTCTTCAATCTGAAAATCTAAAAAATATCGACAGCTGAAGAAAAACCTGTTTTCTGCCAATTACTTCAAACTAATAAGTATATTTATGTATGTTTAATTTTTATTTTGTTTAAATGTATACGTTTTTAATCGAAACATTAAGATTCGACATAGATTGCAGATAATTTTTTTTAGCATCTGTATATAATTTTTTTAAATACGAACAGAAAAAAAATAATATTCATAACAACTTTCAGATTGACAGTCAAACAGCCGCGTCCATACAGTCAAATTTTCGGCTGTTAACAGCCGACTGCTCAGCAGTTTATAGTCAAAGAACAGTCGTTCGGTTGTCAGTAAAATTTTTGGCGTTCAATCGTTTTGGTGTAATATTCTATTTATATTCTATTTATTGTTTTTAATTGTCGTTGTGAGCCGAATTTTTGAATTTATATTACAAATTTTGTTTTGCCATGTAGATATGAGGATTGTAATCCCGATTTGTTACTTCGGTGATTTCAAATTGGATGAAAATAATCGATGGGCATGGAAATGGACGAATGACAACATACAATGTAGTATTTCAACACATATAACAGAAAGTACATCGTACAAGGAACTGTATAATAATATACAGAAAAGGCTGAACATCGATTCATCTCAATATGATATGGTATTGAGATTTCAATTCAGAGAGCATATGTCTTTTTCTATTCCACCTCCTAAGATTACATCTGATGTTGATGTGAATTATCTGTTTGACTTGAATAAAACTGCAAATGACCCCTATTTGCATGACTTTAGTGGAGAAGGACAACGCGGAAAGTAGAAATGAACATTCGGATGGAGCAACAGGTTTTTGGGATACAGTACGGATAGCTCGCGAGGATAAGGCTAATATCCCCGAGACAGTTATACCTGATAATGACATCGTTGTAATGCATAGAGTTCAGTCGATAGTTCAAGACAACGAGAATGCAAATGAATTTACGAATGAGGATTTGACTGCTTTATCTTGTCAGAGATCTGAGTGGACCGTCATCTAATAATTTACGTGTGGCTCCTAATGTTGATGATCTGCATGTTAAGCAATAGTTTAGTACGAAGACAGATTTGCAGGTAGCTGTGCACCATCTGGCGTTGAAATGCAACTTTGAGTTCAAGGTAAAGAAATCAAACAAGTTTTTATTGATAGTTGTTTGCGTTGACGACAATTGCCGTTAGCGATTGCGAGCAACTAAGATGGATACGAATGAGTTATTTGTAGTTCGCAAGTATACACGGGAACATACTTGTGAAGTGGGGATTCGTCTCAACAATCATAGGCAAGTTCGGTCATGGTTTATTGGTCGATAGATAATGGACAAGTTTCAGGACCCACAGACGATTTATAGACCTTTAGACATCATCAACAACGTCCGACGAGATTATGGAATGATCATGAGCTACCAAAAGGCATGAAAGGCCAAAGAATGCACGTTGGACTAATTAATGGGCTCGACCAAGGAGAGTTATGCTAAATTGGCCAGTTACTGTCATAATTTGGAGACAACTAATCACGGTTCCCCTTATTTCATTACGACGGAGAGCGAGAATTGCTTTAAGTATTTCTTCATGGCTCTTGGACAATGCATCAGAGGATTTCAAAATGTGTTACGACCCGTAATTTTAGTTGACGGTACAACTCTGAAATCAAAATATGGGGGCAAGCTGATTATTGTTACATTGTCAAGATCCCAACATCCAGATTTACCTAATTGCATTTGGCCTAGTCGATAGTGAGAATGATTTGTCAATGTGTTGATTCTTTACGAAGTTTAGGGAAGTGATCGGGGAAGTCGAGGATCTTGCCTTCGTAACCAATCGGGGTCAGTTTCTGATAAATGTTATCGCTCAAGTTTTCCCCGAGGCACATCATGGGTATTGTGTGTACCATATACAGGGTAATCTGAAGACTATATATAGGGGCTAAGACATCGTTGAATTGTTCAAGAGCGCGGCGGAAGCTTATAGTGTCGAGGAATGTAATAGGTTTATGGTCGAAATAGCAAATAAGTCGTTCCCGACATGGGAATATCTTACAAAGATGGGGATAGAACATTGGGTGCGGTCACATTTTCAAGGACGTCGGTACAACTTGATGACGTCGAACAACGTGGAGTCTTTGAATTCATTGTTTAAGAAGGATCGAGAGTTGTCAATCCTTACAATAATTGAGAACATCCATACCAAGCTGTAACTGTGGTTTCACGACCGTTGTGCGGAATTACAGAATTGCACGAGTGTGCTAGCCCCTGTCAAGAGGATACATTCAAGGCTGCGGATTGGGAGGAGGTTGATTGTGGAACGTCGCGATTCTCTGTACATTTAATGTGTCTAATGGTAGATCCACATGCATTTGTAATCAATTTCTAGAAGTTTTCCATGCGAGCATGCAATCTGGTAGCTATGAACAAAGGTTTTGCATCGAGAACATTATACTCTCATTATTTGGAGAGCAGCGTCTCCTACCGATCGAAGTGATTGAGAAGTCCCTGACCGTATTATTCCATTTATAATTTGTAAAGAATAGTTGAACCGTGGCCCTGAACAT
Source organism: Osmanthus fragrans (assembly GCA_019395295.1). Taxonomy (NCBI): domain Eukaryota; kingdom Viridiplantae; phylum Streptophyta; class Magnoliopsida; order Lamiales; family Oleaceae; genus Osmanthus; species Osmanthus fragrans. The sequence goes on along the minus strand of CM033357.1, from coordinate 13,277,580 downwards.
CCACTCACTAAACTGGAGAGTTTTACGCGTAGTCAGATTCTAGAGAGAAGTCCCAGACTCGCCAAAATTGTACGAGTCAGATTCCCTTGGATGACAATTAATCGAGTTTGTAATGTTATTGATGTTAAATGAACAATATTTACATTCATTTCAACATTTATAAATTTCATATATATTTACAATTACTAATAATTGAAAAGAATTTCATATATATTTACATCGATTGTACAAATATTTACGGATCACAATTGAATTCGTACAAATCACATGCTAATTTCTTTTGCACCAAATGTCAATCCATGATTGGTTGATTCCATCAACGTTATGTCATATACTCAAAAAAAATTTATATACTTTATTGCATATATGCCGCAGTCGCCCCTGCAATTCATATCACAATGTGTTAGATAGAAATACAAAAAAAAAAAAATTATTTTCTAGTTAATAACAGAAGTATAAACACTTACGATACAAATTGTCTCGCCATCGTCATGTCCCTTACGATGGCTAATCTATCTTGAACAGTCACGTCTGTTCGTCTAGCCATCATAGGAACGATCACAGCTATGACTCCAAGACCGGTTCAGTGACAATGATAGCCTCGGCGACGGTGATGCCCTTCCCAGAGGTGATCGTCGATCAACCACACCGCGCTCCTATACGAATGATAAAATTAACAATTATTTTTTATTTAATGAAAGTCAGCTAACACATAGAGATGAAAAATTATATTCCATTCACATACCTCCTCGGGGTCCGAGATGGAATCGAAAGCCCGTTTGTCTTCATTGTGCAGATCGGTCAATTCATGCACATATCCATAAGCCCCCTCCTCCATCAACGACATCAACTCAGTTATTATTTCAAGCTGACATATCCACATTTCGACTAGTTAATAATCATGTGATCAACCGTTGGAGCTACAAACAACATAAATTGAAAAATGCATTATCTCACCTGAGCGTCGTCGAGGATAGCTAATAACTGTTTACTAGTTGGATATCCCACTGCTCGAGATGCTTGCCAATGATGCCTCAGAGGGACGCGTGTCTCCAGTCGAGTCACTTATCGGTCACCGATGACTGGGACAATTTCGTACGCTCAAATCTGTAACAAATACAATTATTACATTCATATTTATTATAAACAATATTTTTAGAATAAATTATGTCAAACATATACCTACACAGCCAAGGGCAATCCGTATGTATCATATTTCCACATGGTCCTCCTCGGCCTCGGATGCAATTTGGTGAAAATGTGCATCGTGTTCTGAAAACATCTCTGTCCCCACGAATATGTGTTAAATGCATCAAGATCGTCGACAATCTCCAGATGGAAGGGGTCGATCGCAGTTCTCCTGTGGTGACATCGTAATGTGCTCTCTAGGATGTAGAACCAGGCCGAGTTTCAGTCTGTCTAACACGTGGTCACACCTAGTGATAGCATCCAACAACTGCGTCAGAAGAACCAATCCCTACCCCTGGAAGTATGTGTTGTGCAACCTGCTGGCCCTCTGCGTATCGGCACAAGCCGCATCGTCACTCGTAATTTTCAATCCAGTGATCATGGCAAAGTCGAACACAAAGAAATTGACGACTTTGCCCCCGAGATCGAAGTGGAGGGCATCGCCGTCGACTGGACTCAACAATCGACACAAAAGGGCATCGATGATCTACTCCGAGAGCTGCAAGTGTCTCAACTTGTACAGGGGTCACAAAAAAGACTGACGAAGCATATCTTCATGTTGTGCATCCAGTAGATCCAATACTAATCTGTAACTGTTAAGGCTACCGTTCCAGATAGCCTTACTTGACATCTGTTTTAATGTCGCATCCAAATGGTACTTTATGCTGCAAAAATTTAAATTATTAGCATATGAAATATAAGATAATGGAATACAACATTATCGCAAAAAATTAAGTGAACCGAATTCTAACAATTATACGAAAGAAAGAATTAAAGAAAATATAAAAGTAAATAAACGAAAAAAGAATTATGAATTATGAATTTTAGTTTGAATTTCATTTTTGGTAATTATCAATTTTAATTTTTTCATTTAATTATATAGATAAATAATTTAAAGAAATAGAAAAATATTAAAAGTAAGTAAAATATATAAATTTTATTTAATTAAATTTGAAAAAATTAAAGATTTATTTACAAATAATATTTAATTAAAGAATTTTATATTAATTAAAATATTTAAAATGAAAAAAATAAAAATTTGCTAATTTGTTAAAAAAAATATTTCATTCTCGTAATTATCAATTTAAATTATTTATTTAATTATTTAATTATATATATAAAAATTAAAACAAAAGAAAATTATTAAAGTAAAAAAGATTACAAATATTATTTAATTACGTTTGATTTTTGGTAATTATCAATTTAACTTTCTTCATTTAATTATATATATATAATTTAAAGAAATGGAAAATATTAAACTTAAATAAAAGATATAAATATTATTTTATTAACTTTGAAAAAAAATAAATATTTATTTACAAATAATATTTAATTAAAGAATTTTAAATTAATTAAAATACTAAAATGAAAAAAAAAGAATTTGCTAATTTGTTAAAAAATAATATTTTATTCTTGTAATTGTCAATTTAAAATTATTTATTTATTTAATTTTATATATAAAAATTAAAACAAAAGAAAATTATTAAAGTAAAAAAATAATACAAATATTATTTAATTATGTTTGATTTTTGGTAATAAATCATTAAAGTAAAAATGTTATTTATTTTATTTTATATATTTAAAATAAAATAAAAGGAAATTATTAAAGAAAAAAATACAAATATTATTTAATTACATTTGGAATATACTATATTATTTAAAGAATAATATTTCATTTTCGTAATGATCAATTTAAAGTTATTTCTTTTATTTTATATATAAAAATATTAAATTTTATTAATTTTATTTTATATACAAAAATACAGAATAACAATTAAAATAAAAAAATAAATTGTTATTGGTAGTAAATAAAACAAAAAAAAATTAATAAAAAAATTAAAGGTTGTTGACGGCCGATTTGGAGTCCAAATCGGCTGGCAGCAGCCGATCAACCTGGTTGTAAACAGCCGGTCAAATCGGTTGTAAACAGCGGTTTAAACCAGCCGATTTTAGCGGCCACCACTCAGTCGTCGGAAATCTCCATTTTCGGTGACCGATCTCTACAAAACAAGCCAAAAACACATTTTTTTTTTATCCCAAAAATTGATTCACAATCTATCTACTCAATCATTCTCACCTATATATGAACTATTAATCCAAGTAAATGTAGAAAAATTCAACTTTCAACAAATAAAAAAAATCCATTTTCATTGATTAAAAAAACTAACCTATGTAATCTTTTGTGGGGAAGTCGAGGATCTCTTTTATGTGTATGTTGGCCGTCGATGAGCACGATGGTCGGAATCTTACTGTGGAGTTAGGTGGCTGTTCGACTGTTTTGTCAAAGGCTGTGCGAGAGAGTGTGAGAATATATGATGGGTATTTTGGGGTTTTCATCCCTTTTGTTATTTCTTTCATTTTTTTCGTTTTTTTTTTAATGTATTATTTGGTCAAAGGCCAATGTGAAAATATGGGCTTTTCAAAGAGTCATTCACAGGTATTTCCTCTCTTTCAATGTTCATTTAAGAAAAAAACACAAACACCCACGCGTCATCATAGTTTTGAAATGTTAAAATTTTTGCATGACACCTATTTCATGTTTATTTTTTAATGTGGAATTGCATTCCATTAAAATTTTGAAATTTTAAAAATACAGTGATGTGTCAAAATTTAATTAATGACAAACAAACGGACATGGAGATTGGGTCGATAAGCTGATCTTGACTTTATTACAACCACCATCTTTGAATTTGATATCATCCGTAAATGGTCTATTTTTTGTGAATTTATAAGCACATGAAATATTTACTCTTTGTCCATGTTTATCTATCATTAAAGTAGGAAAATGATTTTGGAATGGTGATTTTTTAAAAAAAAACAATATGTGATTAAAACGTAAGAATTTTTTTTTTTTTTTGAATATATGGTTGAAAACGAGTTTGAGAAAAAAAGAATTTTTAAATAATGGTAAACCAACCTTTAGACCATCTCTAGTGTAACGCTGTCCAATAAAAAGACCAAATATTTAGTGCGAAATTTGATGTAATGCTATTCATTTACATTTGAGAATTTTCAACAATCCTCATTTGTTCTCCCTTCCCATTTTAAAAAATTATTTATTCCATCTATATCCCTTTTTTATATTTTAGAATTAATATATTTATAATTGTTTTAATTTAATGATTATTTTTATTTAACATCTATTTTAAAATTTTAATCAATTAATAAGTAATAATTATTGATACAATAAATTCAAAATTGTTTATTTTTATTTAACATTTAATTTTAATCGCGGTATTAGTTTTTTTTTACAATTTATTAATAAACACACAATATTTCATTTTGATACACATTTTTTGTAAAATGAGAATGAAAAATATAACCGTTATGGGCCCCATACAAGAGATATAAAGTCAAATATGGTGGCTGGATGTGATGGATAACGGTCATATTTTTCATTTTTATGGTGAAAAAATGGGAACCAAACGGAGGCTAAATAATTTAACGATTTTTGAATAATAATTTGTAATTGAATAATCAAAAAAATTGGTGTAAAATCATCTCCAATGGTCTACACCAAATTTCAAACTTTATGTAACCATTGGAGAGGTTACACCAAATTTGATGTATATTTACACAAATTTGGCATTCTTTATTGGAGATGGTATAAATTAGTTTTAAGTCTACTCTTCATTTTTGTAAAACCTAATATAAAAGCATATACTTTTATCTTTTCATAAAAATAGATTTTGTTTTTTTTTCTTATATTTTTCGTAATATAACCGTACATATTTAATAGTTTAAAAAAGAGTATTTCATATTTATTAATAGTAATGCACATTAATGCCCTGTTTGGTATTAATTTTTTCCTCCATAAAAATGAAAAATATGATCGTTATTAATCACATCCAACCACAATTTTTGACTTTCTATCTCTTGTGTGAGGTCCATAGCGATTATATTTTTTATTCTCATTCTACAAAGAATGAGAATTAAACGGGACCCAAATAAGAGTATGACCCCATTTGATCCACATTATTTATAAAATAAGAATAAAAAATATAATCGTTATGGACCCCGCATAAGAGATGATGGAAAAAGTCAAAAATGGTGGCTGAATGTAATTGATAATGCCATAACAATCATATTTTTTATTTTTATGGAGAAAAAATAGAATCAAAACGAGACCTATATTAAAAAGTTTAAAAAAATCAATTATACCCTTATCAAAAAAAGTGATCTATAAGTTGAAATATACGAAAAAGAAAAATAAACCCGTCTCTACGGAATACTTATTTTCGTAGAACTTTCATTGCAAACGACCAAATATAAACGCGTGGAGGACCTTTTCACTTGTAAAGTGCATTTTAAAAGCGAGATTTTCCCCCTTCTGTAGCACATGAACACACTTTCCCCTTTCTATCGGTCAGTCAACAATGTCTATCTGTCAGTCTACACCATTGCTGCTTCTCCTCTACACTTTCACCCTTTTGGAAACTCTTCAGTCAAAAAGGAATGTCCATTCATTCCATCTGATTTTTCTACTAAAAATTATCCAGTAACAGAGAAGGATCAATGGGTGGAATGACGTCATCAATGGCGGCCAAGTTCGCATTCTTTCCGCCGAATCCGCCTTCGTACAAGGTGGTCAAGGATGACTTCACGGGGCTGCTGCTTCTGAGCCCGTTTCCGCACCGGGAGAATGTGGAAGTGATGAAGCTGTCGACTAGGAAAGGGACGGAAATAGTGGCGATGTATGTGAGGCACCCCATGGCCACCTCCACTCTGCTCTATTCACATGGAAACGCCGCTGATCTTGGCCATATGTATGAGCTGTTCATCGAGCTCAGTATCCATTTGCGCGTCAATCTTCTTGGGTAATCATCTTCACTAACATGTGCACAATTTTTATAAATCTTGTTTTCAACACACTCTCTCTATAATCACGATCTTTTGGAATTTGTTTAACATTTTTGTTAGTTTAGGAGTCTGGTATTTTCATAATTTCAGCTATTGTGCAGGGGTTTGGAATTTTAGGGTAATATAAGGATTAAAATGTGTGAATTGGAAAAGTTTCCAATCGGTTGATTGGGTATGACTCTTCAAAAGCAAATTGTGCATATCAAAGAGTTGTTTCGAATGTGTGTGTCCTTTTGATAAAGCGCAATCTAGACTATCACTTTGAAATGGTGTGATCTAATGGTTGGAATTAATTTGGCCATAAGATGTGACCCTTCAAAGCGACACATATAAATCTATAAATAGGACCTCTTAATTTCATTTACTTCACTCTAAATCAATTCTATATAATTGATTTCTAATTTTTTCTTTCTCCAAATTCTATCAAAATAATTTCCATATTATTTTTGAGTTTCGTGCTCAATATATAGTATTCGATATTTTCCGTTCTAGAAGAGTATAGTCAAGCATTGGTTTGTCTGCAAAATTAATAGTGTGCGGTATTAATTTTGGAAGAAGCATTGTATCTTGGGAGACGAACTCCCATTTGATTCCGTTAGCACCCGTGCATAGGGTGAAATCTGTCTTGAGGAGATTTGCATTCGCATACCTCTCTTCATTTCAACTCTTACGATTTCTAAGGGCTTGTTCGGTAGATATTAAAATTCAATTTTAATTGAAAATATAGTCGTTATACTTGACTTTCATCTCACGCATGAGATCCACTAACGACTAGTTTTTCAATTAAAATCTAATTTAAATCTTCACCAAACACACTCTAAATTTTCTACGTTCGAGTAAGTTTTGATTTGCTCATTATTATGAACGTACATTGATTTCGGTAAGTCATCACTCTAATATTTGCATGTACGTATTTTTGGTTAACAAAATATAATTATTCACGTTAATTTATCCAACAGTTTTATTGTAGTTTTTTAAAGTTAGTGTGGATGAATGGTTTATTCCTCTGTTCTTATGCCTCGAAAAATTATATGGTAATAACTGTAAGTTAATGTTGGTCCCAGATTTACACGATTTGCGACTCGACTTTTTTAAACCTAAAAATACAGAAAATAAATTGCAAGAAAATAAGAATACAAGAAAAATTTTCGGCATAAGGCACCGGAGGTTCGGCAACCTTTTCTAACGCCTAATCCCCCATTGAGCATTCATTAAGATATTGCTAGAATCCACTTATCATAGCCCAAAAATCAGGTTAAAACCATTTACAGACGAAAACCAAGTATTCTGCCTCTCGAACAATAAACAACCACAAGATTACTACACAACCTCACCAAGAGGTAGATCTTTCCACACTTTCACACACTAATATGATTTCACTTAGAAATCAGAGAGTTCATCCAGCAAATAATGAGATTACAGAGAAAGAGATGAGCAATCGAGAGAGAAAATCAAGAGAAAACAAAAAGTCTGAAACCCTAATGAAATATCTCATATTTATATGAGATAATGCCAAAAGTCAAATCCAACGGCCATACGTAGTTCAGGTGTCACACATCCAGCATAGGTAGCCTTTGATAAGTAAAGGCGTGTTTTACATAACACAATTTCTCCAATTTTGGAAGCTTCAGTATATTGGATCAAAACTATTGTGTCGGGTTATACAAATCAGTGGACTGGATCAACAACAATATTTTGGGCTTAAGAATTGCAGTAGCCTAAACCTTACAATCTCCACCTGGCTGGAATTTTGAGACTACGACTAAGTGGATTCTAACAACACATTTCTTCATTTTCTCTTTGTTACCCGTTAAAACAAAAAAACAAAAATTAGTAAACTTCAAGATTCAAAGATATTAGGGAATCAATGAATTTACTAAGAGGTATTACCTTTGTACTTGCATTAGCAGGATTTATTTTAGTAGGAATTTAGACCAATTTTATATCACCCTTTTCAATTATATCTCTAATAAAATGAAACTTAAACATCCATTATGTTTAGTTCTATCATGAGAAATTGGATTTTTACTTGAGAAAATGGCACTCCGATTATCAGAACATAACTTAACTGACTTTCTATAAGTCCTAATTCATTTAGCAAACCCAACGGCCAGATACCTTCTTTTATTGGCTCTATAGCAGCGATGTATTCAGCCTCAGTAGAAGATAATGTTACCAGTTTCTGAAGTTGTGATTTTCAACTAATGTAAGTATTATTTATCATATAAAAATATGTAGTAGTAGACTTTCTATTATCAGAATTTCCAGCAAAGTCAGAATCAACATACCCTTTCAAGTAAAAACCATTTTTATCAGTTTTAAACATGATTCCTAAGTTCTGTGTGCCTTTTAAGTATCTAATTAAAATTTTCATGGCTTTCCAATGAAGCTCACTTGGATTACTCATAAATCTGCTTAATACACTTACTGCATAAGCTATATCAGGCCTAGAACATACCATAACATACAAAATTGATCCAACAGCATTAGCATATGGCACATGTAACATTCTTTTAAGTCCATCTTCATTTTTAGGTGATTGGTCAATAGACAATTTCACATTTCCAGATAAAGGCAAACTAACGGGTTTAGCATCATGCAAAGAAATTCTTTTAACCACTTTATATAAGCTTCTTGGTTTAAAAACAATTTTCCATTAAGTCTATCCCTTTTTATTTCCATACCTAGTATCTTCCTGACTGGTTCTAAGTGTTTCATCTGGAATTCATATTTCAGTTTTTCTTTTATAGAGTTTAAATTGATTGAATTATGACCAGCTAGAGGCATATCATCCACATATAGAAGCATGTAAAATGATTGAAATTTTTCATCATTTTTGAAATAAAAACAAAATCATATTTAGATTTCCTGAACTTTAGGCCTTGTATAAAAGAGTCAAGTCTTTTATACCATTGTCTTGGAGCCTGTTTTAGGCCATACAAGGATTTATTTAACAGGCACAATAAGTGTTCTTCACCTTTAACCTTAAAACCTATTGGTTGTAACATGTATATGGTTTCATCTAAAGAACCATACGAGAAGGCGGTTTCAACGTCAAGTTGCTCTAGTTCTAAATTAAATTGTGTACAAGAGCAAGCAATATCCTAATGGAGATCTATTTAACTATAGGTGAAAATATTTCTGTGAAATCTATACCCTCTCTTTGTGTAAACCCTTTAACTACAAGTCCTTGTACCTCCTATCATTTGATTTAAATTCACCGTCTTTAATCTTGTATACCCATTTATACTCAATTAGTTTGCAGTCTTTAGGCCTTTCTACCAAATTCCAAGTTTTATTTTTGTGTACAGAACTCATCTCATCTTGCATGGCTGCAAGCCATTTGGCAAATTCCTGAGAGGCTACAACCACTTTATATGATTCAGGTTCTTTATCTAAATGGTCAGTCTCTAACTGTGCAAACACATAATTTGCATACTGGTACCTAAAAGGTCTTATCTGTTTCCTTTCTCTGTCCCTAGTCAACTGATAGTCCTGCAGGTCATGTGCAGGCTCTAGGTCCTGTGTATGATCTAGATTTTCATCAACTATGATAGGTTGGGGTTTAGTTTGAGGTGGCTCTACCTCAATTTGAGACTGTTCAGTAGTATTTTGATTACTAAAATAAATTTCGGTGATAACAAAATCATTGTCAGTTATCTCCTTTACAGTTTTGTCACCAAGACATGAATACTTCCTTATTAAAGATTACTGATCTACTTATTATCACTTCGTAACCTTTTAACTTCTTTTATCCGAAGCCTATAACCTTTTATCTCTTCCCCATAACTTAAGAAAACACATTTTAGAGATCTGGGATCAAGTTTTGAGTAAACTTGGTGAGCATAGGCAGCATACCCAAATGTTCTTACTTCTTAGATGAGAATAATCAGGAACAGATTCTGACCAAACTTGTTCGGTTACTTTATTATCTAGAGAACTAGAGGGACATCTATTTATCAAATAATGGGCAGTCTTTACTGTCTCTGCCCAAAAGATTTTGGCAGTCCTGAACTAATCATCATACTTTCAAGGATTGTTTTATTCATCCTTTCAGTAATACCATTTTGCTGAGGAATATAGGTCACAGTTTTGTGCCTAAGTATGCCATGATTACAACAATACTGATCAAATTCAGTATTACAGATTCTAACCCATTGTCAGTTCTGAGTATTTTAATCTTCTTACCTGTCTGATTTTTTATCAAAGTCTTCCAGTCCTTAAAGACCAGAAAATTATCAGACTTCAACTTTAATAAGAAAATCCAGACCTTCCTAGAATAGTCATCAATGGTAAGGAGATTATACCTATGCCAGATGTTGTAGGTATAGGTGCAGGCCCCATAGGTCACTATGTATATAGTCAAGTATATTTTGTGACTTATGTATTCCAGTCTTAAAGAGCATCCTATTTTGTTTACCTATGATACAATGTTCACAAAATGTTAACTTTTGAACATTGTCACTTCCAAAAACATCTGCCTTTGAAAGAGATTTTAAACCCTTTTCACTAAGATGGCCTAATCTCTTATGCCATAATTCTGATTTATCAATTTGTGTCACTAAGTTTACACTAATGTTTTGAAAAAACAGATTCAAAATTTATTGTGTAGATTCCATTAATCCTTGGTGAACTGACAATGAGTTTCTGATTTCAGATTATATTTGTAAAACCATTATTAATCTCAATTTTATATCTCTCATCATCTAAGACCCCTAAGGAGATGAGATCCCTTCTAAGTGCTGGAACATACCTAGTATGATTCAGCCTTAACAATTGACCATTTTTCAATTTTAGAACAATGTTGCCAATTCCTTTCACTTGGCAAGACTACTGTTCCTCAGTTTTAAAAAACCATCACTAAGATTTGAGAAATCAGAAAACTAGTTGATATTGGGACTCATACAAAAGGAACAACCTGAATCAAGAACCCAATCTTGATCAGGTCTTTCTGCTAAAGAGACATGCTATTCCAATGTCAGCATTTGCTTCTTTATAAGATGTAGCAATGACTGAAGTGCCATTATCATGATTGGACCCACTCCCCAAGTCATTAGCTTTGTTAAAGCAATCTTTTATTAGGAGTCCAGCCTTCCCACAGTAGTAATTCTTAGCCTTTCCTTTATACATTTTCTTATTCTTTTCTTTATTGTTCCCCCATTTCTTTTTAGAGAAATTTTTATTCTTATTGTAGTTAGCTTGACTGAAATTACTCGAACCTTTAGTTGGGAGTTTAGAATTGGATAAGGATCTCTCAACATTTAGAACTTCCTTATGTTCAGATTTAAGTTCTAAGTCTCTATTCCTTAAAGAGTCATGGATAATCTCAATAGTTAGATCACTTCTACCATATTCTAAAGCATTTCTAATATCTTTATACTTATCACCAAGGGCATTAAGTAGACCAAATAACTTTTGATCATCTGAGATTTTTTCCCCACAGCTAGTAAGGTCTTGGGTGATCCTATTAAACCTATCCATGTTCTTTTCTAGATCTACATTAGGATCAAACTTATGACTGAAAAACTGTTTCCAAAGAAAACATTTATTAGGTAAAGACTTAGTGATGTATTATTTCTCTAAGGCCTCCCATAACTCAGCAGCAATTTCAGTCTTTCCTATCTTTCTAATTATAGATACAGATAGGTGAAGAAACAAAGTACTCCAGGCTAATTCATCTTGCTCATCTCAGTCCTCCTATCAGCAGATAAGGTTTCTGGCCAAGATTCATCAATAGCCTTAACACATTTTAATTGCATCAAAATGGTTCTCATTTTGTGGCTCCAGAGACTAAAGTCTCCTTTGCCATCAATTTGTTTTTTCAAAAAAAAAAAAAAAAATTGTCTACAGGAAAGTAGAACCGCACTCTGATACCATATTATAACCGCTCCAAATTTTTGTAAATAATAGAGTGTTATGAAAAACTCAATTTTCTTTGTAATGAATACAAAACGACACAATTAAAAGATATTCTTTATTTTTAATCATAAATATCAATTTAAATGCAGAATCTGAGTTTCTAAAAATTTAAACCCAATCAAGTGACTAATCAATGAACGAGTCTTTAAACGAGACAAATAAATCTAGAGACGTAAAAAATATAATAAGTGTTCATTTTTCCCTTTTCTTCGATTCACGTAACACCCATCTTAGGTCCTCTTATAATCCCGTAGAATATCATTTCTATTTCTTAAGAACCCAAAAGTCCACTGGCAACTCATGCATATTTAATTGAATATAAAAGTATAAGGAAACAAATGCATATTTAATTGAATATAAAAGTATAAGGAAACAAAACATTTGCACAAAATATCTTACATCGATATTAATGAGTTTTTGAATGAAATATGTATGCACGTTCCCAACTTATAAATTTCTTGACTGCGTCTAGTCAGTAAAAATTAGCTTGCTTTCTTCCTCTAACAGTACTTATCTCTCTCTGTCGCGTGCGTATAATTTCTGTGGAAAAGTTTCTCACCTCTATCTAGCCTTTTTCTTGTTTTCTGTGATGAGTAACTTTGACTTCATGGGGTAGGTATATATAGGGCAAAATCATTAATTAAATTTTAAAGTAACTTTGAAGAGCCGTGTCCCTTAAACAACAAATTGGATAGGTATGATTTAAAAACTTTATCTCAAAATTTGTAAACTTTCTAGGAGGTGAAAAGAATCGCCAATGCCGAGGCAAGAAAAAATGGGTATTTCTTGGTATTTTATATAATAAATCTAGATTAGTTTAATAAAGATTTTGCTTAATTAAAGGTATCCTCATCACAATAGTTAACTCATACAATCTGTCGAGAAAATTGGTTGATAGAAAAATTAGACTAAGTGGGACTATAATTCTAAATTGGATAATAGTAAGTGGAGTTTGAGATATATCAAAATCTACAATTAACAGTTATCATAACCAAAAGGATTATAATTAACAATTAATATTTATCATAATCAAAATAGGATAAAATTTCAGTGTAGATATATACACAAATTTCAAGTTTCATCTAAATACTTTTATATCAAATAATAATTAGCACTTAAGTAATACACCTGAAACATATGGTTGTACCATAAAAGCCTACCAACATAATTACTTACTTTAATGCAATAATTTAAAAATTAGTTTATACCCATCTCAAATACACATACGTGGCTGCCATAATACCAAATCCTACCAACATAGTAATTACTAACAATGTCAATAACCTAGGCTTAACATATCCGAATTGACTTTTTTCTCGGGCCTAAAATTTAAGATTAAATATGAGCTATCCAACGAGCCTAATATCAATATGTAAAATCTTGCTCTATCAAAATCTAACTATTTGGCCCAATAAATAAAAATAGGAATTTAAAATCCATTTTATTTAGTCTTCAATTTTTTTTTTCAAAATATAAAAATATAGCGTATAGAACAATTATTTTTTTTTTTTAAAAAAACTTTCGGGTGTTACAAGTTGAGAGAGAAAATCAAGAGAACAAAAACGTCTAAAATCCTAATAAATATCTTATATTTATATGAGATAATACCAAAAGTCAGATCCAACGGTCATAAGCAGTCCAAATGTCACACATTCAGCATAGGTCGCCTTTGATGAGTAAAGGCGTGTTTTACAAAATGCGTTTTTTCCAATTCTGGAAGCTTCGGTAGATTGGATCAAAACCATTGGGCTGGGTTATACAAATCAATGGACTGGATCAACAACAATATTGGACTCAAGAATTGCAGCAACCCAAACCTTACAGTTAGAGATTAGGAGGAATTTGTTGATTTAATTCGCAGATTTGATCTTAATTCTATGTCAAGTGGTTCATGTGAATATATTAGGAAAGATGTGTGATAATGAATCTTAGAAGCATATGAGAAGTCAGTTGTGCTACCCGCCACTAAATCCAGCTTGCTGTACTTGTGATTAGGAAAGATGTGTTGAACAAAATTGATGAAAAACAATAATAACCAGCGACAATAATCCATCAAAATGGAAGGTTTGAATACGGTTATGAATCTTTGTCCTCCAACGATATTTGTCACCATCGGGATAAGTGATTGAAGGCTTTCAAAAGCAAATAGTTTATAGGAGTTAACCAATCTTAATCTAAGTTTGAATCAAGCAAACGAACTTGGAAAAGGAACTTTTAAGAACAAAAATAGAAAATGGGTTTGATCTTTGATTTTGGAAGTGAGTGAATGAATTTGATGTCTTGGATATGTTTTCCAACATGAAAACCATCTTTATATATAGTACTAGAACCTCTATGCATGAAATGGTGCCAAAACCAAGCCAAAAGAGTGTGAGAACATCCAAAACGACACCAGAATTAAAAGCCCAACGGGCAAAAATGTTGTACTGGACGATCACTTAGCACACATAATTTCTTGGGTTTGAAGTTTTGAAGCCGGGCAATCACCTGACCGATCACCCAGCCTTAATGTTTTTTTTTTTTCTCATTTTTCTTTGTTTTGTTTTGCTTTTTATTTAGAGTGTGTTTGATGGAGATTATTGGAGAAATAATGTATTTTAAATAGTGATATGATGGAAAATGTGTGGTTGAAAAAAAAAAAAAAAAGTTATTGATGTGATGGAAAATATTATTTTATTGAAGAATGTATGGTTGAAAATGAGTAGAAGAATGAGAATGAAAAATGAAAATATGGCCCAAACGGGCTCTTATTTATTTATTTTGCGTTTTGCTTCCAATTGTGTTCACAAATGGTTGATCGTATAGGTGTTCACTTCAAAATCACACCTCACTATAATTTTAAGTTTGAACAATATTCCAACATGATGCCCTTTTCTTCTTTGTTCTAAGACGAGCTTAAGAGAATGTTGTTTTTGCTGTGCTAGGACTTTGAAGGTTAATTTGGTTTAGCAAAATATGTATATTCATCCTTTGTTTTGAAGTTCACAATTTGATTATGCCATGCTGTTCTGGTTGCTAAAGCTAATGAAATGACAATTCAGGAACTCGTATAATATAGCCACTCTCTTTGATAGCGTTCATTTTTCCATTTCTTTTCTGTATTGAATGGAAAACTTATTCTCTTGAAATGATGAACCATGGAGTTTGGCATATTTTTATTTACTCTTTCTTCCAAGTTTTTTTGGTGAGTGCGAGAAGAGTTTGCTTCTTTGAGGGGCTTGAAGTCACCAATAAACTTTTTGGTTGTTTTCAAAGCTTTGATATCTTCCTATGAATGGTTATGTGTAAATTCCTCGTGTTAATGAAACTCTAATCTGTGCCAATTACTATATAGTGTACATTTATCAAATTTGCTTGCTGAGATATGGATTCTTTGGTTAATGAATAAGAATGGTAGTGTCAGTATGGTATTATGAATTCTTTCGCTAAGTAGGTTCAAGGTTTAGTTGCCATTGGCAACCATTTTTGGTTAAGCATTTCGTTTTCCTTTTGTTTCATTGACTTGCACATGCTAAGGTTGCATGTGAAGTGAAGGTGTCGCTTGAGCTGGTTGATCCGTGCCTTTGACGTGCAATTCATGCCAATCGCCTTGGCATTTTTTTCATTTTAAGGCTTCTACTTTTTGACTTGCTGGCCATCTTGATTTGTTAAACCATGCCATATGTCTTGCAATTCTGATTTTTTTGTGGATTATTGGTAAAGATGGTAGATACCAAGTTGATAGTAAGGCACAAAAGCTTTCCCATGCCCCAAATAAAATATGCCTATAGCCCTCTATTCATCTCTGTAAGGACTTACCCTGGGGTCAAACTGAGTAAACATGATAGTGCACATAGTTCTTATTGTATTCCAACTTGCACATTACTATTCAAATGATTCAGTTTTGTCACCTCATAAGTTTAGTTGAAATATGTGATTGGGTTTGTCCCATCAGGATTCAGAACATATATCAGAATATTCCACTTAAAAAAAAGGTGGTTTCCAGTAAGAGTGCTAGGAAAGTTAGCTCATGTAAAAGCCACAACAGTCAACTTCCTCTTACGGGTGGTCACCTGAACATTTAGAAATAGAATCTTATTTATTGTACTTACCTAAAATTCCCCTAGAAGAAAACAAAAGAAAAGAGGTATTTGGACTTGATTTATACCTGTTATGATGGTGTTCAGTAAAATTGGGGAATCAGGGTAGCCGGAGTCCCTGTTTTGATTGTTGTGAATAGATCCTATTTTTTGCCCATAAACAGTTATTTGTCTTCATTAAATGATCATGGACATCTTTTGTACACGTTAGATACTTCTAGGCATCTGTCATCCATTTTCAGAACAAGTGTTTTATCTTGTGTGATTGCTGTATAGCGATCTTGGTTTTAGAAGGAAAAAGTTGCCATTGTTATAATGTAATATTTTCAATAGAAACAAATGTCTGCCAGTTTAGTAGAAGATTGGCCATTTTCTGATTCCCCTTTAATTTTGATCAGGTATGACTATTCTGGGTATGGGCAGTCATCTGGAAAGGTACAGGGTTTTTTTTCTCTTTTGAATGGATATTTGGTTTCACTTATCGTGCCTGGAAATATAATCTAGAACATGTTTTCTTTTCTTTCTTATAGCCCAGCGAGCAACATACATATGCTGATATTGAATCCGCATACAAGTGTCTTGAGGAGAATTATGGTACTAAACAGGAAGATGTTATCCTCTACGGTCAGTCTGTTGGAAGTGGACCGACTTTGGATCTAGCATCTCGTTTGCCTAGATTAAGGGCTGTTGTTCTTCATAGTCCTATACTGTCTGGCTTAAGAGTTATGTATCCTGTAAAACGCACATATTGGTTTGACATCTACAAGGTTGCTTAACATTCATCTTCTTTAAGTGCAGAATATTGAGCTTCCTGCATTTCTTTGTTTATTTTATCTTTGTTCCAACGTGTTGCAGAACATCGACAAAATCACGCTGGTCAAATGTCCCGTTCTCGTCATTCATGTAAGCATTTGAAGAATAACCCTGCTTGACATGTCTCTTGCATTTTGCACGCGAGCATGACTCAGTTCAATATGTTCGTTTGCTGTTAGATTTCATGTCAATTCTTTGGAGAAGAACACGTTGATTTTATTGATTGTTGGGTAGATTTGTAGGATCAGTTACTCACTGAAAGAAACAATAAATCTTGTGCAGAGTTAATGCCTTCCAAACAATTCTGAGACACAATCACCATTGATACTATTGAAACGTTGCCAGGCGGAAACAATTTTAACTGTACATAATCTGTTATGCAGGGAACTGCAGACGAAGTTGTGAATTTCTCGCACGGTAAGCAGCTCTGGGAACTTTGCAAGGAAAAATACGAACCCTTATGGATCAAAGGAGGAAATCACTGTAACTTAGAACTCTATCCGGAGTACATCAGACATTTGAAGAAGTTTGTGGCCGCACCTCTGTCACAGAGGATGAGTTCAAGGAAGAGCGTGGACCAGTTTGAGCCGTCTAGGAAGAGTACAGATATCTTTGAGGCTTCAAGAAAGAGCACTGACAGGAGAGAAAAGCCCAGGCACAGCACTGACAAGCCTGAACATATAAAAAGTCAGTCAAATAATCCTGACAAGCAAAGAATCTCACTTGATCAAATTGATAGGTCTCGGAGAAGCGTCGACTGCATTGAAAAATCCCGGAAAAGTATTGACCTTCAACTCGAAAGAGGTCGAAAGAGTGTTGACCTGTTCGAAAGGGTAAATTTTTTTCAAAACCAACTGTAGAACTTGTGCTAGTCTGCTAGAATATGGTGATATTGGGTATAGAATATGGATTGAGATTGCTCTATTTATAGTCGGGGATTCTAAATTAACAGATGAATGAAATTCGAGAGAAATGTGTGTTACAATGTGATTCATCTTCCAGTCCATTGGGATTGTAGGTTGTTTTGGTATATGCCTTGCACACAGGATCCAGGTCCATGGTGAGCCGGTGCTTGTAGAGTTACATGACCTGCCAAAATGCAGGTTTACCCAGCCAAAACTAGCCTCATTTTTTTTTTTTTTTTTTGACCTAGGGGAAGAAAAGCATCAAGTGACTCCATGAATTCCCACGGAACAAAAGGACTTGGACATGTAATGGATCTTGAAGTACTATTTCTGCATCTCCTTGACCTAATCTGCCCACACATCAGGATTATTCGTTATAGGGCTCCTTGGTGGTCAGCTAAAGGCAGGCAACAGACGAAGGGCCATCAATGATTACTTTCTTCTCAATAATCTCTTATTGCTGCGTGTATTGGAGTTATCATAATGAATTTTCTTAAAAGTATTTTGGCCTAGGGGAAAGAAAAGAAACCAAACGTGACTCTACTGCAACATATATATTATTATTATTATTATTTTTTTTTTTTTTTTGAAAAAGTAAATTAGAAACTATAAAAATAGGCTCTTGGAAATGGAATTAGGCTGACCTGACACAGCCCAGTCTTGACTCAGGCAATTTCGGGCTTCCTTTTTGGGAAATAATCACATATACCCACTAAAAATAAAAGATTTCTTGATATACTATAAATTTAAATGTTATATAGTATATGCTATATAATGAAAAAAGAACATAAGTACTGTCTTAATCTCTCTCTTCCACCAGTTGTAACTGAAAATTATATTAGCTAACATTAAGCCATAGCCTGCCATTGATTGTATCTTCATAAGAAAAGCTAATTCACAAATTAAATGGAATTAGTCTCCTGGATACATCCAAGTTGGCAAAGAACTGGCATTGCGGGGCTTGCAACCTCAGCGTGGGGAGTTCGATTCCTAGTTGGAGCAGCTGAGTGATGTAATAACCATTTTTGGTTGGAGCAGCTTGGTGATGTAATAATCATGGAGGAGGCTCATTTGGGGCTATAAATATAAAGGGTGCACGGACCCTGGTCAACTTGGGCATACCCGCGGTTTACTTCCGCTAGTTACTGAGGGGCCGGTGGCTGGTGATTCAAGATATAGTCTAACGTAAACTGGGAAACCTAGGTATCAAAAAAAAAAAATATATTAAATGAAATTTGAACGCAGCAACACTAGAAGAGGGATAATGGGTTTCTTTCATCTGCTATATAGAGACATCAATTCCCCTTTGTTGTTCCGTATTCAGTATCCTTCTTGTGATTTGACATGGGTGTTGTTCCTCTTCTAATATTATTTACAAATCAAAGTAAGTTTACATTATTTGAAATAGTATGCTATTTTTGGTGTTCTTGAATTCGTAATATTGATTGATTGGATATCTAAGAAAATCTCTATTTTCTTTGTAGAATATAGTTAAATTTGAAAATATCCAAATATTACAGTAAAATTTGTTTATTGGACTCTCTCTCTCTCTCTCTCGTATTCTACCGCCCTTCTTTACGCCTTTGGTTGTAATAATTTTTTGTTCAGACATGCAAGTTAGTTAATACTTTTTTTGAAAAGGTGAAGCATCTTGCGATTTTCTAAGGCCTAGCTTACGAACTTCTGACTTCAACATGTAGTTTGCAAAATGCTGCTACCTTTTTGCTGTGTGTTTTCGTTTGCATTACTTGAGGTTTTTATGTTGTAGATACATAGCAGGATTGGAGGATTCTTAATTCCAATGTGAATAAAGAAGATATATCTTGTTCTAGTCACTGCGGTGTGTTTCCTTGACCTATACATTAACATAGTTAGAATATGAAAATTTGCCCAATCCTTATCCCAAATGCATGAATAGGATGAAGCCCCTGCATGATGTGTAGATATATGAAATTTGTTTTGCTTTTGGCTAATATATAACATAATCTGTGACAAGTTTACTCCATTGAGGGTAGTGATCAATGTCTTATAGGCACTGCACATATTCCAATGGGGAAAATTTATATGGATTCCGTTATTCCTTAGTCTACATTACCATTAAAGTACATGGCTTTCTCACGTTAGTACAGAAGTCGGTGCTGTGGAAGCTACAAACTTGTGAGGTTTTGCAAAATCTCCATGCTCTTGGCTTTATTTAGGTTCATCAGTGTATTTGTAAAACAAAAATAATTTTTGTTCACAACTTCCATATCTAACTCTTAGTTACTTTTGACTCTTTCCGTCTTTGAATTGACATTTATAGAACTCCGAATTGACATCACCAATGAACAAATACAGGAGATTGACTCTATCCATTAATTGGCTCAACATTTTACACAAAGGTTGCTGGATGCAGTTCAGATGCAGTCATAAAGCCCGTGAAGGGGATGCATCACACTTTGGAACGAACCTGCATGTAGTTGCTCTAGAAATCGTAATGCAACATTTAATTCATTGGCATTCCACCAACAAAATTTAGAAGACCATGTTTTTACATTTAACTTGATACAAGTGCAAAAACATTTCTCAATCAGTCTAATCTAAAAAGACTTAAGACTATATCTATATGATGTATCATACCTAAGTATTTCGAACAATGAGTATATAATGTAATATGGAGATTACACAATTTAATTTCAGAATAGAATTTGAATATTAACATGTTATTAAATTACAAATTGAGGTAGATGGGTCGAGTGAGACCAAACTACTATTTTGAATATTCGATGGAAATAAATATCAACCAACAATCCCCAACAAATGAAATATGACGTTTGAAGGTGAGTGATATGTAGGATGATTTGTGATTTTCTGAATTAGCAAATTTGGGATTTTGATTTTGGTCAAATACGGTTCTTTGAAATTGGAGATTTTCTTTTGGTAAGACTTTTATTTGGGGATATTGAACATTAGTTGTGTAAATTGGTTGGACTTGTTTGGTGGAGTAGTATAAGCTGCCAAAATAATCAATTTAGGTATAAGTTGCTTATGATGTTTTCACTTTTTAACTTAATAAAAAGCAGTAATAATCGGATAAAAAAAGTGAGAATAAATTATATGAACTATTATTTTAAGATGGTAAATACATGAAATTTCCTCGATATAAAATACAGTTTGCGTCTTTAATTAATTGTCCACCTAATCTATCACTTTATTCACCAAAGTGGAAATTACACAATTACAGATGTTCAAAGATGTCTTTTTAAAAATCAGGTACAAACTTTAATTAAGCAAAAATCAGGTATTATAATTAAACTAGATGAGTTTCCCACCGTCTTCCTAAACCATCTCTCTCTCTCTCTCTCTCTCCACTGAAGATGGAGCTACGCCGCACTCTCTTCTCTCTCTTCTCCATTCGGTCCGGCGAGACACATTCTATTTTGATGATGGGGATAGTGTGTATGGTGGTGGATGGCATGGCATATTTGGTGACGAAGGAGGCGTTCGCAGCAGCCAACAGAGCCAGTTCTCTCTTTTGGGTTTTTCGATCCGGCGGCATTTGAGTTCGCGATCGGTGGTGGGGAAACGTCGTTGAGTGGCCACTGCTCTCTCTCTCACCGTCTGCGATGATGTGTAGTTGCGAGGTTGGAGGTTTTGCTGGTTCGGTGGAGCCGGTGGTTCAGATTTTCAGATCTGGCGGTGGCAATGTGCGGTGGTATTTTTATGATTTTAAGATTTGGCGGTGGCGATGTGTAGTTGCAGAGTTTTTGTGATTTTCAGATTGGTGGCGGGTTTTGGATGTTGTTTTGTGAGGTGTTGGTGGTGGCGATTTTCAGATCTAGCTATAGCGAAATGCAGTGGTGTTTAAAGCAAAATTGAACTGTGCATACTTAATAGTTGGTGGTGGTTTGCAAATCGTGGCAATTTTTGTAGTTGGGTGGTGGTGGTGGTTGTAATGTTTGGCTGTGATTGTTGGATATTTGGTGGTCATGGTGGTGATAATGGTTGACCATCCACGTGTTGGGTAGAGGAGGTGGGATGTGACTTTCTCTCCGGTTTCTATGAAAGACTCTTTTTAGGATGATTATTGCATTTGCGACACATTTTGATCTTAAACTACATTTGATGGTTTACAAATTAAAGAAATTCATCTATGAGCTAAAGCAGGGTTCCCATCAATGGTATTGAAAATGTCATCAAATAATTATCTTGTTTGGTTTTGAGAAGAATTCAGTCGATGATTGTGTATATCATAAGTTCAGTATGAGTAAACATATTTTCTGGTATTGGATATCAATGACATACTATTTGCCTATAATGATATAGGATTATTGAACAAAATCAAGAGATTCCTGTCATGGAATTTTGAAATGAAAGATCTTGGTGATGTCTTTTTTATGTCAGGGATACAAATATATTAGAATCGTTCTCGAGGTATATTTGAATTATCACAAAAGAGCAATATCGATAAAGTTCTTAAAGGATTTGGGATGCATGTATGTAAACTAGGCGATACCTCTATTACTAAGAGAGACAATTTGGTCTCAATTAGTGCCCCAATGATAAACTTAGAGAAAGGAACATACGGAAAATTCTCTGTGTTTCAGCAATTGGAAGTTTAATGTATGTTAATGTTTGCACTCGTTTGGATATGACATTCATTGTTTGAATGCTAGATAGATATTTGGAAATAAGCTAATTAGGATATTCAGTATTTATAGAAAATTATGGATTACACGATCACAATTTGGAAAATCAGACTAATTGGAGATCATTAGATATTCTGATTTTGATCATGGAATATGACTGCAAAATTTTGTAATCAGACTACATATTTTGGATAGATTTGAAAGATCACTTTAGTTATTCTATGATAATAGCAGTCTTGTATTCTAACAAAAGTTTGATGATGCCAAAGTTATAGACATTAAGTTTTTGGTTGTCAAGAAAAGAGTTCAGAGTGTATAGGTTTCTATGGAATAATTAGGACAAACTCTATAATTGCAAATCCACTGACTAAGGGGTTATCACTCGAGATCTTTCATGAGCATATGACTCCCATGGTGTTGCATCTTTTGATGATATGCCAGTTTAGGGGAGTTTGTGTTATGATGTTGTCTATTTGTAGATACATATTTTTATCTATGGATATTCGGTTTAATTCAGATATAAAGTATTCAGTTCATTTTCACTCTAATTAAAGTTTTGGTTTGATCCCGTTAAAGAATACGACATAATCAATTGGAAATTGACATGTTTAGATCACATTGCATGTAATTTCCATGCTGTATATTCACATTTGATTTATGTCATTTAATTGTGTTGATATATGTTACCATTGATGGGTTTAGTTATGATATTTGTAATGAAAACCACTTTGATCCTATATTGACATAATTAATGGACAAGATTGTTCAGAGATGCTTTTTGATTATGATAGTAAAAGTATTGAGCTCATAAAGTTATACACATTTATAAGGTAACATATGTGGCCCAAGTGAGAGATTATTGGAGGATTATTGATTTATCATGTTGGTCGACATATGTAATTAATTGTGTATAAGGCTATCTTAAAGTTAAGCCCAAAATTAAAATGATCTAATAAAGAATTTAAGTTATTGGGGCTTTGGACATCTAAATAAATTGTAAATTGATATGTATAGAGACCAAATTCTTTTAGAATTGTATTTCATGATGGACGAAATACATACGAAAACTATAAATATAGGATTATGGTCCCCAATTCATATGCAACTTCTCATTCTCTGTGTCATCCCATCAACACAAGAATACAAGAGAAGACATATTGAAGAGGAAAATCCAATACCCATAATCAAGATTATGGATCAAGAAGCAAAACCAAGATCAAGAATCAAAGAACCCAAGGAGGCAAAATTCAAGATTGAAAGTAAGAAACCAATCAAGAAGGGATTCCAAGTTGATTTTCAAGATTCAAGCTCCAGTAATAAAAAATCATTCCCAATGAATCAAGGTATGTTCCGTATTATTAATTTTCTTGGTGACTTAACATGGAGGATCTTGACAATAAAGTTGTTAGGTTTTTCAAGTTCTAAAGTTTCTAGTTTTATAAAGTCTAAAGTTTTATAAAATTCAACACTAGCCTCTATGTCCCTAGCACCTTCCTATCCCAACTCGTCTTTTACATTTTCTTCTTCTTCCTCTTGTTGAGTCCAATCCGAGGTTTGAACAACAAGTAGGACCACACTATATGGTGGGGTATATAAATGAATGGTTACTGAACATTGTAGTGTGTTATTACTTAATAACTGAACTAAAAAAAGTAACTTAATGGCCACTAAACTTCGTCAAGTGTTATTACTTCATAATTGAACTTAAAAATGTATCTCAATAATCACTGAACTATGCACCGTGTTATCCATCCATCACTTAAATAGAAAAATCCGTTAAGTTCAACAATCAGCGTTGACTTGAGTGATGGATATGTAACACAATGATACATTTTCAAATTTAGTTATGAAGTAGTAACACTTAGCAAGATTCAGTGATCATTAAAATACATTTTTGAGTTCGGTTATTAAGTAGTAACACTTGATATAGGTTAGTGGCTATTGAGATATATTTTTAAATTCAATTATTAAGTTCCTCAAATCGGCCTCTATGAAAGAAGAAATCAAAGAAAATAAAGAGCAATAGGGGATATAGAAAATCAAGGACCTATAAATAAATGTATCTCAATGGTCATTGAAGGGTTAATACCCCAAATAGTCACTGAACCTCAAATTGTCCCTAAATAGTCACCGAACATTGCCAAAAGATTCTAGGAGGTCACTGAACTTTAAAACTTCCCTAAATAGTCACTATACTATGCAAAAAATTCCTAAGAGGTCACTGGTATTGGCAAAGTTCGGTGATGTATGGGGTCAAAATTTGCAAAGTTGAGTAACTATTTAGGGAAGTTTTTGCAAAGTTGAGTGACTATCTAGAGAAGTTTTGAAATCAAGTGACCTTTTGGGAACTTTTGGCAAAGTTCAGTGACTATGTGGGGATGTTTTGAAGTTCAGTAACCTTCCTAGATACTTTTGGCAAAGTTCAGTGACTATTTGGGGTATTAACTCGGTCACTGAACTATGCACCATATTATCCATCTATCACTCAAGTTGACATCATTTATTGAACTTAACGGATTTTTCCATTTGAGTGATGGATCGGTAACACGGTGTATAGTTCAGTGACCATTGAGATACATTTTTAAGTTCAGTTATGAAGTAGTAACACTTGACAAAATTTAATGATCATTGAATTACATTTTTTAAGTTCGGTTATTAAATAATAACATATGTCACAGTTCAATAACCATTCACATAATTAACCCATAAGGGTATAGCAGAAAAGGAAGCTATTTAGGTCAGATAAACCTCGGTCGATATTCCAACAAAATCAAATGCCAAAAGATTAGCAGTCCATTATATCTGGGAAAATTGTAGAGTTGGTCCCTACACTATTGATGAGTTGTAAATTATTCTTCAATTTATTGATCAACTCATAAATATGTCTCTAACTTTCAAAAGAAACAACATCCTCAATTATGAATGGTGTGTCGCTATTTTCAATGGACAATTTTCTTCAAATTTTCCGTTAAAATGTCGTCATAGGGACCAATTAATCTTTTATTTAGGGTTGGGTAAAAATCTCGAACCGAACTCGAATCGAACCGAACGGTTCTTCGTAAGTGAAATACCTGAACGGATATCTGAATCGAGAATCAACGAGTTCGGTTTGATTCGGTTCTCGGTTCTAGACCTAAAACCGAAGAACCGAATTTTTTTAAATTTTTAAATTTTTACATATTGGATAAATCAAAAATTTTTAATTTTAAAAAAAATAAATTAGTAAAGATAAAGTTTGCATTGAAGAGACTGAGTTTTATGAGGACATTGAGACATGTAATAAAATATATATTATATTTTTTCTTATTAAATCTTATTAGTTGAACAATTTTTAGTTTATTTATATTTGTTAATTGTGATTTTTCAATTTTTCTTGTAGAGTTTCTTAGTATCTAGTATGACAAATCAAGTAATTGATGGCTAAATCAAATAGTTGGTAAGTACTATTGTATTAACAATATTTTATTTCTATGAGTCTATGACTTCTAATTTATATGGATCACTGATATTTTAGTATTACTAATTTACTATCTACTTTTTGTTATTTGTATACATTGATAAATTAATTTTATTGGACAACTTGTTATTTATATATTATTAAATTGGAATACTTTCATTTATAAAAGCTAAGATTGAACATGTCAGACTGTAAGTTGTTATAAATGTTAAAAAAATTAATTATAGTACGGAATCGAACACAACCGGAGCGAACTGATCAGAACCGAACCCGAACCCGAACCTGAACCTGAACGGTTCCAAAATTATATTTGGACTCAACAGTTCCATTTACTAACTACCAGAAAATTTTCGGTTCGGTTCGGTTCGGTTCTCTTCAGAACCGAACCGTGCCCAGACCTACTTTCATTAGTGTTGTAGTATATTATTTATTTGTATTTTTTTTTTCTAGTGTTTAGGAGTAAATGTGGATTTTACATAATATGTTGATAGCCAAACAATGGGCTCTATTTTAATGAAGGTTTGGAAAAAAAAAAAAAAAATTGTATTTTGGAATAATAATTTTTTTTTTAGAGAATGTGTCATTAAAAAAGAAAGATTTTTTTTTTTAAAACTTTAAATGTAATATTATTTTATTGAAAAATGTACGTCTGAAAAGAAGAAACAGAAAAATATATTAAAATTAAAATAGAGCTCAAACATGGGCATAGTTTTAGTGGACTCTTTCAACCAAATTTTCTGTTAAAATGTCATATGTACCAATGTGTACTTTTTCCAATAAATTTTGAATGTCTTCTAGGAATTCCATATTTTTCCAAGTTTGAAATGAAACTGAAATATTTTATTTCACCGCTGAGATATTTGGGCATACATTAGAGTAGTGAAAACACACAAGTTTACGAATTTTTTTTCATTGGAGGAGACAATTTTTTTCTAATTCGAGAAAATTGTGTCGTGAATTTTGACAGACAAGAAAGGTCGAATCTATCAAGTTTTTAGTTATGGTTAAGTTTGATGTCTTCTCTGTAAACCTACATTTTACCATTAAATTTTTTTGAGTGCGCATTAATTGTTAGTCAAAATACAAATATATATTCATTGACTATAAAATCTACGTTTTTATCTTTTGAGGAGTCAATATAATAACTTAGCGAACAAGACGAGATCAAACCGATCAAGTTAACTCGATCGGATCGAGATTTGGACCCATTCCAACATGTTGAGTTAAGTTAACTAGAAAATGTTACAACTTCATTTGATTTAAAGTTCTTGTAAACTATCATTCCATTAAAAGGGTCTGATCCTGATATCAACCCCAACAACACCATAATCCTACCTAAAATTGAATTGTTCTCTTCATCATCACCATCACTATCAGCCATGGTTGCCTTATTTAGCCCACGAATTACTTTAGGCTGCATTAATCCCTCTACATCAAAAAGAGTTAAAAATTCAAATGGACATCAAACTTTGAAGAATATTTTTCATCGAACTTATCAAAACGTTACCACATCAATCACTCAATAACTCACGTTAAAAAATTCGACGAACTCATTGACGTGACAGATGAAAGCACTAACATGACATATTGTTATCGTTGGTTGACGATAAATCAACCAAAAATGTGCTTCCATTTATTAAAAATGCTTATAAAAAAATGTGTTTGGATTTTAACATTTCTCTATTTTCTTTTGTTTATCTATATTTTTATTTAGTATTTGTATAGCTTTTTTCCGTTAAATTCATTTTTAACTGATTTTTCATCAACCAACGCAATAATATGTCGCGTTAGCATTTTTGTTTATCACATCAGGGAGTCTGTAAAATATTTTAAGAGTGGGTTATTGAATGAAGGTTGTGAAATGTACAATTTGATAAGTTCAATGACCATTTGAATTTTTTT
This sequence comes from Osmanthus fragrans, assembly GCA_019395295.1. Lineage (NCBI taxonomy): Eukaryota > Viridiplantae > Streptophyta > Magnoliopsida > Lamiales > Oleaceae > Osmanthus > Osmanthus fragrans. The sequence continues at coordinate 13,249,829 of CM033357.1, read as the reverse complement.
TTAAAGTTTAATGATCAATGAGATAACAAATTGATGAGTTGATGACCATCTGAGAAACTTTCAAAATTTAATGATCAATAAAAAAAAATTGTGCAAAGTCCAATGATCATTCAGAATTTTAACCCACGCTGAAAATATTGGACGACCAGCTAGCTGCTTTTTCAATGAATGGTCTATCGTTGAAGCTCTTCCTGGTCTTATTATCCGAAAACCTCGTCAAATACCTTAAATCAGTTACAATCACACAGCGTCATGTGTAATCTGTTATAAAAAATTTAAAAAAAAAAAAAAAAAAAAAAAAAAAATCCAACTATTCAGTACGTGTAGCATGATTCAACTTTGAAGTGAATGTAACCAAAAGAAAAATGAAATTTGTATAATCAACTGGTTCGGTTACAACATTCTAGTATCACTAGTACCCAAAACTCTATGTATCATATGAAAAATTAAATCCAACGTCCCCTCTCATTGAATTCGTCTCGAATTCGACCCATCCTATTTTCCACATTTAGAGGAGTGCTTCAGTGTCTTTGCTTTACAAATATGTTAGATTCTGCCCGTTTCTAAAAATATGAAGTCTTAGCCCCATTTCGATATTTTTCATTTCTAAAAGTTAAGTGGGCTATGATAAAATGAAAAAAAAAATAATAATAATAATAATAAATCCATACAGTAATAAATAAATGGAAGAAAATTTGAATCAAACTCATATTTTTCTTACTTAATCTTACTAATTTTCAGTGAAATCCCTCAAACATATGGGATCATTGATAATTAGTAATTGTTTACTTGAGTTGCGAATATCGTACTTACGAGGAATATACATTGGTTTGAATTGTGTGGTATCAATTTACAATCAAATATTAATGTAAATGTAACTAAATCAATTGATGATATGTTTGCTTTGACGTCAATTATTAATATTATTGCGTTTTTTATATCGCAAGTGCATGATATCGTAACAAGTAATATAGTGGACATTTATGAATTATCGTTCCCACGAGTACTATACTTTAATATTTAATCTAATATTTTTATTATTCCTATTTGTTGAAAACAAACAAAGAATTGTGATTTGTTGTGATTTTTGATCTAACTACTTGAAAATAGTGGATTCACACAAAGATCAATTTAGAATTCAAATATGAAATGAATATTCGATCAAATTCTTCTATTGTATTCAATTTACACATTCAAGTTCTCATTGATCATATTTAATTAATTCATTTCCATATATGTACACGAATCAATTTTAATTAAACGAAATATTAGTTCTAAGAATTCATATAATGACTATAATAATTAGCATAGATATCTCTACTCGTTATAGAATTTATCTAAATTTTACTATTTGGTCTAAATCCAAAACTCACATCTCAATTCATAAAAGATTCACGAAATCACTGAATTATTAATCAACTAATTCAAAGCATTAAATACATTAATAAAATCAACACACAAACTTTTAAAGAACTGAGATCTTGAATAAAAGAAATAAATGGTCTAAATTATATTACATTGTTCGTCATAATGAAAGACTTAGATACTCATGATAATAGAAGAAAAATAAAAGATTTACATTGAGTACATCACTGAGTTTTGAATTGAAATGTAAAAAAGTGGATCCATCTTGCACCAAGTTCCTCTTCTTGTTCCAAGTCTTGATTCCAAACTCTTGATTTCTTGTTTTTCTCATTTGATTTTGCTCTCTAATTTTTCAAGTTGTGTTCTATGTCTCTTAGTGTAGTGTGTGGAAGTGGAACCCTTCCCAAGTGCATCTTCTCTTGTATTTATAATTCCCCTCATGTTTTCCCCAGATTTGGAGTTTTATAGACTTTAAATGGGCTAACAATCCGCTCCCTAGAAAATAGCAGTCGCGAAGAAATCATGGGTAGCGATATTGCGTCATCTCTCAGGAAAAAAAATCAGCACTGCACATTCTTTAATATTTTTATCATAACTTTCTCTACTGATGGATCCTATTGAGGCGATTCACTTTGAGTTGTAAAGATGACTCAAATGACTATAATTTTATTGGTAGTAGTTTATTCCAATTCGAATGTTTACTAGGTCAAAAATGGATCTCAATCTCCGACTGAAAATCTATAACATACTTGTGCGGTTGAAAATTGATTCGTGGAAGTATTTTGATCATATTTCCCTCATTTTGACTTCTAATTGAATCCAATTGGCCGCTAACATTTGAATCTTCATCGTGAAGTCCAACACAACTTTTGAGTATATAAACTTTGGACATTGCCCTTTTTCTTTTCCTTTTGCATTAATTAACACCACCTTATCAAATCTATAAAACAACACTAATAAACATATTAAAAATGTTCAATACTCATAAGATCTAGCCACTAATCAAGTTAAAATAGATATAAAACTCGTGAGTAAAACATATTCATCAAGTACTACTACTAATTAATATCCAAATACACGTGAAGAATATTTTAAAAAGCTTTATATGAAAAAGGCGTGTTAGAAATCCGACTCCACCAATTAGTCTCCCATTTCAATTCTCAAATTACATATTTTAAGCTAATTTGTCTATAGATTGACAATTTAAAATCCTATTTTATTCAATACCCTCTTATGAACAAAGTTATACATATTTCTAAACACTGCCCCGATAATTTTTCTATTCCGAATTCAAATACTTAAAATGCATTAATTCATAAGATTACCTATTAAGATTTCATAAAGCATAAAATAATTAAGCCTAAACATGCATTGAACCCTATGTTGATTATCACAATATGCATTCGAACCTTCCGTAAACAAAAAAAAGTCACTTATTGTCTAAAAGATATTCACGCAGTCAAATATTTATATCTATTAATAAATTTAAATATCACATCAAGGAAGAATCATTTTTTGGACGATTTTAACCCCATTGCAATTAAATTATTTCAATAATATCCAACTTTTTGTTTTTCAATATCTATTTAATTTACAAAATGTAATAAAATACTACAAAATTCTTATTCATGCATGTATTTCCCATATTCATTTAGTATAAATGATTTAACATTCATTGTCACGTATATATTCATTGGTATTAATTCTAAATTAATTAACATTCACGTTAATTCATATATCGTATTTACCATTCATCTTCATTTATACATTTAGTTGTAATTTTCAATACTCACATTTAAGTGCATTTTACCATTTACTTGCATGAATAATAATTAGTATTTTATTTTCAAATGCTTGCATACGTCGCATATTTTGATTAAAATGGTGAATGAATAGTTAAATATTACTTTCACTGTACTCATAAAGTATTATAGAATAACGTGTAATGTACGTTCAACATTAACTAGTTTAATATAAATGTGATAACAATCAATCAACACAAATAATACTTAAAGAAAATATTGTCTTTGAATTAAAATTAGGCAATCAACGGTTTACATCATTATCCCAATACTTTATAAGTTTAGCCTAACATGCTAGAGACGCATATGCAACAAAAGTTTTGATTATTCATGACCCCAAAGTATAATTGCAAATCCTTTAATTGAGTCTTCAATTATTTCAATTATTTTTTTTCTTGCTTTAGATCTTCAATCTCGTGATTTTAGTGTTTTCTAACTCTTCCTAGCCTTGTTCTCCACGTTTTGATATGAAGAATGTCTAATTTTTCCTCCCAAAATTAGGTTAAAATCTTGGCCAATTTCTTTCCTAAAGATGGTCTAAATTGAAAGGGAAAGAAATAGCGTATTAAATTTGTATCATACGATCGCGTGATATAACCAATTTAGGTTTTGCTTCAACTTAAATGGGCATTGTGGTTGCACTGGACAAAGCCAATCCTGTGACTTTTTGGGCTTTAAGACGAACTCCGTAAATTAAGTCCCCCAAAAAAAGAAAACAATATATATATATATTTTTACAGATTACAATGTTTACTTAATAAAAAAAATTATTTGGCCCAAAAAAGGCCCTCTCATATTTTGGGCTTGGACGACGGTCTCATCTGCCTATATGCAAATCTGACCCTGACACTGGGTGATCCCTTATGATCATATTCGCCAAACAAGCTCACTCATCCACCTTTCAACCCCCCCCCCTCCCCCAACTAAAATCCATCCAAAACTTACGATGCCTCCTCCAAAACTCTCTCATCACAACTTTTTTGCTTATTCTTCCTCGAAATCCGGTAACACCCGCCGATGTGAGTGCCGTCTCCACTAGCTTGGTTGGGGAAGATAAAATTAATATGTTAATGTGTATGTGCGATATATTTGTACTAGACTCCATTTCAAATTTTCCTCATTTATTGTTGTTTTATTGATTAGTGGGTTTGCTCATTACATTGGGAATGGGACAAAAATACTAAATCCCTGTTTGGTAATCATTTTTTGGATGAAAATACATTTTTGAATAGTTGATTGATAGAGAATTTGTGGTTAAAAATTAAGAAAAAGTTTTGGGTTTACTTGTAATATTATTTTATTAAAAAATGTGATTGAAAAGAAGAGAGAAAAATATATTTTGGGAAAAAAAAAAAAAAAAAAAAAGCTACCAAACAGAGGCTAAAAGAGTGTAGTAGTGTTTTTTTTTTTTTTTTTTTTTTGAAAAATGAGTTGTTGAAAAAAGAAGGAAAATTTTTTTGATTTACGTGTAATATTATTTTATGGAAGAATGTGTAGTTAAAAATAGGATAGAAAAAAATGAAATGTAATGTAATGTAATTTAATCGGGACGGATCATCCTACTCATAAATTTGACACACTTATTTGACAGATAATCGTGACCCTTAATTTATGTCAATCCAATGTTCAATATTTTATGGATCTGAAGTAGTTATAACCAACTTTCCCATGATCTTAGTGAAATATATACTGAGCGTTGGATTGACCTAAATTAAAAGGTCACGATTATTTGTCAAAAAAATTTGTCAAATTTACGAGTAGGAGGATACTTCCCGTAATTTAATTTAATGAGATTCAAACAAGGCTTAGTTTTTATTTGAAAATTAATTTTTAAAATCACTTTCTATTCCGGAAGTGCTTTTAGAGAAAATCACTTTAAATCAGCTTTCTCTAAAAAAATTTTTCTAACTATCAAAAGAACTTTCATAAAATTAACCAAACGGGTCGACAAATAACTTTTGGATCTCAGAGGCTTATTTTAACATTTCAAAAATCATGCTAAAAGGGCCTTAATCCGTTAGTCACCATGTGTGGAATGTAGTCAAATCAATTTTTTTTTTTTATAGACAATAAAATCTGAGCTTAATAATTTGACAATACGATCTTTGCATTGTTTTTGTGACATGATCACAAGTGATTGAAGTAAAGAAAAGAATAATGTTATTCATAGTCGAATGTATTAATCATTCTAGTGACATCTTAAGAATATTATTTAATAATAAAAAAAAATAGAAAGAAAACAACGAAATGAAATTCAATTCATCAATCCATCCAGAACTTACAGTACCTCCTCCAAAACTCTCTCATCCCAAATGTTTCGCTTCTCTTCCCCAAACTCCAGTACCATCCCAACGTTGTCTCCACTCTGCTAAAATTTGGACTCGTTGATTTGAAAATATCAAATACAAAGCATTTAAGATATTAAAAAACTCCAAATTCTATAATTTCAATTAGAAAACAACTAATTGTCAATGATGGTTTACAACTCTTATTTAAAGAAATAACTTGAATTTAGATAATTACAAAAAAATTAAATAATTATTAAAACTAAAAGATAATGACAAAAATTAAAAGCCATAATATTTAGAATTAATCCAAAATAAATGGAATTAAAATATGAATTTATTTAATAAAGAAATACTAATTAAAGAATAATTTAAAAACTCAATTTTCATAATTTTCCCAAATGTTTTCTAGAATCAATAATCAACTTTCATTGAACGTTCATATTTCTCCTTTAATAGTGTGTTTGATGGAGATTATTAGGGAAGAATGAATTTTGAAATAGTGATATGATGGAAAATGTGTGGTTGAAAAAGAAGGAAAAGTTATTGATGCGATGAAAAATATTATTTTATTGAAGAATGTGTGGTCGAAAATGAATAGAAGAATGAGAATAAAAATGAGAATGTGGGTCAAACGTGGCCTAAGTCAAATCTTGTAGGTAAATGAATTAACTCATTTTTTTGTTTATTTAAAAGACTCATTAATTTCCAACTAATCTCCGTATTGGTATTTTTCAAATTTTTTGAGAGTCCGATGAATATCAATTTCCAATCACAAGTTGGTGTATTTACGTAAATTTTTCCCTATATTTATTCTCCTGGGATTCAGGGGCGAATCCAGAGCTCGAGTCCAGCTAGAGCGGACCGCAAACATTGAACGCTTACTGTCAACGGTGAACGTCTGTGATAGCGGTGTTGTTTAGTAATATTTAATTAACTAATATTCAAAAAATCGTACGGACAGGAACTAGAAGAACTAAATACATTACTAGAACTAGAATTAGGTACCAACTTTTATTTCGGATGAAAAAATCGTTCTGTAAAATATTTTAATTTATTTTTCAATCAAACATCCAGTATATATTAACAAAATGTCAATATTCAGTTTACAATTAAAGTTAATTAAACAAGCATTATTATATTAATAAATTTGAAATTATTTATGAGTTTATATCAATTTTATGTGCTTGTATGATTTCACTTTTCCGTGATCAATTTTTTGTGAAAGAAAAGTGGATAATTCTATTAATTAAATAAATTTTGTTGAAAGACTCATTATGACACTACTAAAGAATATTTTTTTTACAAATTCATTCGCCATTAATTGATCAAATTCTCAAATAAATTGATTAGAAAAAAAATTCAAGAAGAGAGACAAATAACCGGTTAAAATATTTCTATTTGCAATAAAATCGGTAAAATGAACATATATTATTTTATTTCATTGAGTGTCACATATCAATACTTCATAATGGTAAAGTTATCAAAATTCTTTAATTAAGGTCATGTGTTCAAATCCACTTTACATTTGTTTTTGATAAAAAAATGTTTACAAAAAATATATAACATATTGCCATTGGAAGATTTCGAACTCAAAACCTCTAATTTAATAGAGGAAGCACCAACCAACTGAGGTACAAATGATGATTTTAAAAATAATGAATTATTGAATATATAATATAAATCTTTTATCTATTCTCAAAAAATTAAAAAATTAAAAAAAAAAAAAAAATCTTCCAAGCTGATCCAGCTAGAGCAACCACTCTAGCTCGCCGGTACCTAAATCCGTCCCTGCTGGGATTCACCTAGAAGCGTATAGATATGTTGGTTAACTGTGACTCACGGCGACTCGACACGAACACAAGCACGTGAGCCAGCCATGTTTTTCTCAATAAAAAAAGAAAAGATTAGAATATTTATGTATTTCAGGGAAGAAATAGGGGGAAATACCAAAAAAAAAAAAAGGGGAAAGAAGAAGAAGAAGAAAACAAGAGAAACATAGAGCATTGTGTCATGTAACATGTTCTACGCATTTTATGGACTGTTATTCAGATGTCACGAAAGTTGAAAATATATTGAATTACGTAAGATTAATGACTAATTAGCACATAGTCAAAATCTAAAATTATTTTCCAATGCATTCTACAAATTGCTAAGTCTTTTTTTTTTTTTTTAAAATTAAAACAAAACTATTTTAAATCTTGATATGAAATACAAAATATGAAAAAGAAATATTAATTTTGTTAAATCACTCCATCTAATAGAATCTAGACGGAGCTTTAGACGTTGCCTATTATTTTCTCTGCCTCGTCTAGTAGATGGACAACCTGCAATGGAGAGGAATTTCATTGAGGACAATGTTATATGTACATAATTTTTTTAGCTAATCATTTACATTCTACTCATAATAGGGGGTGAGGGATTCACATGGAACCCGCATGCATTGTGAGAGGGATGACAACTTTCGATACCCCTAATTCGGTACAAATAAAATTATTCTTTCATTAAACACTGTTTATTTTGCTTATGTGTCGTAACATTTTAAGGAGATGCTCTTTAACCAAAAAAAAAAATGAGGTTGTCATTCAAAAATAATAATAAAATAGTTATTGTTTTAATATTGTCGATGATTCTAATTGTCATTAATACATGTCAGTGATTAGGACAAAACTACAACAATAATATCTTACCGACGTACTTCTGTCAAAAATTACAGATAACATTGTCGAGTCTGGATCCACACAAACAATCGTTTCATGAAATTAGGATAGTTCTGATGCTATCAACCATGCTACCTTATCATTTTGGTTGACCTCATGGATGATCTTGGATCCACCGCTCTCCTCACATGTGGGACAAAAATATTAAATTTAATGAAGTGGGACCCGACTCCCATGCGAGGAGAGTGATGGGATCGAGGTCATCCATAAAGTTAATTAGAGTGGCCAAGTAGAATAATCCATCAAAGTATAGAGATCCCTGGACATTCTAGCTGCATATCAACTTCAAAAGATTTTATTGTATCATTGTTCACACCAAAAGAAAAAGAAACAATAGAAAATTACTTTGTTCGAGTTTGAAATAAATTAACTATAGTGAAACTGTTTTGCTACAGAAAGGGTTTTTGACAAGGAATGATGATTAGTGGCGGAATCAGGATGTTAGAGTTGGGGAGTCCTAAAATGAAAGATATTGATATGAAGGAGGGGGGAGACCCAATTTTTTTTTTTTTGAGCTGAGGGTATAGCACAAACATTTATAATGATTAAGAACCTATACAATTAAAATAAAATCAGTGCAACTCAAAGATAAGAATGAAAACAGTAAGAGAACTCAATATATGAATGTCTTAAACTTGCCAAAAAAATTAAAGTAAAAAATATTTTATTACAATCGTTCTCTACGTGTTCTCATACTTTGAGAACGTTTCAGAATTACATCATTTTCAATTTTGGCAAAAATATTTTTCTCAATATATGCAATCAAACTATCATTCAACCATTTTCGATCATTTTAACCCGATTGACATTTTAGGATGAAATTCCAAAATTCAGTAACCTTTAAAGTAGAAATTCTAAGACTTATAACATGTTTGAGAGTGTATTTTCAAGTTTATGAGCTAGTCAATATCATTTTTATCTACATAATCTACTCACAATTTTTATCCACACATTAAATAGGATTATGATCTACAAAAAACTTTACCATATATAACATAATAATAATAATAATTACGAGATTTTAAAATTTGTAATTAAGAGCTTGCATATAAGAAATATGTTTTTAAAATGGGTTGGGGGGTTTTTCACCAAAAAAAAAAAAAAATGAAAAAAAAATGAAAAAAAATGGAGGGTTCCAAGACCCCCTGGGTCCGCCTATGATGGTGATTGACGCCTATGCGGTGCCCTCTATTGGACTTGCGCCCTCCTCTTTGGAGAGGGGTGCCACATAGCTATTCAGGGACGGAGCCAGGATATTGGTTCAGTGCGGGCATAATTTTATTGACGTCGAATTTCGAGTTTTTTTTTTTTTATCATGGTGTTCCCTAATAATCTTTTCCTTTTCAATAATAAAAAGAAACACACACAAAAAAAAAAAAAAAAAAAAAAAAAAACGAAAAATATTACATGAAGCACACCTTATCAATTTGTTAGTACATTAAAGCAACACTTCAAACATTATATGTAGTATACATTAGGGCACCACCAAATTTGCATCTCTCTCATTACCTTTCTCACAGTTTACACAACGTAGATAGTGCTTGCTAATGGAGTCCTCCATCAGGTTTTTTTCAGTGGGCTTCCTTGATAATCTGTTACTTTTCAATAATAAAAAGAGACAAAAAAAAAAGGGAAAATATTGAAAAAAAATTGCTGGATCTTACAAAAATAAACAGCAATGGGGCGAGAAGTGAAGGGGAACGGGATAAAAAAAACTTATCTCAAGGCTCAAACAGTGACCAGAAGTTCTGTATCTTATTTCTCTCTCTGGGTTAGAATTGGGGATCTGTATCTGTAAAAAACTAAGCTCAAACGGTGACCACAAGAGTTAGGAGTGGGGATTTGTATCTCATTTCTCTCTCTCTCTCTCTCTCTCTCTCTCTCTCTCTCTCTCTCTCTCTCACAAATAAATAAAAAAAAAAAAAAATTGGGCCTAATTTTTTTGGACCAGAAGTTCAGTGTAGGCCTTGTCCAGTACTGGCCCTAGCTCCGCCCTGTAGGTATCGATCACCATTTTTTGTCAAAAACACTGTTCGTTTAGCATTTTTTATACTAAAAATCCAAATTGCCAGTGTCCTTTTTCAAACCCACATCCCAAGGACAGCTCATGTTTTGTTAGCTTCGAATGTTTGCAAAGAGTGAATATTAAGAAAGACAAAGAAGCTAAAATAATTACTCACGTCAAACATCCAAGAGAATTTTGCAAACAAAACACAATGGAGTACAACACTGTATAGAGTATACAATGAATAAATTCTAATTTTTTTTTACGGTTACAAAAAATAAAGAGAATTGAAATTGGAGTACATGACTGTATAGCATAAACAATGAATAAATTTTAATTTTTTTTTACAGTGACAAAAAATAAAGAGAATTGAAAATCTTATTTATCATACCGTCCAATATTGTGTACAATATATCTCCTAAGAGTTAGATAATGTTGCACACGATCTTAGTGTCCTTTAAAATCCTTGGAACTTACCAAATGAATCACGATCGATTAACTAGAATGTTCACTAAGAAAGTTTGACTAGTTCCGGAGAGTATTAAGAAAGAAAAATGAAGCTAAAAGGTTCAATCCTATTCAGTACGGTGTAGTAGACGTCCCGTCCCCTCGGCATTCATCATGCAATATCTTGGGAAGAGAATACCTAATATCAGCACCCTTCAATGGGGTTGGAGTTACTTGCATGAACATATAATTCCCAGCAAAAAGATCACCAAAATGGGACTGACTTTCCTTCAATCTTTTCAAAATCTTACACCAACCAATCGTCACTAGTCTTGCTTTTCTTCTCAAGAATCTCTTCAAACTTGGAATTTTTATCCTCAGTTTTCTCCTGATATGCACGTTCCTGAACCGGCTGCTTCTAAACCGTCTGATCACCTTCTCTCTGATATCAATATCATGATAATCACCATCTTCATCAAACCAAAGTTCTGATCTCAATCTTTGGTACGAAACTTTTGCTTTTGATCCCATCTCCATTTGCAAGAAAGTAGTAGAGAGAAGTGGTTTGATCTTGAGTGAAGGAATAATCATGGCTTGTCCTTATCTCATCTCATCTCAGCCACAGCAAGAATTTCATTCGAGGCCATCCAACTTGTATGTTTATCGCACGTTGATCCCTCAACTTCAATTTGTTTCTATATAATATAAAAGCTTAGCTAATATTTTTGTTTCAATTTCATCACTTTAATTTATTTTTTTATTTTAATTTAAAATTTGTATTGATAATCTTATCCAGTGGATACTTCGTAACCTAGCCAATGGAAAGTTTTTTCATAAGCGAATTACTAGAAGTTAATTATTTTTTGAATTCAATCATAGATGTTAAGAAAGCATATGCCCTTTTTTTTCCGGACTTTCTCTCTTAAGAACCTTTGTTTTGCGACTTGCTATAAGTATTCGATGAGATACTCAACAAAATCATAGTAAACTCATAAAATGATAATTATGATATGATTAACAAAATAATAAATCTAGACGGAATGATCAACTTCAATTTGTCCATTACGTTGATATTCAAAGTCAGCCAACTTACATATTTGTATTATGTTGGTCATTCGAATTCAGTGACTATTTTGTCTATATTACATATGAAAACTAACAGAAAATAGAAAGAATGGTCAAATCGAAACAAATTGAATTTGAACTGCAAACACAAAATAAATTTTTTAAGTTGGCTTACCTCCAATGAAATTATTCACAAATTAAACGCCCATTACGTCCTGTTTGTCATAATGTCTAAGTGGGTATTAGGTTTGCAGTTCGTTGAAAGAATTTATTTCGATAGAAGCTAATGGCTAAGTGTGTGATATTGACTCGTTAGGTCATCCAGTTGAACAGAAAATGTCTGATGTCAGCAAAATGAAAAGAATCTAGAGCAGTGATGCTGATCCTTTTAATGCAGATTCGAATAAGTATTTATTAGTATCCATTTAGCAAGATTTTTGCTTCTAGTAAAAAAAATTTATGAGAAATTTACTTAAGATTAACTTTCTCTAAAAATTCTTATGCATAAATAAAATATTTTCAAAAAATTATTCAAATAAGTTCAAAAGCAAATTCTTAGTCTCGAAAACAAATTTTAAATTTTCAAAAGTCCTGTTAAACTGATCATTAGTTCTGTTGTATAGAGAAGCGAATTAAAATTTGAGATTAATTTCTTGTTCACTTACAAAATCTCTTATTAGAGAGTAGATTATTATAATTGTTGTAGTTTGACCCAAATTTTAGTGGGTATTGGAGTTTTGATTGAAATGGTATTGAAGAGATCAAAATTATGGATCGAAAAGAAAATCGTCGCATTTTAGCGAGAATGTTGCTAGCTTGCTGCTCGAGCGGCACCTTCTTATTTTCAATAGAGAGTTGTCGCTCGCCTCGCGCTCAAGCGATGGGGCCGTCGCTCGTCTATCGCTCGCCTGTCACTTGAGCAACAATGTTATTCGGCTTAAATCCGTTTCACGATTTGATGCTTTTTTGGAACTCCTATTCATCTACGACTTGACTTCTAGGGTTTTATACATATGATCCATCGCTTGTATTGTTCAAATAACATTCATACAATAAGGGCGGGGTATGATCCAGTTCGGTTCGGTACTGCCCGATTCGGTTCAAGAGTTTTGCCCAACCCTAAATACAATATTTTGAGAGTTTTAGATCTTAGTTGAGATGATTGTGATTTTGTAAAAATAATTACTATTTATTATAGCGGATTTCTTCTCCTGTGATTTCTCATCTTGAGTTTTCATATAAATCTTAGTATTCTTAATTTTTGTTCTTGTTTATTTCATTATTGTCATTCTCTTACGATTAATTTATAACAAGTGATATCAGAGCAAGGTTGATTATTCCGCATGACAACGATGAAATATGATATTATGTTATTAGATCAAAACACGAGATTTATTTTATGGCAAGTGAAGATGCAAACAGTTCTCACGTAGATGGATTTGGAGAAAGCATTGTTTGGCTTTGATAAGATGTCTTCAACTTGGACGCATGATGAAAAGTAGAGTAGGAATCAGAAAGCCTAATCTCATATTCAACTACATCTATCAAATCAAAATCTTCAGGATATCATGAAGGAGAAAAGTGTCGCTGCGTTGTAGTTAAAATTTGAGCAACTTTGAATGACAAAAAGCTTGACTAGCAAGTTAGGTTTGAAACATCATTTATATTCTCACCGGATGTCCGAAGGTACATCATTATATGATCACTTAACTATGTTCAAATAAATTGTAGCCGATTTAGAGATATTAGAGGTTTGGTATGACGAGGATGACTTAGCGTTGATGTTGTTATGTTTACTATCGCGATCATAAGTGACTTTTCGAGATACTATTCTCTATAGTCGGGACACTCTCACTGTGGAAGAGGTCTATGATGCTTTACTATCTAAAGGAAAGATGAGACATATTGTTAGAGGATTTGGGAGTTAGGCGAAATGCCTGGTTGTTCATGGGAGAAATCATGATAGGAATCTTGATAGGAATATGAGGGGTAGATAGAAATCCAAACATGCAGAGAAAGCATGTAATTGTTGCAAGAAGAAGGGACATACCAGAGTTGATTACTATTCACTGAAAAACGAAAATAAAGCTATTGGTGCTACTGAAAAAGGAAAACAACATATTAACACAACAAATGCTAATGTTGTAGAAGATGGACAAAGTGAAGAAGAGTTTCTTGTGATTTCTGACTGACATAGGTTCCAAACTTTGCGAGGAATAGGGTTTTAACTTGGCATGTACTTTCCATATATGTCCTAACAGAAACAACCTATTAACACAACGGATGCTGATGATGTGGAAGATTGACAAAGTGAAGAAGAGCCTCTTGTGATTTCTGACTGACATGGGTTCCAAACTTTGTGAGGAATAAGTTTTTAACTCTGCATCTACTTTCCATATATATCCTAACAGAGACTGGTTTACAATATATGAAAGAGTTCCAAGATGTGCACTGATTATAGAAAACAACGCCCTTTGCAAAATTGTTGGAGTTGGTACAGTTAGAATCAGAATGTTCGATGGTGTTATCAGAATACTTACAGATGTCAGGTACGTTCTAGAACTGGAGCGAAATCTTATATCTTTGAAAACACTTGACTCAAAGGGTCATAAATACACCAATTAATGTAGAGTTTTGAAGGTGAATCAGAGCACTCTTGTTGTCATGAAGGGACAAAAAAACTCTACATAGTTATACATTTTGCAAGACTCCACAGTTACGGGAGATGCAACAGTTTCTATTTCTTCTTTGATTGATGAGGAAGTTATTAAAGTTTGGCATATACGACTTGAGCATATGAGTGATATAGATATGATAGAGTTGAGTAGGATGGGACTTCTTGAAGGACTAAAGACCAATAAAATGAAGTTTTGTGAGCATTGTTTCTTTGGAAAACGGAAAAGAGTCAGATTCACTAAAGGATGACAGAAGATGAAAGGAACACTTGAATATATCTACTCAGATCTTTGGAGACTGGCCAAGGTGCCTTCAAAAAGAGGTGTTTATTAATTGGTGACAGTAATTGATTATTTCTCTAGCAAAGTTTGGGTGTTTTTCTTGAAATGGAAGAGTGATATGTTTGGGACGTTCAAGGAGTGAAAAACAATGATAGAAAAGCATATTGAAAAGTGAGTGAAATATCTACGCACAGATAATGGGTTGGGTTTTGTTTAGATGAATTCAATAGCTTTTGTAAGGTTGGAGATATCTTGAGACACTTGACAGTACCTGGAACTGCTCAACAGAATGGTGTGGTAGAACGGATGAATAAAACTTTGATGAAAAATGTTTGTTGTATACTTTCAAATTCTGGATTACCTAAGATTTTTTGGGCTGAAACTACAACTACAACTTGTTTTCTAATTAGTTGCTCGCACTCAGCTGCTATTGAGAAAATGACACTAGAAGAGGTATGGTCTGGTAAGCCTTCTTGTTATTTTGATTTAAAAAGTCGTTGGGTATCCTGCTCATGCTCATGTGGATAATGGGAAGTTGGAGCCTAGGTGTAGAAAGTGTATTTTTCTTGGATATAAATCAGGCATAAGATATTGATATGGCTCTTAGAAAGTGTAGTTTATGCTTTCGATATGGCTGAAGATATTGATTCTAATGAGGAACTGCTATATATTCAGAGGCAGTCAATTGCAGTGATTCTAGCAGATGATTGATTGCTATGCAGAAGGAGATGAAGTCATTGAATAAAAACAGTACTTTAGACTTGCGAAAAATTACCTAAAGATTAAAGGGCTGTTCGCTGCAAATGAGTGTTCAAAAGGAAAGAAGTGACATAAGTAATTGAAGATACTAGGTAAAAAGCCAGATTAGTAGCAAAGGGCTACAGTCAGATTTCAAGTGTTGACTTTATAAATGTGTTCTTATCTGTTGTAAAGTATAGTTCAATTCGGGCTTTGCTTGAGATAGTGGCAAAGAATGATTTGGAGTTTGAGCAGATGGATGTCAAGACAACATTCTTACATGGAGAACTTGAGGAAAATATTTACGTGCAACAAACAGAAGGTTTCATAGTTTCTGGAAAATAAGACTATGTGTGCTTATTGAAAAAGTCCTTGTATAGGCTAAAACAGTCACTAAGACAGTGGTATAAAATGTTCGATTCATTCATGACTATTCATAGTTTCATTACAAGTAATTATGTGTACTTCAAAAAGGTAAAATCTCAACTTAGTAAGGAGTTTGAGATGAAAGATTTGGATACAGCAAATAAAATTATTAGTATGAAAATTTTGAGGGATATAAAGGCTGGTAAATTGTATTTGAGTTAAAAGGGGTACATTGAGAATGTACTTCAAATGTTCAATATGTTGAATACTAAGGTTGTCAATACTCCCTTAGTTGTCCACTTCAAATTATCATATGGATGTACAAGACCAGATTCGGCACATGCAGTCTGTACAGTTAGTAGGTACATGAGAGATCCTGGCAATGAACGTTGGAAAGCAGTGCAGTGGATATTCAGATACTTGAAGGGCTCTATTAATGCTTGCTTGCATTTTGATAGAAATACAGACGAAGTCATTAGGTACGTGGATTCAGATTATGCGGGGAATCTTGATAAGAGGATATCACTTACAAGATATGTGTTTACCCTTAGTAGTTATACTATCAGTTGTAAATCCACTTTGCAAACTACGGTAACTTTGCCTACAATAGATGTAGAATATATTACCATTACAGAAGCATGTAAGGAGACTATACAGTTGAGATGATCGATTGGTGAAATCAGTGAATACTTGTAGATTTCTACAGTTTATTGTGATAGACAGGGTGCTATTTTTCTGACTAAAGATCAGTTATTCCATGAGAGAACTAAGCACATTGATGTGATGCATCATTTGTGCATGATGTGATTGCTCATGGTGATATTTTAGTGAGCAATGTTGATACCAAAGACAATCCTGCTGATAAGATGACGAAAGTACTTCACATTGCTAAGTTTGAGTATTGCTTGAACCTGATGTTTGTCATTGATTTAGCCCATTTGGACTTATTTGGAAGAGGATCGGTGGTGTTTACTTTGAATATGTTTTTTTTCTGGAATTCCTTGTATTGGAAATTTGTTCAGGGTGGAGATTTATTATAATTTGACCAAAATTCTAGTTATATTGGAGTTTTGATTGAAGCGGTCTCGAGTGGCACTTTCGTATATTCAACAGAGAGTTGTCCCTCACTTGTTGTCCACCTAGCGCTCGAGCGACAGGGCTATCGCTCGCCTATCGTCCACTCGTCGCTTGAGCAACAGTGTTATCCTGTCCATGCCCGTTTTGCATTTTGACGCATTTTTGGGACTTCTATTAATCTACAACTTGATTTCTAGGGTTTCATATATGTAAGTCACGGCTTGAATTGTTCAAATAACATTCATATAATATTTTAAGAGTTTTAGATCTTAGTTGAAAGCATTAAAATAATGTAAACACAATTACTATTGATTATAATGAATTTCTTCTCCTCTGCCTGTGATTTTTTCCCATCTTGAATTTTCACATAAATCTTGTTCTTAATTTTTGTTCTTATTTATTTTGTTATTGCCATTATCTTGCAATCAATTCATAACAATGACATTAAAAAAGAGAATAGATGGAGAAAAATTATGACTTGCAATGATAAATTTTAACTACATGACATTGTGGCAAAGATATAGATTTCTCGCTCACCCAAACTCTTAATGCTCGAAAAATTTGGTATTATTTTCTATATATTTTATATGTATAGTATCAGTCATGTTCTCCTGCGCGTTTTCACACGCTTTTGCGTGTGAAAATGGGTTTGCCAGCCGCAATTGCGACTGACAAACCCTTTATATATATATATATATATATATATATATATATATATATATATATATATATTTTTTACAACTTTACTTTCTTTTTTTGTCTTTTATTTTTTTGTTGTTTTAATTGTATGGAACTTGTTTTAGTGTTCGAATTTTGCCTTACTTTTTTTTTTTGAAATTTTTTTTTGAAAATTTTTTTGGCAATCCCATCAAATACTATACTCAATTGTAAAAAAATTTATCCATTTTGATATTTATTTTCATAGAAAACAAGCTAAACGAACCCCAAAAAGTTAACGAATTTTTGTTAACAAAACTCACATTGTTAGCCTGACAAACCCTTTATATATATATATATATATATATATATATATATATATATATATATATTTTATTTTTTTTTACAACTTTACTTTCTTTTATTTTTTTTGTCTTGCGTGTGAATGAATTTGTCAGCAGCAAATCATTTTTTAATTTTTTTTGCTATCAAAAAAATATCCATAAAATACGGGTGAAACTCGTTTATATTTTTGTAGACAATTTTTTGGTGAAACTTTTGTAGACATTTTTCTGGTGAAGCTTGTTTATATCTTTGTAGACAATTTTCTGGTAAGTTTTTTTCTTTTATTTTTTTTTAAATGTGTTTTTACTTGTTTATTTTCGTAACCATTTTTAATTTGTTTAATTTGGTAACTTGGTTTTATTTTTATTACATATATAGTCAGTTTCAAACATTTCAATGTTTAAATTATTTCACAAACTAAATAATTTTTCATATTATTTTTTAGGAATGGAAGGGAATGACAATGTATTTATTCCACAAGTGAATGTTGGTGTGATTCCGATATTCGGGCAAGAATTTCAAACTCTTGATGATGTGTATAATTTTTACAATGAGTATGCGAAATTAGTTGGTTTTAGCACACGTATTGGTAGTAGCCGAAAGAATCCACAGACAAATGAGCTTGTCTGGAAGTTGTATGTTTGCTTTAAATAGGGTCAAAAGGATGAGTCCTACCAGATGAAACTCAAAAATTTGGTGGCCCGCTCTGGTGAACGAAAGTGTGGGAACTCACGTTGTAGATGTGATGCAAAGTTAACAGTTGTAAAACATCAGACAACTTCTATGTGGGTTGTAAGTCATTTTGTCGAGGGGAACAAGCATGCACTATCTACACCAAGCAAAACGCACCTTCTAGTTGGACGAAGGTGCTTTGACTGATGCTCGTACAGCGTTAATAATGGATGGATTTCAGAACTTGAAAATACAGGTAAAAGCTTTGGATAATGGAGGGGAAGTGGGAATGAGTAAGGTTATCAGCAAGAGCAGCGAAGGTGCCCAACTCGTGGTTGATCCTACTCCGGTTAGGACGAAAGGGTGCGGGAAGAGATTGAAGTCATCCAAAGAAATAGCAATATCTCAGTCGAAGAGAAATTATCGTGTTTGTGGTCGCAGTGGACATGACAAAAGAACTTGTCCGACATTACAGTCGAGGTTAGTTGATTGATAACTCTTAACCGTTGCTATTATTTTTTTTTATTTTCTACTATGCTTATATTTAAATTTATTGTATGTGAAACACCTTTAGGAGTCAGTTGGTGGACGAACCGTATCATCCACAGTACTCTTGGGACGATACTCAGGAAGATAGGTACACTGGTATTGCTAGCAGTGATTATGGTGCATTCAATGGGTTTGACGATGATGACGACCATTAAACCACTTAGTTTTGTACTCGTTCGACGTAATTTGAATTAAATTTGAAGAAAATTTAGCTAATTTATGCAATGTCTATTTTATTTTGTCTGAATGTGTTGCAATATTAGTACAAATATCATATAAAATTTGCGATGTTATTATTGATATTTAAATGTAGTATACGTATATTAAAAATTATTACTATAAAATAAAAGACAAAAATAATGCATTACAAAAGTTAACAAAAATTCATTAACTTTTGGGGTTCGTTTGGCTTGTTTTCTATGAAAATAAATACCAAAATAGATAAATTTTTTTGCAATTGAGTATAGTATTTGATGGGATTGTCGAAAAAAATTTCAAAAAAAAAAAGTAAGGCAAAATTTGAACACTAGAACAAGTTCCATACAATTAAAACAACAAAAAGACAAAAGACAAAAAAAAAAAAAAAAAAAAAAAAAAAAAGAAAAAAAGAAAAAAAAAAGTAAAGTTGTAAAAAATATATATATAAAAAGGATTTGTCAGCCGCAATTGCGGCTGACAAACCCATTTTCACATGCAAAAGTGTGTGAAAATGTTGGCAAAGCTCACCTGTTCTCCTGCGCGCCAAGCGCAGGAGAACAGGACTGTGTATAGTATTCCATAATTATTTTTGGAATATATTATATACACAAATACATTTTTATAGGATGAAAACAACTAGTTATATCATTTTCAAATAGCTCATTCTTCATTTTCTTGTGGCGCATGTAGTAATACGCGGAGACGGAAATAGTAAGCTTAATGAGTATTTTATAACTATAGTTCGAGGTTATTATCTCAACTAAAGTAGATATGCCGAAGGTGAAACGAAGTAGTAGCATGGATAAGAGTTTGAGTGTTCAACTTTAGACGAGTATAATTATCAGAGTTAACAATTTTCATTTTCAGAAATTGCACGTTGAAGTATACTCCAAAACCATAGTGATGTTACTAAGAACTTGATTCATGACCTACAAAATAATGAGTTGAAATATTATCTTACAAGTTATTTTGTTTAATAGAACGATTTTTCTTGTAAATGATTTTAAAAAAAGCATATTTTTGCGCATTACAATCTCAAAAAAAGCACGGTGTCGGTTTTAATGCTTAGTGCTTTGTTGTTGGAGCACAGGCACTTGGTTATAAGATCACTTAATCGATCAAGATCATTTGTGATGGTAATATTTAAATTCTGTAAATGATTGACAATAGAAATTTAGGTCGATAATTTATGACTATTGCTAATGCTCAAATAATTGAATGGTTGGGGTTTGAATTAGGAAATATGAACATGACATGAAAAATCTGGAAATTAATACTCTTTCTGGAGTTTGTTATCTTAGAAGAACATGTTGAATAAAGCAACTTAACTGCTAGAAGTGTAAACAGGTTATAGAGGTTGACTAGAGTCTTTTACTAATAAAAATTTAATGCAACTCGTTGCGATAGTGGTGATGAGGAGTTGTTATTTATTTTCCTTAAACACGTGTTGAAAAAGGCAAGTCGACTCCTATTAGACAACGAAATGTGCTACATGTACATAAAATTTTGTACATAGGAGTGTCCACACCCACACGTGTGTGGACACCCTTAGGTACAAATTATTATGTACAATAAGAATAATTCTTAGACAACAGTGTTTGGAGTCAAAGTAGACTAGACTTCTCATTCCTCCCCCCCCCCCCCCCCCCCCCCCCCCCCCCCCGCCCCCCATAAACACCCGTAGTCCAACCTTGTTGGGTTGGGTATTAGAGAGCTTTTAGATAGGTATTTGATCTGTAAATGTGTCTTTACTTGTGGAACGGGAAGTCGGAACGAGGAGACTGTTTGAAAAATGTCGATATTGGTGTGCATGAGTTATCTAAGTAAAAATTATTTTTATCTTCTATAAAAAAGTAATAGTTGCTTTTAAAACTTAATAATTGAGTAATGTTATCCATAGTCGTTGATTACTGTAATTAGTCTACGTGACATACATTTAATTACTTAAATTTGATAATTAAAATAAAAAGAAATGTCAAATGAATTTTCATGTCTCCACTCCCATAGATTTTTAATCTTCCCTAAAAGTAAAATCTCAAAATACCTCTTAACCTGTCTTTCGATTCTTCTCCAAACGGCCAAAGATAAACCATCTCCACCGTATATTGGCCGCCGGTGCTTTCATCAACAAGAAATTGGTGCCCAATCTCTGTTGTTATGTCAAAGTATATCATATGAATTAGTTTATATGTACATAATAGACTACACCCCCTTCACATGGAGGGGGCCCACACATAATTAAATATTCGTGGGGCCCCCCTCCATGTGAGGGGGTGTAGTCTATTATGTACACCATGAGGTGTACATGTAGACTAACCCATATCATATATGTGTGGTTCTTCAATTTGTGAAGTTATTTACGATAAAAATGTTGTTGAAAAAAAAAATTACAAAATTTGATGAGGAAATATACAAGCTACCGTATTTATCTAAACATTGTCATGTTTACTATTCAACATTTTTTATTCCAAATATATTTATATAAATAAGTAGAAATAAAAATCATCAAATCACCACATTCATTTTAATCCATCAAACAAATTCCACCAGTCATGCTCGGTGCTCCCCTATTCTCTCATAATTCTTTCCATCTATTAAACCCCATAATGCCCTATTCATTTCTACAATAAATTTCAACCCCTAAGGATGACAAGAATTAACTCGCAATCTTCTAAAACAGTATAGTTAAGCAGTGCAATTTGAATTATACAAGAAGAGTTAAATGGTTTTGTTTTCCCTCAATCTTGCTATCAAAGTGCTTTTTGAAATGACTGTACCTCATTGTTGAGTAAGCTGGTTTTTCATTCTAGAAACACAATCACACCATGACTTCAAGTTGCTTGGTTTCTGGGTTTTGTGACATTTATTGCCTATGAATTATGATCTCATTATAATCTTTCTTTGCTGTCTATTAACTTTTTTCAAACATTGAATTCGTAAAATCGGTCTCGAAAAACAAACTATTGTGGAAATGGACACTCCTAGCTGTCATACAACGCGTTCTGGTCGAAAGCTTAAATTTGTGAGCAAACAGGAGAAAAAAGCTACAAATAACTTGAGTGCATACCACACTATGAACAATTATGATTTTACTATTTCTTGATGGAAAAATGTTGTTCAAACCAATAAACAAGTGTGTAGAATGAAAGAGGAAATCGGAGCCAAAATGTTGGCCCATGCGACCGCATGGGCAAACCTGCCATGTGGTCGCATGGCTATCACAGAGGCTAAAATTCCCGGATGCAAGTAACCTATGCGGTCGCATAGGTTTACTCTATGCGACCGCATAGAGTTAAAAACTAGCCGTTAGGTAGTTTTTCAAGATCCGGTTTTGATGACTTTTGGAGGGAACATTGCATCTTTTCATGGTTTTTGGCACCAATTTGTGGAGTATTGATCAAGGCCTATAAATAGGTGATGAGATGATCAATACAAACAACAACAAACAAATGAGATATATTCTTTCATTCCACAAAGAAGAAACAAAGTCTTCTTCATCCATATTCAATTTCCCTTTGTGTTCTTGAAGTTTTGGAGAATTCCACAAGTGCTTAAGTGGTGAATTCTCTACAAAGCTTGATTAATCCTTCGAACCATTTGCCGAAAAACCCTTTGAGCACCATTATTCAACCGAGAGGGGGTAAATATCGTTTGAGGACAATGATATAATGTCGTATTTGAGCCTTCATGTTCGTGGTGATCTTCTTCTTTATTTCATCTTCATGTGATTCTATTTCTATGGTTTCTTCTCCAACCCTTGGTGGTGTTGATATTTTCCTAACAATCTCAAACGATATTTGGCGATGGAGAATGGAACTACAATGGAGACGATCAAGTTTGATGATTCAAGATCTTGTTTGTTTGGGCGTTTGATGGGACAAACTCCACAAAGAAATCTGGAAATTTTTTTTTGAGAGAAATTATGTTCGATTTTTGTGAACACAAAGGTATGTTTTGTGAATATATTATGCACATTACCAATAATCTTAAGATGTATATTGCTGTGCATTATATATTCCGTTTTAGTGCATAATCAGTTTTAAAATTCTGTGTAGAATCACTGTATGCACGCTTACCATAAATAGGGTTGGCATATGATCTAAAATGCATATTAATGTCAAAAAAATGTTTTAAATCGCTGCCAACAAAGTTAAAAATGCAAACAAAAGAAAAAATCGTGCAGACTTAATTCGTATGATTGAATCGCTGCCAACCATTAACATGGAAATGTGTGCATTAACATGTTTTATATGACAGGAATTTGCATGCATATTACATTGGAATGCATAATAATAATAATTTCAGTTTGAAATTGGATTCAAAAGTTCTGTCATTGATTGAGGAATCATGGTTGCCAAATTCAGTTTTCCTCTTCGGTTATTTGGCAACGGTGCATGGCGTCTTTTCACCTTTATGCCCTTTGCATGCATAATGGAAATTTGGTAAACTCCTTTATTTATTCAAATAAATGGAAGTTGTGGCATGAAAGCAGATTGGAAACTCTATTGCATCCCTTCTGGTTGTCTACTCCCAATCGAAAACTCGCAAAGGCACTTCCTTGTCAGCCATGGAAGGGATAAATTGAAATTAATAGTTTGCAAGAATAAATATAATTTATGTTGTATTTATGTGCATATTATATTATATATTTGTAATGGAAATCATGCAATTTGGGTAACCTGAATTAATCAATAACCTGACTGCTATTTTTTTTTCTTTATGATAATGATAATTTTGTGCAAATGGTTTTTTGACACGGCAATTTGAAACGCGGTTTGAAAACTGGTTGCATATGTGCACGTGTCTTCTTGATTCCATTTTGCATTGCCTCTCACATCGTTGGAAAGTGTCTTTCTATTTGAAAATGTATGAATTTCTTAAGGCAGTTTCGAAAGATTCACAAGGGCAATTAACATATTACAGGTATGGGCATTTTAAATAAGCCTGGAGCCTTAATTATATTTTATGAAACGTCATTTGTATAAGTGGAGATATTAACTGACATATGAAACGTGAATTCCAAATAGTGAATTTATTTGGTGAATCCATGCAAGGGTTTGGATTTCGGATAGACCTTTTGGTCAAAATGACATAATTGGTTAAGTTTTCATAGCTTGTTGAAAATTACATTAACTTTGACGATAGCCAATTCTATGCAATTATGTGAGATGATTTTATTATGTTTGCATTATAGTATGACAAAATGAGATTTTGTAATGAAAATTAAGCCACTTAATTACTTGGAATTGTTGGAAAATTGTGTAGAATATTATGAAATATTCTATGATCAATTTGGATGGGAGAGTGTCTTTTCATATGATATATCATGACTTTTGGTGTGATTATTTTCCAATGGATGTGTTTCTTCATTGAGATTAATTCCCAGAGAAGTGTTCTTTCGTAGAGTACGAGTCTTTTGAGAACACAACTTTTCTATATGCTATTTTGTAAAAATGATAAGTTGTACTCATTGAATTTGATTTCAATCAGGGAACCAATTGAGTTGGTCTATGCTTGGAAAAGCATTGTTGGTCTATGAGATGACCTTGATCAAAATTGTGTGTGATCAAAATTAAAGATAGTTGGATTGATGTACATTGTGACTTAACGATCACTATCAAAAGTACTTAGACTTTCACGGATATTATCCAAGTCATAAATGAATTGAACTATGAAAGAGTTGATGAGCTCTAAGTTCAAGTATAACCCTAAATGTGTGGGTTAATATTAATGCTTGTAAACTTTTATGAAAAGTTCAAGACTTGTGGATGCAACATTACTATATTGCATATATATATTCCTGATTGAGGAATTGTGGGGGTAATTTAGTTTAAAAGTCACATTTCTTTATACCTTTTAATCATAGAAATATATCTATGAAGGAGAAATGATAGAAAATCATTATACAATTATAAGGATGATATACACTGAGTAAAAGGGATTGACTAGTGTAATAATTTAATGGAAATCCTCCAACCGTGCTTGGACATAAATAAAGCTTTAGATAAAGCTAGTGAGAAGCATATAGCTTCAGAAAAGGATTTCTTGATTGTGACAAGTAGTATCTATTAAATGAATCGATCATTGGCTAACCAAATTTAATTAGATACTAAGTCACATGAAATGAAAGTCTAGACATATGAGTTTTAGACGTGACTTTACAAGAAAATTATCAAAATGGAATAATTTCCATAAAGATTTAGTGGACCTATAACTAAACCACTAAATAGAGATTTTGTAGTGTCTACTTCGAGTAGGATGGGGTTGAAACTCCTAAACTAAAAGATCCACCAATGACGGCAACCCTACCTGTCATTACTCAAAAGGTAATCCACGGGTTCAAAGGGTAACAACAAGTCATTCGATATGTGGATAGTTGCAACATTATAAAATCCGCAATAATCCTATCTTAAGTAAATAATGTTGGTTGTTACTGAATTGAGGGTTGCATTCAAGCTCTTAATGAAGTTCAGTGTTAAACACAAGCATCTCTAAAAGTAACAAAGATGCTGGAAGAACTTCACCTAGACGAACCTTGAGGTGGTGCCGCCTCAATAGAAAGTTGGAGTTTCTCTCTTAAAGGTTTGTTGAAAAGGATGAGCGCAAGGCCATAAAAGCGCTAAGCGAGTTTGAGAAACTTGAGAACACGTAATACTTATGTGTGTGTTCTTACCGGTATTGTCACATGGAATAACTGGTTCAAAGCTTCATGCTACCTTTGATTCCGACTTTACTTTGTTTAAATTACACTATGGTTGATTCAAATCGAAAGATATCTAATCCTTATGCATGAGTATTGTATATTTTGAATGTGAGAGTTTATTGGATTTTGAACAAGTGGGGGATTGATGGAAAAATGTTGTTCAAACCAATAAACAAGTGTGTAGAATGAAAGAGGAAATCGGAGCCAAAATGTTGGCCCATGCGACCGCATGGGCAAACCTGCCATGCGGTCGCATGGCTATCACAGAGGCTAAAATTCCTGGATGCAAGTAACCTATGCGGTCGCATAGGTTTACTCTATGCGACCGCATAGAGTTAAAAACTAGCCGTTAGGTAGTTTTTCAAGATCCGGTTTTGATGACTTTTGGAGGGAACATTGCATCTTTTCATGATTTTTTGGCACCAATTCGTGGAGTATTGATCAAGGCCTATAAATAGGTGATGAGATGATCAATACAAACAACAACAAACAAATGAGATCTATTCTTTCATTCCACAAAGAAGAAACAAAGTCTTCTTCATCCATATTCAATTTCCCTTTGTGTTCTTGAAGTTTTGGAGAATTCCACAAGTGCATCAAAGGGTTTTTCGGCAAATGGTTCGAAGGATTAATCAAGCCTTGTAGAGAATTCACCACTTATTCAACCGAGAGGGGGCAAATATCGTTTGAGGACAATGATATAATGTCGTGTTTGAGCCTTCATGTTCATGGTGATCTTCTTCTTTATTTCATCTTCATGTGATTCTATTTCTATGGTTTCTTCTCCAACCCTTGGTGGTGTTGATATTTCCCTAACATTTCTTCTCCGAGATAATTAGCATGTGGCACACATTAACGATTGTGTTGTCTATCGTGGCAATTGCCAAGGCTGGCCGATTGGTGGTGGTTCCGTGCATCAACGTACCTTTTACCCCATTTATGAATCCTTTATTACACCTCATCCGCTGCAATCAAGAAATGGACAGCGGCCTGAACTCTAGTTAAGAGTTTTAAGTGTTTTCATCCTTAATCATCAAACCTTTACATAACTTCCACCAAGTCATCCCCCTTCGAAGCCAAAGTTGCCTCGACTTGGTCGTCCTCCACTGCACCCCCATCCTCCTCCTCCAATGTCAGTAGCAACATTAAACAACTACACCATGGATGTGTCCCCAGAGCCGGCCCTGAGATTTTTGGTGCCATGTGCGAGATTTTAAAATGGTGCCCCCTTTCAAGTAATTAAAACATATATTAAAAAAAATCAATAATATTATTTAATCGTAAAAATATGATATTTAAATATCTTTTTTTTTTTTTTACATATCATGAATAAGAAAAATATAAATAAAGCTCAAAAGCATCTCTCAAACTTCATCAAAATTCATATGTCATCATCCAAGAACCATCCTTCACTAAGACTCTTCGGGCAATTCCATATAAGCAAACCTTGAAATAAAAATATCACGTGTAAAGTTTGAAATGCAACAGATCATGTAAAAATATTTCTTCTCGCATTTTTAGAAGCAAACTCAGTAATTAAACTTTCGTAATCAATATTTTCTAGAAAATCTTGCTCAATAGATATCAAAGTTAATCCATTCAATCGTTCTTGTAACATGGTTGATCGCAAATAAGATTTTAATAACTTCAATTTTGAAAAACTTCTTTCAGCAGATGCAACAATGACAAGAATTGTCAATAATATTCTATAAGAAATACATGCATTCGAAAAACAATCCAATCTTTTCAAATAAGTCAATATATCAAAAGCCGTCTTTATTTCTTTTGGTAAAATATTTCGCAAAACTTTTAGCTCTTGAAATAAATTTTCGCCATCAAGATCGCGAAAATTTACATGTCGTAGAACAATATCAAGATGATCACAACATGTTTTCAAATTAGCATCATCCAATGAGTTTAACTTGTCAGAAGAAAATAGAAATCCAAATTTGTTTTCATATGAATTGAATTGATCAAACCTTCGTTCAAGTGATCCAATTGCTTGATCTACTATATAAAGGAAATAATTGGTTCTGAAAGAATCTTCAGGTGATTGTGCATCATCTACAGTAGCATTTTCATCAAAATGTTTCCTCCTACGAATTATACGTTTCACTTGAAATGAAGGGTTAATTTTCATTTCAATGGCAATTTCTTTAGCAATATTTATCGCATCATTGAATCCAGTTTCCCTATATTTTTTGAAAAAAGCAATCAACCCTTTCACCTCCTCAATAGCAACGTCAATAAGCATATCATTAGATTGCAAGTGTTTACTAACCAAGTTAACAGCATACAATATCTCATACCATATGATCATAGCTACTAAAAACTCAAAATTTCTGACATAAAGGGTTGCCAAAGCATTAGCCCGACACCTTACATCATTGTCATTTTCATTTTCAGCGACTTCAAGTAAAGCTTCTCTTAATTCAGGAGCTTGGAATCTAATTGCTTTAATAGCTTCAACATGACTTTCCCATCGCATAGCTGACAATGGCTTGACATTAGTTTTAACATTATCTTTCAATATTTTCCATCTCTTTGTAGAATTAGAAAACAAATTATAAATACCTTGTACAGCACCAAAAAAATCTTTTGCTTTAACACAAGAGTTTGCCATATCACACAGTGCTAAATTCAAACTATGACATCCACATGGTGTATAAAATGCTCTAGGATTTATGTCCAGTAGTTTTTTTTGAACACCTTGGTGCTTACCTTTCATATTAGATCCATTATCATATCCTTGTCCTCTTACATCATTAATGTCAAGATTAAGAGTAATTAGAGTATTTTGTAATTCTTCAAAAAGTCATTGACCTGTTGTATTGTCCACTTTTACAAATTCAACAAAATATTCATGTATTTTAATTGGATTACTAGATAAGTCTACACATCTTAAGATCAAGGACATTTGTTCTTGGTGACTTGCATCCGGAGTACAATCAAGTATCACAGAAAAGTATTTTGCTTCTTTGATTTTCTTAATAATTGTGCTTTTGATTTTAGAAGCCAAAGAAGCTATCAACTCATTTTGAATTTTATGTGAAAGATAGTGATATTGAATTTCATTACTTTCAATACGCCGCATATGTTCCTTCATGATAGGATCCCACTTTGCAATCATTTCAATTAGTCCTAAGAAATTCCCGTTACTATCCTCAAGAGGTCTCTCGTTAGTTCCACGAAAAGCCAAACTATTTTTAGCTAAGTATTGCACAACATAAATTATTCTTTGCAGTACTTCCTTCCAATGTTGTTTCTCTTTTCTAATTTGTTTTTGAATTTCTACATCAATTGTTTCAGTTTTCTTCAGTCTAGCACATAAATCAATCCAAGTAGCCATGTTGTTGATATGCACACTACTCATTTCATGTTCCTTAAGCCTGATACCAAGATGTGCCCAGTCACTAAATCCTTCATTTATTAATCGATTTTTTTGTAAGCCTCTTTTAAATAACTTACAACAAAAACAAAAAACTCTATCAAGATCATTTGAATACACCAGCCATGGCCTATCACGTTTCTCACCATTTGATAAATAACGAGTGTAATGGCTTGAAGAGAAACATCTAGACAAATTATCTTTAGGACCCTTTTCTAGTGACAGGTCTCTTGTAGGACCATTTATCACTAGCAAATCTCTAGATTTTATATCAAGATTATCCCAAGTTCTTGGATCATAGATGTTGAAGGGAATGGACCTATTATGAATTAAATCATCTACATCCTCGTTAGTATCATTTTCTTTAAGAGATTCGTCATCAACATCTTCACTAGTATCGTTTTCCTTAGGAAATTCATCATCAACATTATCATTTTTGTCATCATCAGGCATATCATTTTCATTTTGTCTCAATTCCTCAATATTTTCATTTTTATCATCAACATTGTCAAGCATATCAATATCATGTTCATTTTGTCTCAATTCCTCAATATCTTCATTTTTATCAGTTTCAAGGACTTGGTCCACTTTTTTAGTTTCTTTAACAATAAATCTGTCAATAGCACCTTTTTGAGACTCTATCAACTCTTCAATTTTTCTTTTTTTGGTTCATTTTTCAAATCCAGATTGTTGTTTTCTAGGATACATTTTAAGCTTCAATTTGATGACAACAGTAAAAATTATAAAAGCTGAAAGCATATAATGTTCAAAGGAGATTAAAAAAAAAATAGAAGATAGCACCTGATTAAAGATTAAATTGGCAAAATCTTTATAAGCAATTAAAACAATCTCGATTCTTCAAAAACCTGTGTATCACCAATCAAACAAAAAGAGAACCAAAGGGTAGTAAACATTCAATGAATCAATTTCATTAGTAGGCTGCAGATTTAAGGAAAATATATCGGGGAAAACAAAAACTCAATTGTAAGGAAAATTATGTCGTGCTTCCTCAATCCTTAGTGCTCACGTTCAGACAAAGTGAATTCAGATTTTAACAAGTTCTTGCAAAGCGAATTCAAAGACGGTTCGTTCCTTCTTCACGCCTTTGCTCCGTTTTTCTTTTCTGGCCGACTTCCTCTTTTCCCTTTTCCAACCCTTTTCCAACCAAAGATAAAGAAACACTTTCCCCTTTTCCAATAAAGAAACAATAATTTAAAGAATATAATTTAAGGTAGGAATACTATTTAAAAATATTATATTTAATAAAATTAGAAAATTATAATTAGTTAGTCACAATATTCTTAATTTTAATATCTTATGCATAATAATAATTTTATATTTTAAATATTTAATTATAAATAAATATACAACTATAACAAATTTATTTTTGGTGCCCCTACAATTTTTGAAGCCCTGTGCGGTCGCTCACCTCGCATGCCTTCAGGGCCGCCTCTGTGTGTCCCCTTCGTGTAACTTGGCATGTTTGTCATAGACAAGCATTATATTTCATATGATCGCTAACATATTAATAAGTATCACATCACCAAATTGAATTGATAACAACTGTTACAATATGCCATAAATCATTTAACTGATCAAATCCCACAAAAGCGATTCGTATTTTACACGATAAAAAACTTATAGAACGCGTAGCATATTACATAACATGAGATAAATTGGCGTACTTACATCCCGAAACTGGGTGCACGTCTTTATTTATGTATTTTTATCACATTTAGTTTTGTATAATAGAAGGAAAAGTGATTGAAACAACATGTGTACTAGATATAATGGTAACGGATTACATTTATACAAGTGCTGCATCTCTCGTGACATTATAATAACGATAAATGATTATATCATGCTACACATCCTTGTTTATTGTTATGAATTCGGACCACTTGTTGGGAAAATCGTAGAGGTTAATGACACAATATGAAGTATATGATCACCTAAGCAAGAACAAGATTAAAAATAAAAAAGAAGATTGGTAAAGGAACCGAGTAATTTTATTATTTGACAACCAATGGATAGTAAAATACAAATACAGCAATAATCCTTCTACTAAATTGAATGAAAAGCCACATATTTAAAGAGGACGTCTCAAACCCTAGAAGTAACCTAATAAGATGAAAACTAGGTTAAAATACACGTGAAACCGACATAAAGCGAAAAATCCGGATAGATCCATCGCTCGAACAACGTCGAGCGATGCCCTGTCGCTCGAGTGAGACAGGGGCAAAAGGCAGGCGACATCGATTCTGTTCTTTCGCCTATTGCTCGAGCGACCAGCTAGCGGTAGGCTGACGAAAATTTAACAAAGTCGAAGTACACCCTGTAGCAGAATCAAGTCCAAATGTTTTAACTAAAGGCCCATTGTTAGTCTCGACACCTTCAAAACCATAGAAAGCATACACAACAAGATAGCATCCCCGTACTTATCCTCAATGGGTCCTTCCCTAACAGTTGAACACGATGGTAGACAATAATGGCAAAGAGGGATTATCCATATCCTTCAAACTTTCCTGAGTAGTTTTCTTCAATAATGACCCATAGCCAAATCCAAAGGTATTGTACGAAACTGTATATCCACTACAGTATTAAACTTGTACTAATGATTCTTCACCGATTCTGTACGATCTTGCAAAATGTATAACCAGGACCTCTTCCGCCACTCCAATACAACCTGGATACCCTTTTGGACCTTCAAGACTCCACTTTCTCCAGATAATTCATAACCTTTTGAATCAAGGATGCTTAGTGAGATGAGATTCTTCTTCACATCTGGAATATGTCGAACATGATCAAGTGTTCTACTTATTCCATCCAATAGTTTCAATTAGACTTTCCCAATAACAGCTACTCGACAAAGTTCGTTGTTTCCCATGACAACGATGCATTGCATCACCGTTTCATATGTTTCAAATAGATCTCATTTGTGACACATATGGAACGCACAAGTTGTATACAAAATTCACTTCTCGTCAGGTTTGGATTTTACTTCAGAAATCACCAAGAGATCTCCATCACTCAAATAGTTCTCAGCTATGTTGGCCTCGTCCGAAGTGTTTGATTGATTCCCATAATTGCAGTCGAATTACCTTTTCTCTGCAATTCCTCGCAATCTCTCTTGATATGTCGTTTTTTCTTGCAATAAAAATAAACCAAAATTGCTGTAATTCACCATCGACTTACCCCTTCGTCAATTACCATGAACTACAAGATCTTTCTCCATCTCTAGACTCAGATCCAACTAGATGCTTCATCTTCTCCTTTGAGAACAAGATACCATACACGTCTTCAATGGTGAGTTTGTCATGACTGTACAAAATCATGTCCCTAAATGACGAAAATGAAGCAGGCAGCGAGCACAACAATGTTTACCTCTAATGTTTCTATATCAGCGACAATCTCCTTGAACACAACAAGATGGTCTTCCAAAGATCCGTCTTCTGTCATGTGATGAGAATACAATATCTGCTTCAGATGCAACTTACTTGTCAAACTTTTGGTCATACACAATTGCTCTAATTTCAACCATAATGCAGCAGCTATTTTCTCATTTAAAACGTCCTGAAGAATATAGTTAGATAGATGAGGATGAATATGTGAAGTGCCTTCCGATCCTTCCGTTACTTCTTCTCTACTATTCAAGTTGTGGACATCTTGTCAAATTCCAACGATGTCTCATCCAAATTCATCTGCGCTAATACAGCTCGCATCTTTACTTGATACAACGAAAATCTTGGGTTTATGATAAGTGCGTTTATACACATATTTATACAACAAAGCATGGATAATTGTGGAAAATATGTTGGAATATGGCTTAATTTCATATAAATTATGTTTTGCGGAACAACATTGATGAATATGGTGAAATTTAGAAAAAAAAAAAAAAAAAAAAATAGACCAAAATGGAAGAAAGCCAAAGTTTAGGGACCAAAGTAAAAATAATCGAAAGATGACCCGAAATCAGAACGAAGATGTGAAAGAGTCAAGGTCCCATTTAGTGAAGCTATGAAGTATTGGAAGAAAAAGAAATGATAAAAGATGTCAAGAAAAGAGAACAAAATTTAGGAACTAAAATGCAAATGTTGGAAGTTCAGCAACACTATGCAGTCGCATAGTGTTAATTCATATGTGGTCGCATACCTATTTTCAACAAGTTTTAGAGCCAAAATTCATTGAACTATTTTATAGCATTGATTTGTATTATGCTATAGCATAGTACAATTCTAGTGGAAAAAAATCTGGTTTCCTTATATGAGCGAAATTTTTATGGAAGCCAATTTTGGGAAGTCTTTCACACCTTTAAACAATAAAACATTGATAATTGTTAAAAATATGATGGAATATGGCTTAATTTCATATAAATCATGTTTTGCATGATAACATCGATGAATATGGTGAAATTTAGAAGAAAAAAAAGCAAATATGGATCAAAAAGGAAGAAAATTAAAGTTTAGGGACCAAAGTGAAAATAATCGAAAGATGACTCGAAACTAGAAACGAAGATGTGAAAGAGTCAAGGACCAAGTGAAGCCATGAAGTATTGAAAGAATAAGAAATGAGAAACGATGTCAAGAAACGAGAAAACGAAATTTGGGGACTAAAACGCAAATGTTTGAAGTTTGGCAACACTATGTTATAACATTGATTTGTACTATGCTAATTTCAGCGGAGAAAATCTGGTCTTTATATGAGTGAAGCCAATCTTGGAACGTCTTTTAAGTCCTAGGACCATCCCTAAGTGTTCACGACGCATTCCAACACATTCATAAGGGTTTTAGAGCATAGAATGAGGCAATAAACATGAAGATCTACCCAAAGACGCGAAGATTCAATTCAAGATTTAAATTGATGGTGTCGTTTCTTCAATATTCTTTTTGTTTTCTTCTTTCCAGCATCTTAGGCTAGATTTATTTGCCTTAACATAACGATGAACTATGTAGTATGAATTTTTACTCTTGAGTTACATATTTGACATCAAAAACACGTTTTGGATATTGAATGGTTTATATGAATTTCTTTTTTCCACGATTATTGTGCACGATAATTGTGTGAATATAGTAGCTTATTTTATGCATTCGAAAAAAGGAAAATAAGCTCAACATGGTATAAATCGGCATGGGGTCCTATAGAGGATAAATATATACTGCTATGCTTTGTGTGAATCTTTAAGTGTTCATAAAAATTCATGCAATCTTATATGTTCACATCCGTTATAGGGATATAGTCGGGTCATATATGAAAATATGTTTAAAATAACTTGAGAGATTCATGAATATAATAGGAACATTAATTCTTCAATATTCAATTATATTGTCAAAGTACAAAACTAAAGTTAAAAATGATTATTGCATGAAAATTTGAGATCCTAGTGTATTTGTCATTCGTTAAACACATCAATTCTCATCAAACATAACTTGCATTTAGTTTAGTTAACTCATTCATAATTGTAAACGTAATTTATTTTCGTTATAATTTCGTCATAAACAAACACAACACTTTATTATTGTTTCGATTAAGATTGCGGTAATTAAAATTAAACTAAATCAATCTCTATGGGACGATGCTTGTATTCAAAAATTTACTTTATTACTTGTTAACGAACTGTATACTTGCAGTGTGTTTAATTTGAAATATATTTTCGTGAATAGTTTACGTAAATAATATTTTATTGTGAAAATGTGTGGTAGAAATTGAGTATGAAAAAAAATGAAAAAGAATTAGAAAGAATGGTAATTAAACAAGGGCTAAATTGTGAGCATATATGCATGTTAACGCACTGATACGCGTATATACACATCTAATAGTCGATGCAAGGCACAATGAGCATAGTAGCATCCTTGTATAAGGTTAAAAAAAAAAAAAAAAAAAGCTGATTAGAAGATCAACCCAAATTACAATTGCATAGAACAAAAATCCAAACATAATTTAACAATCGAGAAGTTTATAAATTACGTAATTTTCTTCCTTAGTAATCATTAGGTGTTAGACCTTTCGTTTTTAGAGGAAACAAAATAAACAAATGACAATCAGATGATTTACATAAATAAGGTAATGAGACTTGCTTCGTATAATGTCAACTCCATATATTAACAAGGATGCAACAACCCACACTAATAATGCTTTTTTTCATCAAGAACAAATTAAAAGAATTTGGCCCATAAGGGATGGGGGATTGAGCCAAAAGTAAGATCGAAGCAAGCCATGCTAACCCGTTAGTTTTTTAGCAGCAGCTTTGGTTGAACGAGCAAACAAGCTACTCAGTAGAGTTTTACTCTGGTTTGGATTGAACTCCGGCAAATTGGACAAAGCTGAAGGTCTTTTCCACAGTCGCAACATGTCTGAAGAAAGAAAAATCAGTAAATACTAATATCCCACATGGACGATAGATTCATAGAAGTACAATTGGATGATGGCTAAAAAACACCGTTGGTCACCGAACTTTCTCTGTTTCAAATTAGCCAATGAACTCTCATTGTTCTTTTAGTTCCGGCACTTCGTCTACTAAATTAACGAAAATGATGATGTGAAAAAATGCATTAAAGGATTTTTCAAGACATATCATATTTTCCATTAGCCATAAATAGTTAATTAATTTTGGATGGAGTTAAATGAACAGCCTAAACTGGAACAGATTTTTTTCTTTTACTATATTAGAACAAAAAATGTTCGGCGACCAAAGTAATATAGCGGTATATATTGGGTGAAAAACTGGTTAACCCATTTACAATACCTGATGCCCACAACCAAATGCCAGGTCCTTTGGGTCACTAAGGCAAATAGGACAAATCTGTCCCACACCAAGAAAACTATCAGTCTATCAGCATATATTTTACCGACATTTACAATAAAAATGACACAAAAACAATTTATCCTAGTACTAGTAGTTTAATAAGCACTCCCAAGGTACCCACAAAAAGCAGAGGTATATAGAATTACCTGATTGTCGTAAGTTGAGCTCGGAGCAGATGGAAATGCATCAGAAGAACTGTTGGTATCATAATATGAGCTTGAACTCTGCTGAAAACTAGTTGCTCGGACAGGTTTCGAATTGGTGCCAGATGCTGCACCGTATGCTGGTGGTGGAAGAGGAACCCTCTCGGGAGCATTTCCATTTTGTCTGCCAAATCATGCATAAAAATGGATAATGAACACCAGATTAAGAGCAAACATCTAATAGACAAACATTTTAGCTTTTCTTCTTTTCTTCTTTTCTTATTTCACATTGTCGAGTATTATACCATCACCCTAGCAAATTAGCCAATAGGAATGAACCATGCATGCAACCCAGGTGCGCGCACAAAAAAAAAAAGGGTATAAAGTATAGATTACCCCAACAAATTGAGCTCCATTGTTGCTTTATATTGAGACGGAATTTCCATCAATGCCGCAAGAGCAAATTCTGTCTCTTTTCGTGATTGGTGCACATTTTTGCACATGATGTCCGTAAAATTGACAAACTAACAATGAAAAAAAGTTTGTCAGTCAAACGTACCTAATATATCCAAGTAACGTACCCGCTCATTAGAATTTACAATATATAACAAGCCATTAAAACTGACCTGGAAATTATCAAAGTCCCGAACTGGAATGTTATCATCAAATTCATTCATCATGTCCCAGGGTCCATCTCCAACCCCAACCAAAATGATAGACAATGGCAACTTGCTGACAACATTCGATCATTAACATTTTATGTTGGCAAAATGATCACAAAATTGACAGACTTACTAAGAAAGATGTGGAAAATTTACCTTGCTTCGACAATGGCTTGAACAGTTCTCTGCTCCTGCGGACTTAGCTGACTGAATTCAGTATCGACACTTCTAGTAACCTATGGGAATATACCATTTTTATCATAACGAGTTCATGCTTGAAATATTTACAAAATAATTTCTACCAAAATCACACAATGCGTCTCTTATGAGCTGTGTCCTTTATAACCATTCACTCCTGGTAAAAGCTATCTTGAAGAATTTTTTTCCCTTTCACTTGCTTAGAATGTTAAAAACCTTATATATGGACAAAATGAAGTACCTGCCCATCTGCAATAATCAGTAAAACATGGTATTGTCCTCTACTCTGCTTGACAATACTCATTGCCATTTCAATAATAGGGGCAAATGATGTTGGTCCTGAAGCAAAAGTGAGCAACAACTAAGCGCTATAGTCCAATTATGTCAAAGTCTAAAGCTAGGCTGCGAACCTCGACAGATAAGAGGTATCAAACCTGCAAGTTTTAAATGAGGAACAATCTCTCTGTAACGACTCAACACTTCCTCAAATCCGTTGCAAAATCTTTCATCAGGATAGAAGCTGAATATGTCTTGATCATGTGTGGATGCTGTCAAAATTCATAGGAAGATAAAGACAGGTTTTAACTTGTACTATTTGAATAAGTCTTCTTGTAACTTGAACTATTAGAATAAGTCAAATCTGAAATTTCAGAAACAAATCAAGTTAAAATGTAATACCATCTCCAAATCCAAAACAGGGAATCAAGTTGTCATCATCAAAAGCAGCCAAGGTCTTCCCAATGATGGATATTGCTTGTTCATAAGGGTTCAAACCACATCCAATGTGATGTAAGCTTCTACCATTGAATGACCTTTTACCTAATAACAGATCGTTCAAAATGCTTTACTGTACCTCATAATACTGAACAAGATTTCTAAACAAGAAAAAACCAATCTCAACCTGTCCATTCATTGCTCTTAGTGAAATCAATACCAACAATTAGATTTGAAGACTCAAGTCCAGCGCGTGCAAGAGCTTCAGTCACCTGAAGAAAATAGAGTGTCATACTTCTAAGTTATGTGAAAGGTAAAACATAAAAAGAAGAGAAAAATCACATTACGAAATATTTTTAGAAACTACGAAACTAATAGAAATAAATCAAAGCATCATATACATTAAAACTCTGACAACATGCACACTGCACTCAGAAGGTAAAATACTCAGAAGTTGAATGATTCAGCAATTTCTTTATCCTTTGGCATAAACTCTGGCCTTCAACAAGCCACCTAAGTGATAAATATTGGCCTCAGATTTATGTACGTATTAAAATTGGCGACCAGCAGCCAATTTTTATTCAGATATCTGTCCCAGTATAACGGCTTAAGTGGCATTTTTATTCTTATATTACTCTTAGTGGCCCACACTGTGAGGCCATAACTAAATAGGGCAAAATATAGAAAGTGCAATATCAATTTTGCAATATTCTTCTCAACTAAAAACATGTATATCAATCATACTTCAGAACAACTCTCCTCTTAAAATCAATATTTGCATTGCAATCTCCTATATCTCTCTACAAAGCTAGCTGAAACTTGAAAATGCATCCAGAGAGAGAGAGTTCATCTGGATATATTCCTCGAATCTAAACATTCCTTCCCCTATGTCTGTGCTTTTACCTTGAGTAATAATGGCTTTATGTAAGCTTAGTTTTACTTTTAATCTCAAAGCTTGTTTGTTCTTAAAGCTACCAGCAAACAGCCTGCAGAGTTGATAAAATGCATGCTATGTTCTGAAAAATTAAATGATGATGAGCGCATGAGTGATATAGCAATTCTGTAGGGTATAAATCTTCTTTTGCTTATTTTCCAATAATTGATTGAGAAACTACTTGCCTTCACTTGCTTAATCGTGTCAGTAGAGATTTTCAAAGTATTATTTAAAATAGAACCGCTATTTTATCCTATGCAGCATCAAAATGAAAATATAAGCTGTTTAGAAGATTCCATTTCAAGATACGAGATGAAGTTTTAGAAACATCTGTGCCAGGTATGCATGCAGAAAATCTCAGATTTCTAAGCATAATATTTGATTTTCCACATGTAATTACAAGGTAAAAAGAGCGAGGATTTCCTTGCATGTTATACATAAACAAACACAGGTTTTGCTAGATGAGATCGCAGGAAATTGTTGATTCCATGGAGTATATACCTACCTCATCTAACGAATTATACTTGTCCGCAATCCTTGAATACCTCCTGTCGAGCTTCTTTTGCAGTGCATGTGATTGGGATGGAGCCTCATAAATGGGAGGAGCATAGTACTGGTCTAGTGGTGGATATTCAGCTGAATATGGTTGCTGGACAGGGTAACTCTCAGCATATTGTGAAACTGATTGAAAAAAATCATAATTCCATGACGATGAAGAAGTAGACCGAGTTGATGAAGATTGCCTCCAACTCCTCCCTTCACTAGACGTAGAACTTTTGGCCCCCATCAAATCAATAAAAATTACCTACGAAAATCTCAAAATTCGTACAGTAGCCCAACCTCTTTTTCGCTATGTGAATCAAAGGAACCTGTACCAATCAATTATCCAGAAATCCAAAAACAAAAGTCAAATTTCAATTACATGAAAATATTGGTGCTCCTCTAGATCAAGATAAAAACGCCCCCAAATGATAGAATACATGAAAATATGAATTCAAGTTGAATCCTTAAAATGAATGCAATAATAGATCATAAGTTTCCATATAGTTTACGACAAGATACAATGAATTGTGAATTCCATAACTCATAATAGGCAAGGCAGCTAAGAAAGAGAAGATGACAGGTACCACAACTTCAAATAGACTCTTAAACACCAAGTCTCTTCCCCGAACTTCCAGACAAATACATATTACACATGTACAATAGCTAAATATTTGGTGAAATACTTTAAACTCCCCAAAGTTTTGAACTGCCTTGACAAGGATAAGCAAGAATCGTCAAGTGACCATTCAATTTATATATACATAGAGGAAATGAACAGAAGGTAATTTCAAGGAAAGAGGAAAAAGAAGTATAAATTGAATTATTACTTGGCAAATAAGCAAGAATCTTTAATTCCAGTCAACATCAATCTTTTCCCTTAAAATAGCTACCAGACTTTTACTTTCCAAAAACCCCCCACAAATCATGGCTAAATTAAGCAAGCCCTCAAGTGCTAATGCAGAACGATGTATATTTTTATATGTTAAGGGTAAATCTCAAGTTGCTTAAATATACATATATGAGTTAATTAAATTAGCACTCATTGAACTTGTAACTAAGCGTTCATTTGATCTACATTTTTTCTCCTCTAGAATCAAAAAATTGACCGTTGCTTCTGAATTCTTCTGACAACACACTGAGAACACTTTACCATTTATTACACATTTACAGAATGAAATCCCACATTTGCCCTTCCCAATGCCAAGAAAAAACCAAAACTAAAGGGCAGCAGGGGTAATCATGTAAATCGATGGAATTTGGCATTAATTCAAAGTAACTTGTCAGGAAATCATGTGCTGCAGGTCCCACCGTGATTTGAGGAAGAAAAATGCATTTTTTGGAGAATTATCCATTACTTTACTCAATGCTTCATCATAGCTAATTCCATGTATGCAGCCGGACATATATGTCCACATGGCACATGAATAATATCGGTCTCTTATAATTTTATTTATTTATTTTTTAAAATATTCCATGTATCTTCTTCTTCTCCAACAACTCAAACAAAATCCATTCTTCCCCAAATCGCCTTTCTCTCCTGTGCCTGTAATCTGCTTCTTTGATTCCCAGGTCACATGGAATTTTTTTAGTTCCACAATATCATTGTCATCATCATGTGGAGCATCTTCCGCCCAACCTTATGTATTGCTCTAGGAAAGCAGAGCTCTTCCATCCCACAATCTTATTAAGGGAGCAACGATAGTTGCATTCATCCCCCCTTTGTGAGTGGTCAACCAATGTTGTACAAGTAGCATAGTTCGAAAGTAAACGGGGGGGTCCACCACGAAGCTGCACCTCGATTTTTCTCAAATTCACCATCGAAACACCCAAAGGCAAAAATCCCCAGCAACAGAAGTGCTGCTCTTGTCCAGGAGAGGAAGGTAATTTCGGGGAAAAGATGATGAGGGGAAGAAGGTGATTTGAGAATAGAGCTGTTTGAAAATTTGGAGAATATTAATGGAATTTTTTACGGAAAAAAAAAATGTATAAGAGGTGGATATGATACATATGCCACGTCATTTTTTATCAGCCATGTAGACATATTTGTCCAACTGCATCCATTTTTTATAAACGCCCATATTGAAGATTGCACTATAGTATCAGAGCAGTCGCATTTCAAGACACAGTCTTGCTGGCAGGTTAACAAGGTTAATTTTTTAAGATGAACCCAGAATCGGGAACATACACAAACACGTTTCTGTACACATAATGAGAGAGGGACAGGCCTG
This sequence comes from Osmanthus fragrans, assembly GCA_019395295.1. Classification (NCBI taxonomy): domain Eukaryota; kingdom Viridiplantae; phylum Streptophyta; class Magnoliopsida; order Lamiales; family Oleaceae; genus Osmanthus; species Osmanthus fragrans. Next base: position 13,208,266 of record CM033357.1, on the reverse strand, counting down.
AATGACTGAAAAAGATGCTCCTGAACTGCAGCATTTCTTTTCTAAGAGTTGTTGCTAGATTTCAATGGAGAATAAGAATCGTTTGAAAAATGATGATTAATTGGGGGGAAAGCTAAAAGGGAAAAGACCTTTCCAATTACTTTTAAAAGACAGCGAATATTGACGGGCACATCAAGGGGCGTACTGCGCAGGGAGGGGGAAGGCCCATTTAATTTTAATGTAAAAAAATAAAAAATAAAAATTCTTACTGGCTCCGCGCACCAGGAAATTTCGTGGATATTTTTGTGCGATTAATTTTTAAGGGGATTATGGAGATGGGCACAAGGAAATTTCGTGGATGTTTTGTGCGATTAAGAATTGAATAGGGACTTTTTAAGTGGATTACAGAGATTTGTTGGGACTCGTCAGAAATCATTTGTATACGGTGTAATATTAGTAAGGTTGTCAATTTGATGGCTCGTGACTCAGTTCGAGAAAAGCTCAAACTGGCTCGACTCGGTGGCCCCAGCCACTTAAAAAAAATTAAATAAATTTTCAGCAGGCAACTATAGTAAAAGCTACTGTAGCCGCCTGCAGCTATCACGATTCACGTAGATGCCTTGTTAAGGCAAAAGCCATCATCCAATACGTTGACCAGGTTCTTATTCATGTACATATGAATACAAGGCAATATAATGCCTTTATTTAATGGATTTTGCTACATGTATTCTTTGACTTATTTTTTGATTTATTCGACTTTACTTTTTCTTTCACATAGAGGTCAACGTGAGACCCGACCTTCATGTGTGGAAAGAAGTGGGATCGGATAATTTAAAGAGTATGTCAAAGAGTACAAATGGTTTAATCCTTATTTCACAACTGAGCTTGACGCAAGTGAAATGGATAAAAACTCAATTATTTCATGCTTTCTTCTTCACAACAAGTACCTGGCACTTGGCATTGTGAACACAGTCAGGAAAAATATACGTGTAAAAGTTACAATAAAAAGAAAATATGCTTATTGAAGAAAACATAAAAATGGGACAACAAAGGACCAAGTTGTCATGCCTAGCACCTAGCTATTCGTTCCATTTAGGAATGTCAACGAATCGAGTCAATTCGAGCTAACCCGCGAGCCCAAATCTCGAATGTATGAATTTCCTATAAATATAAGTATGGCCCCGTTTGATCCACATTTTCATTTTCATTCTCATTCTTCTACCCATTTTCAACCACACATTTTTCAGAAAATATTTTTTTCCATCACATCAATAACTTTTCCTTATTTTTGAACTACACATTTTCCATCATATCACTATTTCAAAATTCATTCTTCCTCAATAATCTCTATCAAACACACTCTAAGTAGGAAAGTTAAAACTATGAAAAATATTCTAGTTTTTTCATTTTAGAAAATTGTATAATTGACTAATTGTATGAATTATTAAGTATATATATAGAATTTATCAATTTTAAATCTTTGGTATATATAATTTCAATTGTTAAATAATATGTAGAATTATTAAGTATGCTTAGATTTCGCTGATACTCGTAGAGCTTAAAGCTTGACTTTCATTTCTAATTACATTTCACGTTTTTTAGAAAATTGGTCTTAGATCATCATTACGTCCTAACTTCAAATAAACTCTAAACGGGTTAAATTCACCAATGATTATCCAATTATGTATTTAGTGTCACCTTAACCACCCAATTTGATTTTGTATTATCATGGTCGCTCAACTTTATATTTAGTGTCATCATGATCACCCAATTTCATAAAATGTTTTATCATGACCATCCAATTTCATATGACATTTCACCATACCCACACAACTTCTTTTCACCATTTTCACTCAATTTAAAAGCTGTAAAACGGTAGTTTTGCATTATATATAAAATAAATTTTAGAAAAATAATAAAATTTATTTTAAAAAAATAATAAAATAAAAAGTTATTTAAAAAAGTTACTTAAAAATATATAATAAAATAAAAATGTTTTTTTTTTCTAAAATAATTTTTATTTTATTTTATTTTTTAAGTAATTTTTTTTTAATAAGTTTTTATTTTATTTTTTAAAAAAAATTATTTTATATATAATGCAAAATTATTGTTTTACCCTTTTTACAATTAGTGAAAATGGTGAAATAAAATTAGATTACCATAGTAAAACATTATATGAAATTGGGTAGTCATGATTGAATGTATTATGAAATTGGGCCTATGTTTGATCCCATTAAATTAAATTTCATTACATTTCATTTTTTTCTCTCTTATTTTCAACCACACAATTTTTCATAAAATAATATTACACGTAAATCGAAAAATTTTCCTTCCTTTTCAACCACTCATTTTTTTTAAAAAAAAAAACACTATTCCTCCCATTTTCATTCCAAAAAATGGGGGCCAAAATGGGCTGGGTGATCATGATGAAAAAAATCAAATTGAATGATCATGATGATATTAAATACAAAATTGACTGATCATTGATGGATTTAACCTACTCTTAAACACCAAGTCTCTTCCCCGAACTTTCGGACAAATACATATTACACGTGTACAATAGCTAAATATTTGGTGAAATACATTAAACTCCCCAAGTTTTGAACTAGTACCTTGACAAGGATAAGCAAGAGTCGTCAAAGTGACCATTCAAAATGAACAGAAGGTAATTGCAAGGAAAGAGGGGAAAGAAGCATAAGTTGAAAGATAACTTGGCAAATAAGCAAGAACCTTTAATTCCAGTCAATGCCACATTAATCCATCAAATAATTACTTGTCATGTGTATATTACGTAAGATGACTACTAATAGCATTACTCTTCTTACTTATTAGCTACAACACTTCTACTTTCAGAAAAAAAACCCCACAAATCATGGCTGGATTAAGCAAGCCCTCAAAAGCTAATGCAGAAGTCAGCAGAACGATGTATATTTTTAAATGTTAAGGGTAAATATCAAGTTGCTTACAGAAGGAAGATTTCACTATGGTATCAGAGCAGATGCATTTCAAGACACAGTCTTGCTGGCAGGTTAACAAGGTTGATTTTTAAGATGAACCCTTGACTCAGTAACAAACACAAACATGTTTCTGTACAGAAAATGCAAGAGGGACAGACCTGAATGACTGAGAAAGATGCTCCTGAACTGCAGCGTTTCTTTTCTAAGACTTGTTGCTAGATTTCAAAGGAGAATAAGAATCGTTTGAAAATGATGATTAATCGGGGGGAAAGCGAAAAGGGAAAAGAACGTTCCAATTACTTTTTAAAGACTGCGAATATTGATGAGCACGTGGAAATTTCGTGGATGTTTTTGTATGATTAAGAATTGAAAAGGGAATTTTTAAGTGGATTACAGAGATTTGTTGGGTCTCGCCGGAAATTAATTGGGTACGATAGGCTTTACATGCCACACAGAAACTGACATGTTTGTCAACTACTGCGAGTGGCATGTTTGGCTACTGTTAAACTGAGTTAAAGTTTTTTGTTAAATGACTTCATTTTATAGGGAAAATTAAGGAGAGTCATAAATATGTGATACGTAATCACATGATAGAGACGGATGACGTCCAAGTCGCATGTGATTTACAAGATACTTAAAGTTGTTGGGAAAAAGCATTAATTCATGTTTAATAATTTTTTTATAAAAATTGATGAAGCTGCTCTTTGGTGTGGATTAATATTTATATTTTAATTTAAGTTAAAACTAATAATTAATTTTTAATTACATATTTTATGGAATTTATAATTTTTCAATCACACATTTCATTAACTTTTATAATTAAACTAAATGTACAGAAATAGGGTTGATAGAAAAAATACAAAAGTTTCACATGATATGGGATCCATGTGTTTCAAAAATTGGCAAAAATAACCCCACCCACCCTATGTGTTTGTGTTAGTAGAGGCCTTGTGAACCAGGGCTTGTACCTGAAGCTTAACTATAATTTTTATTAAAATCTACTAAAAATTTGATTTTAATTTTCATCAGACAGGGACGAAATGTGTCAGAGAAAGATTGATAAAAGTTGTGAATTCATATAAAATATGTAATTAAAATTAACTGTTGAATTTGACTTAAATTTTTGTCAATTTTTTAACTAAAAAAAAAAAAAAAAACAAGGGTTAAAGAATTAATGTGGAGAATCAGACTTTATGCGACTTTCACAAGTGTTATTAGTGTCCATATTACAATAGAACCAAATTCACATATTTAAAATCGAGGATTTAGAGCTTTTAAAAATTGGAGAACCAAAACAACTCTAACGTCGACGGGGAGCCTCAATTCTCGAACGTTGCTCTCAATCTCAGAATAAATAATCTACTTATTTTTAATTTGACTAATAAATTAAATTGTTTATTTTACTTATAAGTGTAAGACCAAATAGATTAAGCACTTATAAGAACCTAAATTATTTTGAACTTCTACCAAATTATATTTGGAATGCAAATCATTAAATAAAAATCGAAATCGAAATAAACTCGTCTAAACATATCAATTGAAGAAATGATTGTCCAAATAAAAGGATGCAATCTTAACAAATTTAACTTACTAAAGAAACTTGAAATTTTCGGACATGAAATCTGAACACCTAAAAGTGTATACTTTTTTGAAAATGAAATAAAACAAAGAAGTCGTCGATTTTATATATTGCAAATATACTGATCGTAACAAGTAATAAAGTTGACCTAAGAGTTCTAATCACTTCCATGAAAACTTCTATCTAACTAATTATTCAATTATTCTTAACTTCAATTCGATTGATAACAAATGAAATTATTTTTTTCTATCCTAAATACTCTAAATCTACAAAAACAAATTAAAATGTGTTTTTATATGATGGTTAAGTGTTAGGATTGACGAATTCACCATAATTATCCCATTTATTTCAATCATTAAATTTTATAATAATTAATTATGTGTGCCCGATCTAATTCTCTAAATTAATTTATTTATACTCTCGAATTCAAACCAATAATACATAATTAAGTCAATTTCACTATATTTTTTTGTGAATCCAAATAAACCTTAATGAAGAGCATTCAATCACCGAAGAATTCATGTAACGACCGTGACAACTATAAAGTGTATGTTTAACTTTTATCTAAATTGCAGGTTTAACTACGTGGCATAAATAAATAATTCGCCTCTCGACGTAATTATCAAATACAAATCAATGAATTAGAAGCCAATTATTCCAAAGTATTAAGAATATAAATAAAAACAATTCACGGCATCAATTGGGAATTTAAAACTTTTTAATTAAAATTAAGGTTCAAAATTAGGATATAATTATTCATCCTAATAAATTACTTAATTACACATCATGGGGGAATAAATTAAATTACATCAACCGATATTAAGGAAAACTGGAAAAAGATGAAGATCTTGCACAAAAATTCGCCTTCTTCTTTTAAAGACCTTGAAACACAACTTCCTTATTGATTTCTTGATTTATCACTCTTGTAGGGCATATATTGTATGTCGTTTCAAAATCTTAGCATATGATTATTAACTAGTTGAAATGTCAATATATCATCTTAAAGTTCTAACTGAGTTGACACTGTCGACGGAGAAAGAGTGTCGGGATTTTGTTAATTGAATATAATTTATAGATTGCCATTTTGTATGAGTTTGGCTATTTTAATGAAAATAATTTTTAATGTTCTTATTTACATAGGAGCGCGGTCCAATCGATTGATAATCATCTTCGCCTTGAATATCATCTTCGCCGATGGGATCTCATATCCTCCATCCAAACACCTTCCATGTGGATCTCCTGGACACAATTAGAGTCATTATTTTGATAACTGTATGTACGTCTGACTAGATTTATCAGAGAGGAGGTGGGTGCGTTGCAACAAGAATTGAGAGAGAAGGTATGCGCTCTATGATGAGAGTTTGGGAAGGAGGTAGGGGCATTGCGAGGTCATTTAGTAGACCTTCAGGATGAGGTCGCAAATCTACAGTGTAATATAGCAAGCAGACAAGGGGGTGACAGACGAGATGATAGAGAGGGTGACAGAGAAAATGGTCACAGGGGACGTGTCCCACCATTGTGGACAGAGGAGGATGCATTATAATTATTTTTATTATCTGTAAAGCAAGATGGGGTGTCCCCGATGGTGATGTAAGAGGTGGCAGAGGAGGAAATGACGGAAGGGGTGGCCCCGATGACGGAGGAGGTGGCGATCCCCGGGGTGAAGGGTGGCAGTCCACAAGAAGGAGGCGTCCCTGAGGAAGAGCGGGTGCTCAGGACGGAGCGGACTCCAGAGGAGATAGCAGATGAGGAGAGGACACCCGTCATGAAAGAGGATAAAAAACTTGATGTTAACGTGCAGGAGCAAGTGGTGGACAAGAATTCGAGATTGTCATCACAGTACGTCGTTTCTTCCTTTACAGCTGATGTGCAGACAAGAGAGTTCATGGACAAGACGTACTCCAATCTCTTCCAAGAGGTAGACCTTGCAAATGGAAAGCGTTCGAGATAAAATTGAGAAGAATTATGTTCAGGTAAATATTTTATGATTTTAGTAAAGTACGCTAATTCATCTATGCTTCTTTTAACATTTTTTCTTTCTCTTTTTTCGGAGCCGATTATTCGATAGCTCAAAAGACAATACCTGAAACTTATAAGTGGTTTCAATAATGTAAGTGTAACATCACAATTATTTATTATGTATACATAATTTGCTTAGATGGATTAATTACTAAAGTTTCTAATTACAAATTAATATCATTAATCTTAATGCTAAAGCATCATTATTCTCGACTCCCTTTCTTCTTTTTGTTAGTTAAAGTCTAACGGGACTAACTGCTACTTGCAATTACTAATTAATAATTAACAAACACTGAGTGAGTTTAATCTTTGTGGTTGGTTGCATGATGGCATTTTCCCTTCAACCCTAATCTTACTCTTGCTCCATACTTTTTCATTTAAGTGTAAAAGTTTTCTACAAGTTATGCTCATAAATGAAGTCAATGATATTCATTATATTAAAGGAAAAAATTAATCGCTTCCACATTTATAATTTTAAGAGAAAATGAAATCATAATATTTTCAAAACTAAGTATTTAGATTTGGAGGTGTTACACGACATGTCACACGAGAGTATTTATTCAGTTAGTAATAAATTAAGAGAAGCTAGACACATCGTCCTTTGACTTAGGGTAAAGGGTATCAAATGGTCAATCAAGGATTTAAAGGTCGAACCAACCTAGTGTTACATATATATTACATATAATATATTATTTGAAAGAAATAATTAAATTGAGATAGTTGACTAAGTTGTAAATATTGTGAAACTTATATGGGAGGTCGGTGATTTGAATCACATTCTATGCAAATATTTAAAGAGAAAATTACCTAAAACCGTTCTTTTCAAAATTACAATTCAAAAATAAGTGGGTAAAGTTTTACAATTCAAAAATCAGGTGGTAAAAACGATTATTAATTAATATTATAAAACTAAAAATTAATTTATATACATCCCACCCCACCCCACTCCACTCCACCCCCACCCCACCCACACACCCCAAATCCCTAAATCGGCAGATGAATCTCTCTCTCTCTCTTGCATTCTCTCTCTTCCTTCTCCGATGATGGCGACATAGAAGGTGGTGGCGATGGTGGCTGATCGCGGTGATGGTCGCTGATCATCGTCGATGACTTCTCTCTCCTCGACAGAAGATCCCACAGTGGTGAACGTGGTGAAGCAGTCGTCGCTCCTCCAAACAGCAATTATTGCACACATTGGCGAAGGAATTGGTGGTGCGAAGGAACTGCTGGTGCAATTGTCCATTCAATTGGGTCGAACCAGAAGGTGGTGTGTCTGGCACAGGCTCGAGATCCGGCTTCAGCTCTGATGGGGGAAATGGGCTTAGGCTGCGATGAAGAGAGGAGATGGCTCAGGCACTGGTGGAGGCGAAGACAGCTTATGCGTCAGTGGAGGTGGAGACAGCGACTAGATGTTGCAGAGCTACCACCAGCACCGCGATCTTGGCATATCTCGAACTATGGTGATGGGGTGCTAGTTGGAAATTGGTGGTTGCGATGGTGGTGCGGATGGCGACGATGGTGGAAGTAGCGCCGATAGCAGTGCGGTGACAGCGAGATGTTTGAATCTGCAGTTTTTGGTTTTTTATTTGAATTTGCCCGAATCTGCCATTTTTTTATTTTAATTCGGTCTACTGTTCGGTGGTCGGTGGTAGTAGTTCTTGTAGTGGATTGTTTGTGTGTGGAAATGGCAGGGGTGCACGATCTGAGGTCGATTTTTGGGATTTTTTGGTTTTTGATTAGAACTACTGTGCGGCGGTTGGCGGTGGTGGTGTTTGCGGCGGGCGATTTGTGTGTGGGATGGCATGGATGTCGGGGCGATCTTATTTGGAGTCAACTCTGTGATCGGATACGTTTTGATGCTGGCAATCATGTATTTCAATGCCGGAGTGTTTATTGCAGTGGTGGTGAGATTTGTTGTTGGGTACATGGTTTTCAAGGGCGACGATGAGGATGTGGTGGTGATAGAAGATAATTCATGTGCTTATCAAATTAAAGGTGTTAAGAAGGGATGCATTGGAGGTGATGGTGTGGTGGATTGTGATACTTGTATGCAGTGCGCAAATTTGTTTGTGGTGAATGCGACCAAATATGTGCTTGTTGTGACTATTTGTGATCAATTTCGTGTTGATTGTGACCGGTTGTGTCTTGAGATTGACATAGTCACAGACAATCACACTCAATATAAATTTGGTCACAGTTCGTCACACTGAATACACAGTTGGTCACAGATAACAAAGTCAGTGAATTGGTACAGGTATGGTCACGGATAACACAATTACAAATCTGATCTACTATGCATCACTACATCCATCACATTTTTTTAGAGATTTTTCTATTGGCGTCGTTGGAGCAGTTTGTTGTAGTGGTCGGAGCCGAGTAGTCGTCGGAGTAGTTTGCTATAGTGATCGGAGCCGGAGCCGGAGCCGGAGCTGTCACCGGAATGGTCGTCAGGGTCATCGTAATATTCGTCGGAACGGTTATTCACCTACTTTTGTGTGTGCTTGCTTCCATAATTTTATTACAACAGTGAGTGGAAGATGTACCATTTCATGCCTTTTTAATATTCTTAAATACAACAAATATAGTTCCAATCACAGCAACCACCACTCCTGTAATGATGAGGCCTGAGTTTCTATTCTTTTTCTCTTCGTTGGCTTCCTCTCTCTTTTTCTCTTCCTCCTTCAAATAAGAATGTTTCATCCGTAAGGTTACAAATCCAATAGAACTAATTTAAAAAAAAAAAAAAAAAAAGGAAAAAGTCGTCGGAGCGACCGTCGGACCGGTCGCCGAACAGTTGCCAGACTGATCGTCGGAGAGGTACCGGAGCTGGAGAGGTGGAGGGAAGGAGGTGTAGTGAGGTGATAGGATGAGGTGGGTGAGGTGGCATTGGGTGTAAATAATTAATATATATTATATTTTAATTTAATATTTAATAAATCTATTTACCACCTAATTTTTGAAATAATTAGACAAATTTGTTGGTTTTGAAAAATGATTCTTATATGTAAGATTTGTGTATTGTTCCCTTATTTAAAAGTCTATGATTGGACATCGAGCTTTTGGGCTTTTTTGACTAATATTTTGACAAAAACAATATTTTGGAGATTGGGCGGGTGAGTTAAGTACAATTTGGCTAGTGGTGGGCTAATGGGCTAACTTATTGGATTTAGGCTTTGGCAGCACTGGACTACAGCCCTTTACTACCTCTTCCCCTATCCGCCCATGTGCGCACCTTCATCAACGAGGATAGATGTTTTGAGTAGTTTGAGGATTATGGATAGGACCTCAGAGAGAGAGAGAGAGTTTTTAGATATATTTTTTTTTCTTAGGGTGCGTCTAATTGCTAATATTTTCTATAAAAATGTGTTTTTTTTTTTTCACTCAAATTATTACTCTTGTGATGTTTAATTGACATTTTTTTTCACGAAAAATATTTTTCATATTTTTGATCATGTGATCATATTTTTTTTCAAAATCAAAGAAAATACTTTCTTTGGGAGAAGTAGAATTTTATTTTCCAGGGAACTGGCTCTCTCTTTCTCTCTCCCATCTATCCACCATCTCTCATCTACTCACCAATAAAAATAGACAAATATAATATTTTTTAGGTTGAAAACTAAATCAATTAAACACATTTAATTAATAATTTTCATATAAATAAGTTCTAGGCAATTGAATTGTTTAAAATTTATTTTTTTTCCATGCAAATTTAATGTTTGCAATCAAACGCATTCTTAGTGTTTTTTTTGATTATTCTCAAGTTGTTCTCAATTTACAGAGTAGTCTTTCAAAAAATGAGAGAGCAAATTTTTCCATTTTGCGATGGATTGATTAAATACAGGCGAGAAAAAATCTGTTTGCTTGAGTTTTTTTTTTTTTTTTTTTTTTTTTTTTTTTTTTCTTTATACGCTTGTTCGTGTAACTTAGAGCTCTTCCATGGACACAGCAAAGTACATGTCCCTTACCCCTTTCGTGGCACACTATAAGTTGAGATGGATTAATTACTAATGTTTCTAATTATAAATTAATATCATTAATCTTAATGCTAAAGTATCATTATTCTCAACTCCCTTTCTTCTTTTTGTTAGTTTAAGTCTAACGGGACTAACTGCTGCTTGCAATTACTAATTAATAATTAACAAACATTGGGTAAGTTTAATCTTTGTGGTTGGTTGCATGATGGCATTTTTCCTTCAACCCTACTCTTGCCCCATAGTACAAATTAAGTAGATAGTCGATAGTTGTCTCAAATAAAACGCAGATACAACTCATCATCATTGTGTTAAAATCATGATTAAATCCAAATTTCAAGCCGTCTTTTAGATAAACATGACCATGTGTATGGATTGAGCCATAGTAGTTTAAATCCTATTTAGAAATCATAAAAAAAAACCTAGCATCATGACAAAAATTAACGTATATATGCACACAAGTAACAATTGGTAAGAGTAACATGTTACTTAAAGTAGGCAACATGTCACATGAGAGTAATTATTCAGTAAGTAATAAATCGAGAGAAGTAAGACACATCGTCCTATTACTTAGGGTAAAGGGTATCAAATGGCCAATCAAGGATCTAAAGTTCGAACCAACCTAGTGTTAGATATATATATATATATATATATATAATAATATAATTAATATGTCAAAGAAATAATTAAATTGATATAGTTGACTGAGATGTAAATGTTGTGAAACTTTGGTGGGAGGTGGGGGATTTGAATTACATTCCATGCAAATATTTAAAAGTGACATTGAGCTTTTGGGCTTCTTTGACTAAAATAAATAAATTCGATTCTAGTATTAATTTATTATTATGGAGTAATATTTAAGTTCAGAAAATCATTTTTTATTGCTGAACAATTGATTTGATCGTTGTATTATGAAAGTGATTGTATCAAAAGTTCATAATAGTGAAGAGCAGCATGCAATTTCACTGTATGATATCATACACCACGAGTCTCGATTATTAGATAAGTTTTTTTATTTTCTGCATTTTATTTTTCTGCAATAATATCTGCAACTAAGATATGAACTAAAAACAAAATTTTACATGTCAACTATCCATTATTTTTAACATCCAGGTCATCATATTAAGTTAATTAAATTGACAATAGTGGACACACTGACCAGGTTTGCAAGAAAATCGAAGTTGGATGACTTGATTATAAGAAATTGAGAGAAACGACTAAATGTACATGAAAATGGAAGTTGGATGACCTGATTGCATCAAATCGAAGATGTGTGATCTAGATACAATTCCTCTCAAAGTTGGGTTACCCTTTAAACCTTTATAATTTATATATAATATTTTTGTCTAAAAAAATGCTTAAAAAGTTCTCCATATTCCATAGCAATGATTCAAGATATAGTCATCATTTGAATGTCATCTTTACTTTATTTTTCTTTTATCCAAAATTTTGCACTTTCTGCGTGATGAGTTAAGAAATCTTGAAAAATAAGTACTTTTTCCGCGTGTCGTGTCTCGTGACACAGCTTTCTTAGCATGTTTTTTTCTTTCATTGATGGAATGTTTTTAACTATTTTATATTTCAAGGACATAAATTACTATAAAAGAACAAAACTCCACTAGACAAGGCGAAATTCATGCATTTAAATCCAATTCAGAAATCACAAAAAAAATTGTAGCAACATCGAGGATCGACCGCTAGAAGCCTTCGACTGACCTAGAACATATATTGTCCGAGGGACAAGTCGACACACTAAGAGTCCAATCGACTTATCCTCGAGACAACAAAGCAAGACAACAACTCATTAGGTGAAACAAACTAGAGTTTTCGTACTTGTGAAAGATTTGAGATGGAATTCTCAACAATTTTATTTTTTGGGATATTGGTCTCATTTGTGTGCACTGTGAAAGCTGCTGAGAAGATGATAGATTTCCCACCTTGCAACTACCCGGCAATATATAACTTCGGTGATTCGAATTCAGACACAGGCGGGATAGCAGCGGCATTTTATCCGATGGCAGCACCCTGCGGTGAGACGTACTTCCATAGACCAGCCGGAAGGGGTTCCGACGGGCGCCTGATCATTGACTTCATTGGTAAGAGTTTCATGATCCATTTCCCAGAAAAACTCTGTAATTGTTTAGTACCTAATTTTGAACGACTACACAATTTATTTAATAATTTCAGTATTATCTAATTTTCCTTACCAAACAAGCTATTCAAGTAGTATCATTCTACTTGTCGATTTGTTGGTAGATGCAAATCCATCGCGAGGCTGTTTGTGACGTGCAATTTTTCTATTTCATGTAGCGGATTATTTGGGGCTGCCATATTTGAGCTCCTACTTGGATTCAATAGGAACTAGTTATCAGCATGGGGCAAATTTTGCAACTGGAGGAGCAACCATTATGAGGCCGAATGAATCATGGTTTGAAAATGGCGAGAGCCCTTTCCCTCTCGAAATCCAAGTCGAGCATTATTCTCAGTTTAAAGAAAGAACAGCTTATTTCTACAATCGAGGTCATCTCACAACCCCCCCCCCCCCCCCACGCCCATGTAATTAATGGGAGGCAAGGCTAGAATGCTTCCTTCATTGTTATCATTTTCTAATATATATATACGATGTAGGATCAAAGCCTATCCCCAACTCATCTCTTAAGAGGGAGACCTAAAAGGCTAAAACCCTCTTCTTAGGATTGTGACTTTTGAGAAAACAAAAAAATATTAATAATAAAAAGCTAAATCCCAAACTCATCTCAAGAATTTAACAATATGTTTGATACATAATACTAGACAATTGTCGACAAAAAAAATTTACCGTCTCTTCTTTTATTTTATCAAGTCTCATATAGTAGAACGTACAGATAATGATCTTACTTAGATATGGATTTATGTTTGTGAATTCAGACAAGGGCGATTACGGTAGCAGCAGACTCCCTAAACCTGAGGACTTCTCCAAGGCTCTTTTCACCCTTGATATAGGGCAAAATGACATTGCTGCTGCTTTTAGGAAGAGTAGTATTGAATTTCAGCAAGTCACTGTACACAACATAGTCAGCCAGTTTACAGCACAAGTCCGTGTAAGCTCTCGTGTCAATCACTTCCATTTATTTTTGGGTTCACAAGGTTATTACTTCAGTTTTGTGTGCGCAAGAGAATTGTAAGAAAAACTTTTGTATCCTCCTCTCTCCATTACACGAAAAATCTACTATCAAATGAAAGTAGCTCACATATTCTGGATGAATCACTATGAATCAGTGTGTTTTGCACAATTTCAAATGGCTTTCTAATTATTACTTGAAAGTAAGGATTAAGGCTTAATCCATAACAAATTGGTAACGGTACTATAAAATTTTGATGATATGTCATGTGTATGATAGGATCTCTACAACAAAGGAGCAAGGACATTTTGGATACACAACACGGGTCCTATAGGATGCTTGCCGGTAAACACGATTAAAGTCCGAGATCCTCCGCCCGGGTATCTTGACCAGCATGGTTGTATCGAAAGCCAGAATGATATGGCTTGGCAATTCAATAAACAACTCAAGGTCGAAATTGTGAAGCTAAGGACAGAACTTTCTGCAGCTGCGATAGTATATGTGGACATGTACAGAGCTAAGTATGAACTAATAAGCAATGCCAAAACTGAAGGTAATTATTTTCAGCATGCAACTAAAGTATAATTTTTTTTCCCTCCTTTTTGAATAGTGGGCACCTTCTATTCAGATCACAAACTCGTTTTAAAAAATGCGTTTTACAGTATATGGGCCCCTCGTACAGTCAAGACAATTTAGATGGCTACTTCCAATAAAAGAATAAGTTTTGGCGAAAAGGAAATTAAACGTGGCCTTTGTTTTTAATTTAACATTTCAAAAATCAAATTTAACTTTATTCTTTCAAAAATGAAATTTTAACTATCCTTTAACGGTTTAACCTGTTTCCCGACGTCACAATTCACACTTCACCACTGCCGCCTGCTGCCATTACTCCCACCACCACCACCACCACCCCGTCACTTCCTAATCACTTCCTGTTGTATAATGCACCGGAGTTGAAGAAGAAACACACCAAAAACCAGCAACAATGTGATATACACCGGAATAAAACCTGAAGGCCCGAACGTGTAATCGTTGCCCTTAAACCATATTTGCCCCATCTCCGGATTGATGAGATGCTTAAGGGTTTACGGCAAATGGTTTGTAGGATTTTATGCTTAAAGGTGACACGCCCAAAAGGGGGTCAAAATAATTATTCCTTACTTTTTTAAAAATGTGTCGTTCAGTAGTAATGTGCAAGTAAGGGTCATTCCCGCAGAGGATTGTTTTCAATTATGCCAATTGCAATAAGAAAATAAAAATGTGCAAATAAGTAAATGGAGGGGGGTTGGGTTTGATTTAAACTAAAGAAAGTAATAAATGCATAAAGTAAAAGACTAAAATAAAAAGGAAATAAAGGAGTGGAAATGTGATCGAGGGATATTTCTTCGCCACTAGAATGATTTTTCTTTCAATGTTCGCAAAAGATTTTCGTTCAAAAGATTAACAACAATTTGAGAATAATCACAAGCGCAATTACCTCCAACTCTCCTTAATTTTAGTTGAATAAGAAATGCTTCGTTACCCAACCCTAATCATCAAACAACCTAGGAAAAGCTTCGCTAGATTTAATTCAACGAAAGCATTAACACGAGAAAGTCAAATTGAACTAAGCGCAAACTCGCGAGCTCGGTTTACTCACTTAGGTATTAATCCAAAAATACATTCAAAGGAATAGCGATTACGTACTACCGTCAATTGAAATGCATTTGCCACTAGGTTTTGGAATAAATAGCAATTACGGACTACAAATCCCAAAATAGCGAATATTGTATCAACTCAATCATCTAGTTTTTGCTAAATAATCAAGAATAACAATGAACACATTAAGCACAAAGGATTAAACACATTAATCTCAAGAACACATTAAAGCACAAATCAATAGAAATTCATTCTAGGGTTCCAAAATAACCCACAATCACAATAGGTTTATCTATCCATAGAGCATTTACATAAACCCAACAAAATAATTACAAAACAAAGATGAAAACGAGATTAAAGGAAAGGAAAAGCTTATTGAAAGAGGTAGATGGATGAAGTCTTCTCTATCAATGGAGTCTCCTCTTCTTCTTCCCCATTTTCACTATTGTAGATGAAGGAGAGAGCACCAGATTTTCTCCATGTTTTTGGTCGGCTCCTCCTCACTTTGCTTGCCCTTGAAATGGTCCCAAAAGGTAGTATTTATAGTAGGTTGAAGGTAGGAGGTGATTTGGATTGAAAACGGGTCAAAAATCACGTTTTCGCGCTACCCGGGAATTTGGGCGCCGTGGCGCCCAGATCCGGCGCCGTGGCGCCCGGCATTCTGCAATTTACTATTTTATGGGCGCCATGGCGCCTATTTCCTGCGCCGTAGCGTGGGTCAATCTGAAAATTTATCCTATTTTATGTTTTTGAGCGTCGTGGCGCCCATCTTCGACGCCATGGCGCATGGCTTGCTGAAACATTGATTTACACACCATTTTTTCACCACTTTCAAGCCCCAATTCAATCACCATTTTTTCATGGTTTAGATCGCGCCAAATCTTGGAGTATTTCATCTTTAATTCTTTTGGCTCAATTCTTGCTCAAAATCCCTCATAATCTTCAATCAACTTGGGATACCACCTATAGAACAAAAGGAACAAAATAAGTTAAAACTAACATATAAAAACTAACAACTATATAAGTTTAACGGCCTAAATGAGTGCGAAATCCGCACTTATCACACCCCCAAACTTAAATCTTTGTTAGTCCTCGAACAAAACTATAAAAACAAACAAACATGCAACATACATATAAAAATCAAACAAAAATACTATATAATAACAAAAAAAATTCTATAAAGGTTGGATAGTTCGCCGATTTGCCTCAATTCTTACATATGCTAGTAACTTATGAAATGCACACAAAGAATGATTGGAATTTTTTTTTTTTTGAACCTACACCATGTTTGACTCGTGTGTGTGTTGTCATTCCAATTCATCGCATTACACAGGTTAGTGGTGTTCCCGACCCTCAAAATGGTCAAATTTCCCTTTCTCGCTCGAGGGTTGCGCACTCCCCCAAACTTGATATTTTCACTCTAGCCCCAAGGTGTCGAAAACATAGAGTTGCTCTCAAATCACTCAATCTTTCCCTCTCAAGTTTGGTTGGATCGAACCGGTAGAATTTGATCATTTAGTCATGTATTATTTTACCATAAAACCTTGAGTGCTTAAACTACAAATATTCATTAGGCAATTAACGCACAATTCACCAATCATTCAATCAATAGCACAAAGGATATAGCATCCATTTTCTTTTGCTTCACTTTTTTTTTCTTTTTCCAATGTAGGTAGTTCACGCTCCGGTCCCTAAGGGTAGCCTTCTTCATTGGTAGATCGTCTCCTACACATTGAAGATGCATAGGACCAGATTACTCAACGCTGACTCACACTCCTTAAGACGGGCAACTTTTTCCTACAGATTTTTTTTTTCTATTCGATTGGGATAGAAACAACATCTAGCTTTCATTTGAAGTTCAAGAGCACTCCTTAAAATAAATCATTTGAGCAAGGAATTAATACACTTCTAAACAATTTCCTTTACCGGCTCAATCACCCCCAAACTTATTCTCTTATAGGTAGTGATTCGAGAAATGTTAACAATATGGTCATCTAAGTTCACAACAACCTAAAGTGCCACCAACAAGTGCGTGTGATGAATTTCATGACGCAAGTGCTCCATAAAGTGTCAAACATGGAATAAGTGGATGAAAATAAACAACATATAGCATTCATGTCCACATTCCATAAACTAAAGCAATGTAACAACTAAAAGTAAAGCCGGCAAGGCTATCAAACCATCACAACAAGCATACACCTTCACACCAAACTTATTTTGTACATAGCCCTTAAAAATAAAGCATGAAAGATTAAGGGCAAGGGGTTCAAGTACTCCCCTAAGTTGGTTGTGGAGTGTAGTGAGATTCCTTGCAACGATCTCCGGTAGTGGTTTCCCTTCTTGCAACTCTTTATACTTCAAAGGCTCGGGAAAGAGTATGAATTCAAACATAGGAGCCTGTACCACCAAAGGTAAAAATTTCTCATTAGAAATTGAAATAGTAGTACATGAAAGATTATACCTTGGTGGATTACACGTTAATGGTTCAAGTGATGTCATGGTTTCCACAATACTCTCACAAGCTAAGTTCTCTTCTTGTTTTGGTTCTTCAACATGATCTTCCACCTCCATTGGTACCTCTTCAAAACTTTTCTCATTCTTTAGTGTTTCAACACTAACATTTTCCTCCTCCGGGTTAAGTGCTTGAGAATGAAGTTCTTCCAATCTTTGAGCCTCCATTTTCTCCGCCATGCTAGCCAATTCACTCACTTGTGTCTCCAAATTCATGATTGAGGTCCTTGTTTCTTGTTGAAATGCCTCTTGTTGAAATTGTATCGTCTCTTGTTGGATTTTCATATTGTTTGAGGCCAAAGACATAACCATTTCTTCAAGGGACATATTCGAGCTTTGAGTTGGAGCTTGTTGATTGCTCGAAGCCAAGGACTTAACCATTTCCTCTAAAGACATACTAGCACTTGAAGTTTGAGTTTGTTGACTAGGTTGGAAGTATTGCCCTTGGTCTTGTTGAAATTGCATAGTCTCTTGTTGGAATTGCATCGTGTGTTGTTGCAATTGCACCGTGTTTGATGCCAAAGATTTAACCATATCCTCAAGAGACATATCTGAACTTTGAAGCGAAGCTTGTTGACTAGGTTGGAAATACTCCGGTTGATCTTGTTGATAGAAACCATGTGGATACTCAAATTGTGCTTGTGGAGATGTGAAATAATTTTCTTCATAACCAAGACTAGGGTGATCACTAAATCCATAATTATACATGTAGGCATATGGATCATACCCTTGTCTCGGTTGCATTTGATAGCCCCCAATGACATCCGCTCGTTCAAATGCGCTTTGTTGGCTATTCTCATAAGCCACTTGTTGTACAAGAGATGCAAGGTCGGCCAATTTACGATCAAGTTGAGAAGTTGCCTCCATCTCACAAACTTCAATAACCAACCTCTTCTCTTGCTCCTAGGTTGTGGTGTTCTTGGTGTGTTCGTTTCGCTCAATCACAACCTAAGTCACAAAGAAGAAACACAAAAATAAATAAAACATAAATAAAAAGAAAATATAATACAATTGACAAATTGGAAGAACAATCCCCGGCGACACGGCGCCAAAATTGACACGCCCAAAAGGGGGTCAAAATAATTATTCCTTACTTTTCTAAAAATGTGTCGTTCAGTAGTAATGTGCAAGTAAGGGTCATTCCCGCAGAGGATTGTTTTCAATTATGCCAATTGCAATAAGAAAATAAAAATGTGCAAATAAGTAAATGGAGGGGGGTTGGGTTTGATTTAAACTAAAGAAAGTAATAAATGCATAAAGTAAAAGACTAAAATAAAAAGGAAATAAAGGAGTGGAAATGTGATCGAGGGATATTTCTTCGCCACTAGAATGATTTTTCTTTCAATGTTCGCAAAAGATTTTCGTTCAAAAGATTAACAACAATTTGAGAATAATCACAAGCGCAATTACCTCCAACTCTCCTTAATTTTAGTTGAATAAGAAATGCTTCGTTACCCAACCCTAATCATCAAACAACCTAGGAAAAGCTTCGCTAGATTTAATTCAACGAAAGCATTAACACGAGAAAGTCAAATTGAACTAAGCGCAAACTCGCGAGCTCGGTTTACTCACTTAGGTATTAATCCAAAAATACATTCAAAGGAATAGCGATTACGTACTACCGTCAATTGAAATGCATTTGCCACTAGGTTTTGGAATAAATAGCAATTACGGACTACAAATCCCAAAATAGCGAATATTGTATCAACTCAATCATCTAGTTAGCCCGCTAAATAATCAAGAATAACAATGAACACATGTCACAAAGGATTAAACACATTAATCTCAAGAACACATTAAAGCACAAATCAATAGAAATTCATTCTAGGGTTCCAAAATAACCCACAATCACAATAGGTTTATCTATCCATAGAGCATTTACATAAACCCAACAAAATAATTACAAAACAAAGATGAAAACGAGATTAAAGGAAAGGAAAAGCTTATTGAAAGAGGTAGATGGATGAAGTCTTCTCTATCAATGGAGTCTCCTCTTCTTCTTCCCCATTTTCACTATTGTAGATGAAGGAGAGAGCACCAGATTTTCTCCATGTTTTTGGTCGGCTCCTCCTCACTTTGCTTGCCCTTGAAATGGTCCCAAAAGGTAGTATTTATAGTAGGTTGAAGGTAGGAGGTGATTTGGATTGAAAACGGGTCAAAAATCACGTTTTCGCGCTACCCGGGAATTTGGGCACCGTGGCGCCCAGATCCGGCGCCGTGGCGCCCGGCATTCTGCAATTTACTGTTTTATGGGCGCCATGGCGCCTATTTCCTGCGCCGTAGCGTGGGTCAATCTGAAAATTTATCCTATTTTATGTTTTTGAGCGTCGTAGCGCCCATCTTCGACGCCATGGCGCATGGCTTGCTGAAACATTGATTTACACACCATTTTTCACCACTTTCAAGCCCCAATTCAATCACCATTTTTTCATGGTTTAGATCGCCAAATCTTGGAGTATTTCATCTTTAATTCTTTTGGCTCAATTCTTGCTCAAAATCCCTCATAATCTTCAATCAACTTGGGATACCACCTATAGAACAAAAGGAACAAAATAAGTTAAAACTAACATATAAAAACTAACAACTATATAAGTTTAACGGCCTAAATGAGTGCGAAATCCGCACTTATCAAAAGGTTTACGACAAAAGGTCTGTAGGATTTTATCAAGCATTGTTTTAGAAAATATTAAAGCACAAAATATTTACCACCCAAATTTAAAGAACACAATGGAGGATTTGAATATGAAGAAGAAAGTTTGATTTCTTGTATTTGTAGAATTAACGATTTTTCATATATATTAATTGTTGGAAAATTGAGTAAATGACTGACTTTGACATGAATTTTGAGTGGGACCTGTTTAGCTAATTTGGAATATCAAGATTGATTCGTGTTCTCCTCCGTGAGTACATCGAAATCATATATTTACTTGCCAAAAATGAAGCTTGGTAAATGAGAAATTGGAGCACAAAGTGTGTCAATTGAATGAAATTTATGTTGGAGGGAAAACTATTTTAATATTTGTCCCACATATAAAGTTAATGAAAACAAAAATGACTTTATATAGGATTACACTTTAGAAGTGTGTAATTATGTGTAGCATAGAGGCTCTCTCCACGTGCGCGCGCAGGGGGTTCAAATCATGGACCGAAATGTGCTTCAGACTTTGAACTTGTGTGCGAGCGCGACTTGCATACACGAATGTCGAACCGAAAGGAACAAAAATTGGCCCCTTAGTGTCCACATTTTGCCACTTTTTTTTTTTTTTTCTTCAAGTGACTTTTCAATTTTGCCACTAAGTAAATGGGCAAGTTACACTCAAGAGCCAAGTTTATAAATTGACTCGTTTTCCACCTTTCAACACACACGAATGCATCTGCATACACAAGAAACATAGTATACGAAATTCTGTCTACATACGATTTTTCTGTCTGGATCACGTGGTGATATTATTCAGACAATAAGTCAGTTTGTCGGAGTAGGATCTGCAGTGCTCAGAACCTGCTAGTTTTACCGTTGTATCTTGGGAAACGAACGCTCGTTTTAAACCTCAAGCACAGACGGTGAGAGAGCGGATTTGTTTTAAGTTTGTAGGACAAGTTTTTCAGCATTGGATACGGGATTTACACACTAAATACTAGATTTACAATTTGAATACTATATTTACAGCATATCGGATTGGCGCATACTATATAAGCAGCTAATCGGATTTAAGCATACCGTATCTGCCACTTAGATATCGTATATGCCACTTACCGTATTTGCAATAGGCTTAGATACCGTATATGCATACACTGATCTTGTTCATACCATATATGCGGTATGTGCAAATACGGTGTTTAAACTTACTCATATACGGTATGAACAAAATCGGTATATGCATTACGGTATCTAAGTGGCAGATACGATGTACTCAAATCCGGTTAGATATATATACAGTATGCGCCAATTCGGTATGCTATACATACGGTATTCAGTGTGTAAATCCAATATCCAGTGCAGAAAAACTTGTCCTACATTAATTTCATGTTTTTGCCTTGACCAAGATCATCTATTTATAGGTCATAAGTAGATCTCACGAAAAAGGTTACAGTAAGAAACGGCCACTAACGGTCACATTTTTTTTTCCATGCCGTTGCATGGAACACCCAAAACGAGGGTCCTTGGTTTCGGTAAGTGCCTATGCGACCGCAAGGCAATTTGGCCCTTCATTTCCATTTCCTTTTCTTCTACTATCATTCCACATTTTCTCCTTTATTGGTTTTAAACAATTCTCAACAATCTCACACTTGTTCAAATTTCAATAAATTCTCATATTCAAAGATATACGATACTCATGCGTAAGGATTGGATATCTTTTGATTTGAATATAACCATAGTGTAATTCAAACAAAGTAAAGTCGGAATCAAAGATAGCATAATTGTTTTTCGACGCTACAATTCACACTTCACCACCGCCGCCCGCTGCCACTATTCCCACCACCACCATCCGTCACTTCCTAATCCAGAGCATAGTTGTTCAGAAAATACCATCACCACTATTTACAACCATAATCTGCAAAGAAACTACCGCCATTCGATATGTGACTAAGGCAGAGAAAATCAGAAGCCAAAACTAGAAGGTGAGTGCGTAGCATATAAGGCTGGCTACGGTGAACGCTCTAATTCGATTCGACTTTAATTTGATTGTGGTACTGTTCGAGAAGGCTGCTTGCACCCATTTCTTCTCTTATCTTCTTGCCTATTTATTCAATGATTCTCTCTAGTGGATTTTGAGATGTGTTTGAAGGTGGTGGTGGCAACGATGACAATGGTTTAATTGTAAAGGTGGCAAGTGGTGGTAAGGTGGTTGACAGCGATTTTGGTCTTCTCGCATGTTTGACTGTGAAGGTGATGGTGATGGTGGTAACGGAGTGGTTTAACTGTGGAGGAGGTGGTGGTGAGGTGACGGTGGTGATTTAGGTCTTCTCGCCATTTGACTATAAAGGTTGTGATGGTAGATTTTGAAGTGTGATTGAAGGTGGTGGTGATGATATTGACAATGGTTTACTGTGGAGTGGTGGTGTGAGATGATGACAGTGATTTGTATGGTGTTGACAATGGTGGAGTGAGGTGGGAATGGAGGTGAGTTTGATTATGATGTGGGGAGTTGAAGAATTGTGAAGGGGAAGAAGTGTTGGTGGTGGTGACAGCAACATTTGAGTGGTGGTGGTGGTGGGGGGGGTGGGGTGGGGTTTAAGAGTAACTGCGACCAATTATTTGAATAATTGTGAACATACAAATGGGTAATTTGTCACATGAAAAATGTACAATTTGCAACAAAATTTATAATTATGACTTACAATTTATATTTTTGTGAATATCATCTTGTGAAATTTGTGATTAGTTTGTGACTGACCACAAATTATGCATTATTGTCACCTTAACCTATTTAATTAACTAATAGTCACAAAATTGTTATCAAGTAGTCATAAATGTGACCACCTGATTTTCAAAACTCTCACTACTTTTTTATTTTTAAAAGTGAATCTTGAAACCTTTATAGTTATGTATTTTTCCCTTTGCATAATCACTCTATTGATAATGGGCCATCATAGACCCCAGTTATCAAGAGTTAACAAGGGTTAGACTGTAATAACTACTTTAAGTTATAAATTGCTCATGAAAACGCCTAACTTCATGAGTACACTGAACATGCTTCTCTTGGCTATCACACGGTTATATTTCTATATACCAGAGTTAAAAAAAAAATATAAAAACAGCCCGGAATGCAAAGTTAGCCAACTTTTTGTGTGAAAACTCAGCATGTGGAATCTTTATACAGTCTGTGTTTTTATGTAATCATTTATTTGGAACCTCCTGCAGCTCTTGGGAATTCCATCTACATCTACAAAATTCGTGGCTCATCATCATTTAACGCTAGATGCACATATTCCTCCAGGCACAATCACCAATCACCGTCATTTCGCATCAGATACTTTTGAAAATATGGTATCATATTAAATTTTAACGAGGCTTCTCTTTTTACAGGATTTGAGGACCCTTGGAAAATCTGCTGTGGTTATCATGGAATTGAGTATAATGTTTTGTGCGGGTCTAAAGGACACATAAATGGGAGTGAAGTTTTTGCTGGTTCCTGTGCGAACCCTTCTCGAGTCATTAGCTGGGATGGAGTACACTATACTGAAGCTGCAAATCATTGGATTTTTAAACGCATGATCAATGGTTCACTATCCGATCCGCCAATCACTGTCACACAAGCATGTCATATGAAAATGGGATACCGTTGAATCGATTTATTCTCACAAAACCAGCGAGTCAAAGGTACGAAGAATAAACATTTAAAGACAAGAAGGTTTATTATGTGCCATGTAAGAAATTAAAATACTATCAGCATTATTAAGTTTAAATCACCTCCATCCATTTGAGAAGGTGATAATATAAACAGGTGAGAGATCCCACTGCAATAGAAAGCGTAATAGGAAGTTCTATTTAAGTTCACCTTCTCCTAAGTTGACTCAGCATTCAAGGGCCTTTGCCATCAAAGAGTCGAGAAGGTTTTACATACTACTACTGTATTATGTTCCTTAGTTTGCTCATCTAAGTTGACAAGTTGATTTCATTCCTCAACATATTCGTTTACCTTTTAACATTTTACTATCATGGCTAGTCTTACATACCCTGAGTCATCCACATATCACTTGAGATATTAACAAGCAACAAGCATAGATAAGTGTTAAGCATTTACGGCTTTATTGCAAGAATTCGCTCCTCGATGAAACGTGCACACGACTTTACACGGGTATAAGTCGACGAGTACAAAATAATAAACTTATATCACTGGACACTAATTAAAATCATACCACATTAAGTATTAGTGATCGTGATCATGATCGTGATTTGAAATCAATACACACAAGTAGTGAAATTTTAAATATATATACAAGCTATAAATAACATAACTGATTAACTTCATTGTCGGTGCCCTTCTGGAAGAGCAACAACCTTGTGGAAGGGAACTAACCTTTGAGGCAAAGATCCATCCTCCTCATGATCATCGTCAAATTCCAAAACATAGCTGCCAAGGACAAACAATCACATGTTTGAAAAAGTAAGTTATGTTTGGAAAGCTTAAATTGGATAACCAACAAATTTTAATGAAGAAACTGAAATTTAACTGCTTGAATTTCATAAAACTTGTTATACTTCCATCTATTTCATGATTTATGAAATTAGCATATAAATCACTGTTAAAATAGAGGTAAAGATACTTACTCATCAGTCTTCCTCTAAAGATCCATAGTATAGCACATCGCATTCCATGCATAAGCAAGCAACAATTAGGATTTATTTCAATTTCTTAAGTTAAAACACAAGAAAAGTGTGCATTGTTACCTTATGAGGTTGGACTACAGTTGCTTTATAAAGTGCTGTGGTTCCCGGATAAACTGCCAAAACATGTCTTCCAGGAGGAAAATCTTGAATACTTGAGGGATCAGTCCGCTTAGGAAATGGTATAATACGTGACGGAGGCAGCTTGTACTTTCTGAAAGTTACAATATATGGAAAATACAAAAAATGAATAAAGTGAAAACACTTGCTTCATCAATTAAGTATAAAAAACCAAAATGATACTCATAGCCATCATACTAAGAAATGGACCATGAAAATGACTGTCTGGCGATCCATCCACAGAGTCAACAAGTAATAATCTTACAACTCAAAATGAGTTCCCACCACACTGTATAAAGGAAGCAACAACGAAAATGACCCCCCATCTTCTTTGGCAAACCTAGTGAACAGTAAATAAGATGTTGGCAAATTCAAACAAAAAATTGGCGTGCAATACATTTCTTTTCCACTTCCTTAGTCGTTTTAAGTATTTTAAAAATTTTGGATTGAAAGAAGAACTGAAGTAGTTGGCTTACCTATTATGATTTTTGGATGAACATAAAATCCAAAAGCCCACAAAGTTAGGATAATAAAATAACAATTGAAAAACCAAACTTAACCAATTTGCATAATAGGGAAAGAAGGAAGCAATTGAATGTGAAGTATTCTATGATCCCAAATTGTCATATAAAAAATAAAAATGTTGTCTTCCACATTTTTTAGACTTCTGTGCATCGAGAGAACTGAAAAGATAAAGAGAAAATCAAAACAAAAAACTTTAACAGACTTGACAGCAAAGCATCAGGGCACTGCCAACAAATATGTAAACTGTTATAATAAGGCCGAGAAAAGACTTGTCACAGTAAATTGATGGAAATTCTAAAATTGAAAAAAAAAAAATTCAGAAAAGGAGAGGAAATCGTTAACCTCTGCCCACCACTTTCCTCGTCATCACCTGGTTCCTCATCTAGGACTTCAAATCTACATAAAGATACATTCATAAGATGCAAAATTAATGCAGAAAATGAATATAGAATTAATCTTCCTAATCGTTTCTTAGTCATTCTTAATATGCCAATATAGCATCAACTTGCTGATTTTTCACCCCAAGGATACAAAAGATTTATTTTCTTTTGAAGTTGCTTGTGATTAGGGTACTTACTCTCTCATTTCCTTGTCGACATGGATTACTTTAACTACGAACCATTCATCTTTTTCAGCATCCTCTGGAGTGACCCTTGCTGCTACCTGAATTGTACACACAAGTTTCAAACGAGAATGTCATCCTTATGCCCTTCATAAAGATATAATTACATTACTTCGATAAGTGGCTTTAAAAGAAAAAGTTCAAAGAATTCATTGCAATTTAGTTGAATGCATACTTGTTCACCCTTCATGTTAGCAAGAGAGTCTAGCTGATTTCTCACAGAAGGAGAAAGTCGTGTGACATCTGAATCAGGTTTCATCCGTTTCTTTTTCTGCTCGTTACCTTCTGCAGTTCACATAAAATTAAATTTAAAAATGATGAAGTTACATGAATGAAAGTACCAGAAAGGAAATGCACAGTACCCATTAGCTAAGATGTCAAACTCATCACATTTTTAGCCTACATCAATTTCTGAACTCTATCTTAACAGGAAATAATAATATTGCACTGATAAATCATCTGTGTCTCATCATACTTCAATAGTTTTTATCTTGTGGAAAATATAAGTGTATTATATATATATTTTTTTTCACGGGTATGTGTTTCAAGGAGAGAAGAAGAAAAAGGGAATAAATTAGAGTAAAATGCAACAGATGTTAGCAACTAAAAAATCAAGCACATCTTTGTACATGGCATGACCAAGATAATTAACTTCTCATTAGCTAAGATGATTGTTAAGAAAAAAAATTCACAGTTATAGACAACACTAGTACTTCCATAAATGTATGTTTGCCTATAGAATGTACATACCCATCCTTCTTCGATGTTGTCCTGGGGTTCCAGAAGGCAGTAATGAATCCAGTTGTCCTAAGAATTGAGTGGAAATTCTGCAATCAAACAGGAAAATAAGCAATAAACTTGCTGAGTATATATATATATATATATGATTGACTAAAAAGTTCTTTAGAAGCACTTCATATACATGAATGGGGTGGGCTAACAAAAGAAAATTTAGAGAAGCAGAAGCATATTCAAGAAAGTACAGAGTAAACATACTTTACTTCACTCTCTGACAGCTCTTTGGCTTGAATATATAACATTTTAAGCCTCAATAAGGAGTTATCGCCAGGCTTCTCTACTATCTCAGGAGCTGCATGGACAAGAAAAAAAGTGTGAAAATTATAAAAGAATGTGATTCATCGAATAAACAAGATGTGAGAAGCATCTTTCACGTATATATGAAGTAAACAATCTTCTTGGTCTAGCAAAAAATCATATTCCACTATACAGTTCTACTTGGGTCGATATGCCAAGTTACTCATCCCATCATAATGTCTCGGGTATTCACATTAACTTATTTCAATCTTCCTCTCCTCATACAACTTACCAACCTACAGTTCTACTGGAATGAAAGTTAGTTAGATCTGCTGTAACATTCCTCAGCACCATTAAATCATCTTCTGTTTATTCAAATACCATGAAACATAGAGACACTCGTCATGAAAAAAGAAAGAAAAAAGAAAAGAAATTGACCTATGACAAAATAATAACTTTTTGGTATCAAGTATTTCATAAACTGCCTGTTTGGTACCAATTCAAATCTAGATTTTAATATAAATTAAGTCAATAATTCATTTCAACCACATATTTTATGGGTCTCATAACTTTTCAACCACATATTTCATCAATTTCTATCAAAATCTATTAAAAATATGATTTTAATCTCTACCAAACAGGGGCAAAATGTGATAATTAGAAATCCAGGATAAAGATGTTTGCAAATAGCACATGTTGTGAAACATATAAAATATTCCAGCAATATAGTAGAATGAAAAAAAAGTGAAGACATAAATTATTGTTCCAATGAGAATTAGCAGTTATTTAGCTCCTGTTTGGTGGGAATTAAAATTAGATTTTTAGTAAATGTTGATAAGAATTGAGAAAATGTGTGGTTGAAAAGTTCTGGGGTTCATGAAATATGTGATTAAAATTAATTGTTGACTTTAACTTAGATTAAAATCTTGATTTTAATCAATACTAAACATGGGCTTAGTAAGTTCTCTGAACTAAAATCTTCACTCATATTTTTGAGCTATACATAGCGAATAAGTCGAAAGTCTCCTATTAAAAAGTTAACAAGTTGTTTTAAAATACCATGATGGAGATAATAATCTACCATACCCAACATATCAAAGTGAACCTGGAGATTATGTTATGATAGTAAAAATGGGGGTGATCATGGTAGCAGTCCTGTAGTAATATTTCTTTAGCATTTTTTAGTCTAGATGGCTTCAACTGAAGCCACAAGATTATATGTATAATTATTTGTTTTGGAAACAGAGGATTTTCAAAGACAGCTTCATTACAACTTATAATAATCTAGTACATTTGATTTACACGTCTGACTTTCTACACTTGTAACATCACACACATCAAAGAAGGAAAGAAGACACAAGTGCATGCACATCCAGTAGAAGAACATATTCTCATCACAAAACTTCTTGGAATAAGCTACTGCTGTCATAATTCTGAAGGTAATCAGTCTCATGTTTAGCATGAAAACACTCATAAATAGAAATTAGAAAGGGAGATTATGTGAGTAACCAATCAACAACACTAGGAGCCCACCGTAGTATATAGGGAATGGTAAGAAATCCATTCATCATCATCTGTCATTGATCACATTGCCACAGTCAGAGCCTGCAGATTAGCACCTGTGCCCAGAAACCATCATAAGTTCCACTTGCATGATTCTAAAGAGTCGCTAAATACACTGTCAGCTACGATATACCTCTAGTGGATCTACCTAAAGAGTCCACAAAAAAGAGCTAAATGTACATCTTTGGAGTCTAACCTTAACCAAAAAGGTCGATTTGTTCTGAGGCACATCCATGTATGGTACTCACACACACTGTGTCTAACTTTTTTAATGTGAGTTTCCTTCTTCACATGTTAGCACCCAATCACCTTCACTCTTCCTGCTTGAGACCTCCACTGTCAGCAAAGCTGCAGTCACACCTTGCAAATACCCTCCTAGCATGAATAGGCTCCTCGTATTTAGCCTTATGCCTTAGCAGCTTTCCAAGGACAACACGCATTTTTCACTGCTCTTTTTTACTCATCTGGAACCCGAGCTATTAGTTTCTAGATCTTCCTCTATCCACGACTTAATCAGTATATCTTCATTCGACTTATATTCACCAATTTCTCTAACGAGCAGTTTACAAGATCTTGAATGTTACTGCCTTGTAACTAGTTGGTTTTTAAGAGTCCTAAAGATCTATCATTCCTACAGCTCTATATTACTTCTAGAAACATAAAAGCAGATTGCCACAATGAACAAATTAATAGAGATGCTTGCAGCAAAAGTAATCCAAAAGTTTAAGCTATTAGCATCCACGTATTTATGATAAGCACTTTTGTGCATCTTATTTCTCCATGGAATAATTTCCCTCACATGACAATCTCAACAAACTAGTACACTTGAGTGATCAAACTCCTTTTCTTTCCTTTTCTATGCTTCATGCAGGACAAATTTTGCTAGCCCGTGAAATGTGAACGGATAACATTTCAACCAGATCAAATAAAGCAGTAAGAAAAGATATAATGAAATTAAGGTGAAAAAGACATACAACAACATGCCACAAGTCCGCCAACACATAAATTTAATTGTTATATGAAATCCCTACAAAACACCTCTATGATGTGGAAAGAAGAACTATGTTCTAACTACTATCACTCCATATTTTACCTCAAATGAACACTACAACCACATTTGCATCAGAGGGTACTGAAAAAGTTACACCAGCATGAAGTTACTCATATCCCATATATCATGTATGACTATTAGCTCATACATATCCTCAGGAACAAACTTCAGGGAATAGAAGCTCTTGTCATAATTCTGAAGTCTTCAAACAATCAGATAATCAATGTACAAAATTTTTAATTTTTTTTTTTTTTTATAATACTTTCCACTACAGTTCAATCTATCTTACTAAACATACCATTAATCATTTAAACATATTAAGAGACAAATAGTAATCAATAAAAGATTGTCCCCACTACCATGGACGGACCAAGTTATTGCTTATCGATGATGTTGGTTTGATCTTAAACAAGATTGTAATTTGATGGTGAATGTAAAAGTAAGATCTGAAGATTCTTCATACAATAGATGTATTTTGTATTGCAAATAGTTCTAACATAAGCCTTTTTAAATATCAAGCTAAGTATCCTTAATAATGTTACAAGACTTACTATTTATAGCAAGGAGCCGAGATGTTCATCATGGATCCATATCCACGTGACAACATCCTATCTATCTAAACCTCTAATCACTTATTCACTAAATTTATTACATTGACAAGGGATCAGCCGCTATATTCCTAGCCTGAAGCTAATCAATACAAAAAGTCTCATCAGTCACTCTCAAAGATATTCTCCAGGTCAAAGATATTCTCCAGGTAAGCAATTGTATTCTCCAGTTTGTTTGACCAAGTGAGGTCTTGAAGTGAGGTCTTGAACGTAAGCAATTCGGTAGAAAGGTTCAACAGTCACAGCAGGCACTTCGTGTTGTATGACGGCATCTTGATTTGAACATAGAGGCGCCTCGGCCTGAAGAGGGACTTCGACCCCTTCATTGGCACTTCGACCAAAGCAGATTTCAGCTTTTCTTAACTTTGATACCAAGTATCATGCTTCCACGTGTCTCTTAATAACAGTCACATTTTAATGGGATAACAGGAACAATACTATTTTCTTTCATAAATGACCTCAAAGTAACATCCGCGTGTCAATAAATTACAAAATTCTAATAAATGCAACGTGAACATACATCAAAATTCGGATAATTTAAGAGATGGGATTCTAATAATAACATAAACTGCTACTCACTGGATTGGAGCTTCTTGTGCATTTTATTGATCTCAAGGAGCAATTCTTCTTGCTCTTTCCTTAACCGGTCGAGCTCCTTCGAGTTTTCCAGGAGTGCGGCGAAGTCCGTCGAAGACATTGGCTTCCCCCCTTTCGTCAAAGATCGTGTTAACGGACAGTTTTAGAAGCTTTTCGAGTCAGAGATTCAATTGTACGGCCAAAATTATAAGCTGGTGTTTAATCAATTATTTTATGATATTTGCTGGGAAATTCTCAGTGGTTGAACCAGATATTTTGGGTTTAACTGATTGTTGCCACATGGCAATGTATTAGCTGATGGGAAATGACAGAGCATTTTTCTACAAATGTTTGACAGGTCCCTCAGAGGGCTCACATGTATTTAAAAAAAAATGTGGGGTCCATGTATGTGTCTGTCTCGTATACCAAGCAAGTCTCATTAGTGGATAGGGTTGGAGTCTGCTTGAGGTTGACCCATTTGCATGCCTCACTCTTAAAAAAAGGTTGAACTCCAATTTTGAGGGTTCCCCACCGATCCTGTCCTGAACCATTGTGGAGGAGGTAAATCGTAGGATGTGCCTCCAAGGAGCCAGGGTAGAGAGCTTATGATTAGATCAGGACTATTAACTCAATGGTAACTCCCACATGCCTCACTCTTTTTTCTCAATGAAATGGAGTGTGAACCCTCTTATATATTAGAAAATGTATACCGTAAGCCTTAGGGTGAATAATTTTGATGAAAAAAACCGCGATTACAATATTCATTATATATGACAATTTGTTATTTGAGAGAGTATTATAGAAAATTAATGCTTCAAATAATATGTTGTCACATAAGATGATTACTACAATTGTTTACGCGGATATCATTACTCTAAAAAATTAAAACACGTGATAAAAATTTTGTTATGAAATCTCAATCATGTTTAGTCGATACCATATATCTTGTTTGACACCTTCCTTCTCGTTAGCTGGGCCCCTGTTGTATAAGAAATAATTTGGCTTTAGACAAAAGAAAATAAAGACAGCATTTTTGTAATATCTTATGTCTGATCTTAACCATTTTTCTACGTCTACATACTTACAACTAGATAGAGTGAACTAATAAGCAAAATGACATTAAATTGTGCACTAAAGACTTTAATTACCGTTGATTTTAAATACTGAAAAGTAGATAAAACAAAACGAATGATTAAACAATATTTGCTCAAAAGATATGGGAGGAGCAATGATATGCAATGAAATTTTTCTATGTCCTTACAATAGGATTTTTTTTTCATGTCACAAAATAAGGCCTTAATGTAACTCGTGAACTATTATGTTTTTTTGATACGTCAGATGTTATCTCTGGACTCGACAAGAAAAATACTTGTATATGTTCATACCTAATAGAAACGAACAAGGATCACGAGAATCGATAATCTTATGCACGAAATGAAGTTTGTGTAAAGTTAAAACTGATCTACTGAAAAATAATAAATTTTTATATATAAAAAAAAAAAAAAAAAAAAAAAAAAAATCAAAATCTTACACTTCCCTGATATATTCATAATCTAGAAATTAACCATTTAAAGTCTTTTCAAGTCAATTAATTCCAATTTATAAATTTTGAGATTATCACATAGATGTATTCTCGTCATTCCCTCCCGTATCCACAAATAAGGCACTAATGCATACTTTTGTTTGAAAGAATCCCTCTGGAAGTTACTTTTTAAAATGTAAGTTTCATTAATTAAAAAAAAAAAATCAAAATGATTTTAAAAAAGTAAGAAATTGATCTAATAATCATTAATATAAATTCAATAATTAATGATTAGTTATTGACTTTGACTTTGACTTTGACTTACATTAAAATCTAAATTTTAATTTTTATCAAACATGAGCTATAAGTCATAAAAATCTCATTAAAATATAAAAACCCAATAGCATGATCCATCGTACAACCAGTCAAAAGAGCATCAATTTGAAAACTTCATTTTTTATAAGAAGAATGATATTTAGTATCAGTGGTACTAGATCACCTGTTTAGATTGACACATTTGATAAGTTCAATTAAATAAATTATTCATATGACATTTAGTTCAAGTGAACCTATCATTTAATATCATGTAATTGTTACATAGATCAATACTTAACATCATTAATTCTAAATAGCATTACTCCTACTACGTGGCATAAAATTGGACACCACCTGTTTCCTTAAATCCTTGAACAAGCACACAACTTTTCTACTTAAAGTTGCCATTTTTTTATCGCTTTATCTATTGCATTTTCATTTCTCTCTATTTGGAAACTCCAAAATAATACACTTGACAAGTCCCCCCATGGCTACATCTTTTTTTTTTTTTCAAACGGTACACTCTTTGTGTTAGATTTTGTGACCCAAATTAGGATGAATTTTTTGAAAAATATTATTTCCTTAGTATCACGTGATTTTATTGGAAAAATATTGTTTCCTTTTTTTACGTGATTTTATTGGAAAATATTATGTCATATATTCCACATTATTTTTTATATTATTTCCATCTTTATGATATTTTTTAGGGTTTGATATCCACATATAAACATGTGACTCTTTTATTCAGTTTAGGCTAATCATTATTGCTGAAATTGTATTATTCTTTACTATTGGTTGTCAATAAAATGATATGTTCATCTACCAATTTCTTTCTTTACTTTTAATTTTGTTCTTATTTGTGTAATCATATACTTCATATTATGTCAATAATCTCATTGATATCCCCAACGAGTTGTATCAGAGCACATGTTGTGTGGTTTGTTTGAGGTTTCTGTTATCAATTGCAGCCATGAAGTATGATATTCCGCTTTTGGATCGTAATACAAGGTTTTCATTGTGGCAAGTAAAGATGAGAATAGTGTTAGCGCATATGAACTTGGATGATGTGTTGCTGGGGTTTGATAAGATGCTCACAACTTGGACAACATAGGAGAAGCAACGGAGAGATCAGAAGGCTCTTTCGCAGATACATCTTCATATTTCTAACAACATTTTTCAGGACGTATTGAAGGAGAAGACAACTGCTACATGATAAGTGCGGGTTTTGCACTCATTTATACCATTAAACTTATGTCTTTGTGAGTTTTCTTTTGTAAGTTTCTAATTATTTTGTTACTTTTGTTATATAGGTTCAAACCCAAGGTGATTGAAGGTTAGTGAGGTTTTTAAGCGTGAATTGAGTCAAAAGAATTGAAGATGAAATATTCCAAGATTCGGCGATCTAAACCATGAAGAAATATTGATGGAATTGTAGCTTGAAGAGGGGTGGAAAAATCATGCAAAACTAGCCCAAAAACAGAAACCAGGGTTAAATTTCAGCAAGCCCGACGCCATGGCACCCAAGAAACAGAAAATTTCATATTGCTGGGCATCACGGCGCCCAGCTTCCGGCTGCACGAGAAAAATGCGTTTTGACCCTTTTTCGGCCCATTTTTCACTCAAAACCGCCTTCTATCCTCTATACACTATAAATATAACATTTTGGGAGTAATTTTAGGGCAAGAAAGAAGAGAGGGAGCCGATCAAAAATCAAGAAAAATCTGGGAGCTTACCTCCCCCTTCAACAATGGCGATTTTGGAGTTGATGAAGAAGAAGACCACATTGATATAGAAGATTTCATCTATCTTTCTCCCTATCAATAAGATGTTCTACCTTTAATCTCGTTTTTCTTCCATGTATTTTAATATTTTGTTGGGTTTTTGTCAATACATTATGGATAGTTAGATGAATTTGTGATTAGGGGTTATTTTAAACCCTATGATGATTTTCTATCGATTTGTGCTTTAAAGTTCTTTTGATTAATGTGATTAATTCATTGTGCTTAATGTGTTTATTATTCTTCTCGATTATTTAGCTGACCAACTAGATGATTGAGTTGTTTTCAATATATGCTATTTTGAGAATTTTAGTACGTAATCGCTAATTTAACCAAAACCTAGTAGCAACTACACTTTGATGGATTATGAGAAATTTTCTATTGAATGTAGGTGGATTAACACTTAAGTTAGTAAACTGAGCTTGCGAGTTTGCGCTTAATTCAATTTGTCTCTTTCGTCGTAATGCTTTTATTGAATTAAATTTAGCGAGTTTATCCTAGGTTGTTTGATGAAATGGGTTGGGTAACGATGCTTATCTTATTCAACTAATATGGAAGAAGAGATTGAGGTAATCGAGCTTTTGATTATTCTCGAATTGTTGTTAATCTTAAGAACGAAAATCTTTTGCGAATATTGAAAGGAAAATCATTCTAGCGATGAAGAAGTACCACTCGATCACATTTCCATCACTTTGTGTTTTTCATCATTTTAGTTCTTTGTCTTTTATATTTTTCGCTTCCTTAATTTAATTAACCAACCAACCCCCCCCCCCCATTTACTTTGTGCATATTTTTATTTTCTTTGTTGCAATTGACGTAATTGAAAACAATCCTCTGTGAAAATGACCCTTACTTACCAATTACTACTTGAACGACACATTTTAGAAAAGTATGAAATTTATTTTGACGTCCCTTTTGGACATGTCACTACATTTTGGTTGAAATTGGAGCAACTGTGCATGACAAAGAGTTTGACAAACAAGTTGCATCTGAAACAGAGGTTATATTCTCATCTCATGGCAAAATGAGAATCTTTGGAGGACCATCTGACCGTGTTCAAGAAAATCGTCGTTGATTTGGAAACGTTAGATGTAAAGTATGGTGAAGAGGATTTGCCTTCATCTTGTTGTGCTCGCTGCCTACTTTGTATTCGTCGTTTAAGGACACAATTTTGTACAATCGTGACACACCACCATTAAAGAAGTTTATGATGTTTTATTCTCAAAGGAGAAGATGAAGCATTTGGTTGAAGTTGGATCTAAAGATGAGGAAGCTCTTGTTACTCATGGTGATTGACGGAGGGATAAGTCGAGGATGAACTTTAGCAATCAGGTCTATTTCTATTGCAAGAGGAAATGATACATCAAGAGAAATTGCAATAAGTTGCAGGATAATGGTAATTCATCTGCAAATGTCTAAAGCAATCAAATCATTCGAACGAGACTAATATTGTTAAGGACTATTCGAGTGGCGAAGACCCGATCTGATATCGAATCTAGACCTAACAAGGAGTGGATTATAGATTACAGTTTGTTCGTTTCATATATGTCCCAATTGGGACTTGTTTGAAGCATATGAGGCTGTGACACAAGGTGAAGTTGTCATGGGGAACAACAAATCTTGTAGGGCGGTTGGAATTGGAAAGGTCAAATCGAGGTTGTTGGATGGGATAGTAAGAACACTTTGCTAGGTTCTACATGTTCTACACTTAAGGAAGAATATCATCTCGCTGAGTACCTTGGATACGAAAGGGTACACGTTCTCTGGAGGAGGTGGAGTCTTGAAAGTTCGAAGGGGTGTTCGGGTTGTACTGGAAGGACGGAAGAAGTTTCAATTGTACATCTTGCAAGGGCACGCAGAATCAGTGAAGAAACATCTGGACAGGTTCAGTACCGTGGTAGATATACAGTTTGATATTGTACCTTTGGAGTTTGTCATTGAAAAACACTACTTGGGAAAGTTTGGGTGATATAGGGAAGTCCACTTGGTCACCATCGTTCGCGGTTCCATCGTGTTCATTTACTTGGAAATGACTAATAGAAAATAGGTACAGTGTTGCAGATGTTGGTGTTTATGCTTTTCAGGAGTTTGAAGGTGTCAGGTCTAGCAAGGGGCCTTCAGTCAAAGCATTCTGTATGGATTCTACTACAGTGTGTGCTTCGACCTTATTTGGAAAATTTTGAATTCTTGGTGGAATATTTTGGGAACTCGAGGTTGGGTTCAGGTATCATTTGTAGATACTAAAGAAGAGGTAGAGCATTTTTTATAAGGTGGAGGTGTAAAGCCTCAACCCACATAGATCGAAATGTTGCTAGGTTTACTGTACTTTAGCCACAAAAATAGTGAAATGATACCAAAATGAACAATTTGGAAAAAAAAAAAAAAAAAAAGGAATTTGAACAAACTATGTAGAGCAATTTTTTTAAATAGCATAATTCAATACTCAAAGAAAAAAATTCCAAAAATGTTTTTCGAATGATTACCATGCATGTATATATTATTGACGTGAAATTGTAGGCAAATTTTTTTTAAAATAAATGTTGTTGTTTTGCTTTCTATCTCAAGTGACAATTGTCAAAATAAATCCGTTTGCAAAGCTATCAACCCCGAAACTTCATGATGTTTTAATGTAAAGTAGAAAACTCCATATAATATGACATATCCAAAAATTGGCTTTCGTCGACAACATATATAAGATACTAAAATATTTTTCAAAACCCCGCAGGTACTCGAGTTGGAAGGTAACTCGAGTTTTTAAGTGTAAAAAAGTCTACAGTGGACATGATTTTATTTTTATCTAGTGACATATAAAATTGAAATATAAGTAACGATTTTATAAATTTTTGAAGTCAATGGCAGAAGCAGGAATTTTCAAAAATAGCAACACTCGGTTTACTTAAATTGACATATGAAATTTTACTGACATCGAAATGACATGATTCCAAATTTATTCAGTAGCCAACTTATGAGGCTATCAAACGCCACTAGTTTGTTTAAAAATTTCAAGTAATGATTGAGTTGCGAATTTTTAAAGTCAAGGTAAAAGTTGAAATTTTTAACAAACAGCAACATTAAATCGCTAACTTTTTTTTTTTTGGGTAAACGTGACTTGTAAGTTAATTTTTATAACACAAATATAGTTTTAAGAATAACTTATCCATTTAAATGGTCATAAATTAGTACCATATATAATGTTCATAGGAATCTATTTATAAAAAAAAATACGTAAGCAATCATAACCGAATTAAAAACACTAAGTTACCGACTTCTCCACAACATGTTGCATCTTCATCTACCATCATCCATGCCCCAAGCAAATCAAATCAACATGTAGGAATGGAATTAATTCATGAGTTTGAAACTCAATACATATCATCGGTGCATTTCGTTATCAAATTATAAAACTCAAACTATAGATTCATACCATTGCACGTGGATGGATTTCTGGCAAAATTCAATTTCTATAGAATTATCATAACACGTAGAGCCGGAAAATGATCATTCAAATGTAGTAGTGCTGAAGCACCATAGCCAGTGATATCAATTCATTCATACTTTTAATGAAAAATCATAATTTGAAAACGAAATAACACTTGCACCTCTACCTACTTTGATTTTTTTTTAATATAAATGGAACAAAATGTGTAAAAAATGTTTTCTCCTTCACACCATTATTGTTCCTTTAAGCTTAACTAACATAGAAGATATTTTTGAGAGAAAAAAAGAGTAAATTCTGATTTTAGGAGAGGTGTAGTGAAAAAGTGACTTTTCTCTTCTTTGTAGCTTCCACTTTTAGTGAAAAACTAAATGGGAGAGTTATATTATCATTAACCTTGTTAAGTTAAGTTTTTAACTAACAAGTTAAAAGTTTTAAGCTCATAAAAAAAATAATTCATATAAAAAGTTTTATAAAACATTTACATAATGAAAAATAAAGGAAAATGAACTATGCAAATGTTTTGTAACCTATTTCTATGAATGGCCGCTAAAAAAATAATTATTCCATCAATTAACTTGATATAATTGTTCTTAATGTATAAAATAAGAAGTTTTTAACTTAAAAAATCATTTTATAAAATTTGGGTCAAGGTGAAGATTGTTAGATTTGTGGCCCAAATTAGGATGAATTTTTTGAGAAATATTTTTTCCTTATTATAACATGATTTTATTGGAAAAATATTATTTCCTTTATTCTACATTATTTTTTATATTATTTCTATCTTTATGATATTGTTTTTAGGGTTTGGTATACACTTTTAAAAATGTGGCTCTTCTATTCAGTTTTGATGAAGCATTATTACTGAGGTTGTATTATTATTCTCTCATATTGGTTATCAATAAAACGCTATGTTCATCTGTCAATGTCTTTCTTTACTATTAATATTGTTCTTATTTGTGCAATTATATACTTCATATTGTGTCAATAACCTCTCCGATTTTTCCAACACTTTGTGTGTATTAAGTTTGACATTTTGAGATGTGTCAAAATCTGTGTCATTGATTGTATAAAGTATTTGTTAAAATCAATG
Organism: Osmanthus fragrans; assembly: GCA_019395295.1. NCBI lineage: Eukaryota > Viridiplantae > Streptophyta > Magnoliopsida > Lamiales > Oleaceae > Osmanthus > Osmanthus fragrans. Next base: position 13,168,937 of record CM033357.1, on the reverse strand, counting down.
TATAAAAAGGTATCACCTCACAACAATGTCAAATTTGATGTAATTGTAACAAAACTATAAAGCATAACCCACTAATTTTGAAACCTAGGAGTACTGACTAGGTAAGTCAATTATGAATTATAGCTTATTTTTTATAATTATTTTCTTGAATCTCATTATCTAAATAGTTGAACCAATGAGAATAATTATGTATCATCCTGGGTTGTAGTTTCAGTCCTACATTGTTAGATTAGTACTGTGAACTTTTACAGTGAAGTTATTGCATATGTAAATTAATTATAATGGTTTAAGTATTTTTTTTCTACTTAATTTGGACCCCGTAATTGATTATCATTTCAGTTAAGTAAGCTGAATCATTCAAATTAATAATATATAATTCTGTGTTGTAGTTTCGGTCCTAACATTGTTAAACTAGTAAGGGAAACTTTTACAGTCATATTCTACATCTTTGAATTGTTGTAGAATGTATAAGTAATTTTTCTCAGTACTTTAGATCCTTCAATTGATTGTCATCGCCACAAAAATGTAATATCCCACAAAAATATTTTAAGTTTTTGTATAGTTTGGTTTGAATGTTCTAAGGAATGGATCTAATAATCAATATTAGTTCCAGATCCTATATTATGAAAAAGATGAGGATTTATAGTTAAGGAGAGTACTGAGTATGATTTTTATTAACAGTTGTTTCACAAAAATATCCCACAAAAAATATTTTAAGTTTTTGTATAGTTTGGTTTGAATGTTCTAAGGAATGGATCTAATAATCAATATTAGTTCCAGATCCTATAAGAACATATGTTAATAGTTTGTTTTTGAAAAAGTTGAAGAAATTTTGAACAGTGTTATATTCAATGCCAAATGCAACCCCTGGCTAGAATATAATATCAAAATTTTAGAAACTGTTTTTGTAAATGATTTGTAAAAAGATTTTATGTTTCATATTGGGTATATGATAAAAGCATGTCTTAATTTTAAGTTTTCAAAAGCTGTTTTAAAATCAGTCCTGAGTGACCTCCCAGAAAGCGTAAAGGCCCAATGGAGAGGCTAAGAAGCGCTATAGAGGAGAGAAAGGGATACTGTTTTAAAATTATTTTGTAAGGAATTGTCTGAAAAGTCCTGTTCTTATAAAATAGAAATTAGGTCAAAGTTCATATATCCCAGATGGCATAAGTTTATCATTTCAAAGAAAATGATTTTGAAAAATAGTTTTGAAAGTGTTATAAAGAATACTGAATGCAACCCAGAGTATTCTTATAATATCAAAACTTTTCTTTTGATATCTTTGAATATGATTTGTTGTTAAAAAAAAAAAAAAAAAAGGGGATATTATATTATGAAAAAGATGAGGATTTATAGTTAAGGAGAGTACTGAGTAGGATTTTTATTAACAGTTGTTTCAACCGCCTTCCAATTCTGTCAAACAATTTATTGTTTTTCAGGACCCCCCTTATATTGGTATCAGAGCTTAAGTGACGGTTTATTTGGGAATTTTGCATACGCTACAAAGGTATAATCTTAGAATTTTATGTTTTTTAAAATTCATAGAATAGAAGTAGATAAAATAGTTTATAGATTTTCATTTTATAAAGATATAATAGAAGTTTTTGAATTTGGAAAAGAATTTGTTACAGAAGAAAGAGAAAAATCAATAGATTTTTTATTTGCCTTATTACAAGTAGTTAAAGATTTACCTATAGAAGTAAAAGAAATTATTTTAGCAAGATCTTTAATATCAGGATTTAGAGAAGAATATTTTTTAGAATATTTTGATTTTAAGTATCCTTTAGACTTACAATTATATTTTTATTTAGAAGATCATAGTTGTGAGTGTCATTTAGAAGATTATAATTGTAATCATCATTATAGAACATATTCATCAGATAGATATTCATTAGACTCTTTTTATTATTTATCAGATTAACTGGATTTATTAAATAAAGAAGTATCTAATTTAAATAAAAAGATCTTAAAAGTAGAAGGAGATATATTAGGAATAAGAGAAAATTTAGATTTTATAAAAGAATAAAATAAAAGTATTTTAGATAAAATTATTAAGATTGAAAATTTAAGTAAATTTCTAGATCTAAGAATAACAGAAGCCATAGAAAGTATTAATAAAAGATTAAATAATATAGGAAATCAACCTACAGAAGGTTTAGATAATGTTATAAATAAATTAGAAAATTTAAGCTTAAAAACAACAGGAAATGAAAGTATAACTAGAAAAATTTCAACAAATTTTTATAAATATGAATAATAATAGTTTTCTTGGAAGAAGTAGAACTATTAGAGAAGAAGTAACTCCAGAATCTTCTAATAGAAGACTTAGTACTTCTAGTATAAGTAGTAATATTATAGAAAGAATATTAAATAGACAACCCCAATATAATCAGAATATTGAAGAATTAATTGATCCAGAACAAGATTATGATAGATTTCAGACCCATGGTTTACAGTTATTAAGTCCAGAAAATTTGTATAATAGAGGACTATTAGAATCAAGAACTCAATTTTTCAGACATACTAGGGAAGTTTCAATTCAGTGTTTAGATGGTCAAGTTAGGAAGTTATCATTAATTTCAGAACAATCTAAAAAAGATTTAAAAAAGAAAAATTTTAAATTTATGCATTTAGGTTTAATAGTAATAGGAGTTAAAGGTTTAATGAGAAAAAACGTAGGAACTAAAGTTTTATTAACAATTTATGATGGAAGATTCCAAAATATAGAAAAAGGTATGATAGCTAGTACAGAAGTAGATATGAATAATAATATAGGAATAATATATTGTAATTCAGATATGTTTTGTGCAATAAAAGATTTCTCAGAAGAAATTAAAATAGGCATACAGACTCATGGATATGAAGAAGTAAAGTCAAGAGAAAATTTATTAATAAGCATAGGATTTTTGGGAAGATGTAGTAATAGTTCCTAGAATAAGTATAAAGTTTATATAGATAAAGTTATAAACTTAATGAGTAGTAAAGGTATAAAAATGATTAAGCCTAAGACTTATGATTCAGAAATATTAGCAGGATTAGAATGGAATTTAGATAAGTTTTTAGAAACTCAAGATCCTACTATAACTCCTCAAGAAGCTATAACATACAGAGACGTTTATGGTAAAACTAGTCTAAGATTTGGGAATTATAATACTATTAATAATAATGATTTTGAAACAGAATCTAGTAATAATAATGAAGAACAACCAAGACAAGAACTATTTATGAATGCTGTAGAAACAGAAATAGAAGATAGAATTATTTATCCTAAGGAATTAGAAATGGACTTATCTCCAACAGAATTATTAAAATTAGAAGATCATTTATTTTTAAATAAACAAATAAATGAAAATGAATACTTATATTATGATAGTCAAAAGAATATAAGAGTAGGTGAAAATATAGATGAAATAGATAATAAGACAGAAATTTCAGAAGTAAGTAATTATAAAGAATTAGCAGATGAAGAAATGAAACCAGAACCAGAAACATATAGTTATAATTTAGGATATCCACCTAGAAAAGCTTTTAGTCAATATGAGGATAAAGGACAAAGTTATGTTTCTAGAGGAAAACTTAGACCTTTAGAACCAGTTATAGAATTCCAGACTCCTCATAAGCCACAGATTTTAAATATTACAGCACATGATCCACAGACGTGGAATAATGTAATAGAAGTATGGAAAAATACAGTAATAGGTAATTACATAAGATTAGCTCATAGTGTTCATATGGATACGGTAGAAATGTATAGATATTTAGAAACATTTTTAGGAGAAAGTGCTAAGTCAACTTGGGAAGCATTTAAAAAAGATAAACAAGAAGATTTTGAAGCTTTAGTAGCCTTAGGTAATAATCCATATAATTTTGTTTTTAAAATTCATGAATTATTAACAGGAGCAGACCCAAACATAGGACATACTGTAATACAACAGAAAGCTATTAGAGATTTAGAACAACTTAGTTTAAATAGATGGACAAAAGGTAGAGAAGTAAAACAATTTTTAAATGAATATCATTATTTAGTTTCTATTTCAGGTAATACTTTTAATCAAGAATTAGGAAATAAGTTATTTCATAAACTACCAGGACCATTAGGATTAGAAATAACTAAAAAATGGGGTGAGATTTTAACTAAAAATAGACCAGATTATTTATGGAGTATAGGACATAGAACACAGTTTATAATGAAATGTTTAGAAGAAAAATGTGTAGAATTACAAATTCAGAATCAGCTTAAAAAGACTGATTATAAATTTTGTAAATATATTTTTACTCCTCAGACTTATGGTAATAAGTTTAGAGAAAAAGATAAAAAATATAAGAAAAAATATCAATATAAAAGACCTATTAAGAAAAGATATTATTTTAGGAAATCTAATAGAAGAAAGCCTTATTTAGATGAAAATAGGCATGTTAGGAAATTTAAGCCAGAAAGAAACTACCCTAATAAATTAAATTGTTATGTATGTGGAGGAACAGATCATTTAGCAAAGACTTGTCCTAAGAAATTAAATAATAATGATAAGAGAAGTACATTAATAGAATGTACTAATGAAGATTTATTAGAAATAGATGAATATATTTCTGATAAAGAATCAATTTATAGCATAATATCTATAGAAGATTTAGATAATCAGATTAATTTAGAAGAACAATCAGATTATGAAAATTTTATTCAAGAATTTTCTAATATTCAAAATTCTTCAGATTTAGATGAAAATATAGAATTTATGAATACAGAATTTGAATTAGAATGTAAACATAATTGGGTTAAAGATTTAGGATCAGATAGTATAGCATGTTATATATGTAAATGGTATCCTAGTAAAAATGTAAGACTTAAATGTAATAATTGTTACAAAGAAGCATGTAAAAAATGCTTAATTCAAAAAGAATTATTAGAACCTGAAGAAAGTAAACAGACAGAAATAATTCAAATAGAATTATCAGAAATTAAGATTCTTAGAAAAAGAATTTAGAATTTAGAAGATATGCAAAGATATATATTACAAAAAAATAGAATTATTAGAACCTAATAATAAAGGAAAAAATCATGAGATAATTTCAGAACCAGAATTAGTTCAGGTTTTTTGTAATTCAGAAAAATTAAAAAGTATTAAAGTTAAATGTTATGTTAGAATAGAAAACTATGAAATAGCTTGTCTAGGATTAATAGACTCAGGATGTAGTCACTGTATAATAAACAAAAGAGTTATTCCAGATAAGTATATAATAAAAGCAAAAGACCCAATAGAAGCACAACAAATGGATGGTAATTTTTATAGTTACCAAAATATATTAAGACCAGCAAAAATTAGTTTTGAAACTAATTGTGGTAAAAGTACAGAATATAGTTTACCAAAAGACTCAGTTTGGGTAAGAAATTTATCTTTAAATACAGACTTAATATTAGGATTAAGTTTCTTATTAAAAGATAATGGTAGTATAATGATTAGTAAAGATTTTATGCAACTACAAAAATTTACAATTTGTGCTCCTAATTATAGTAAAAACATTCCATCAGAGTTTGCTGAGAAGCGTGGTGGAACTAGTATAAAAGGCAATGAAAAAGAGTGTGAGTGTAGTAAAGAAAAAGAATGTCAGTTAATAGAAGAAAATGAAGAAGAATTTGAAGAATTAGGATTAGAAAATTATTATGAGCCAATTAAAGAAGAAGATGATTTAAGATCAGAATTTGTGGAAATAGAAAGAGTATATGATTTGTTAGTCACAGAACAAGATATAGAAAATATGATTAGTAAATTAGAAAAATTAGAAATTTTAGGTGAAAATGTTTTAAAATTTTGGGATAAAATTAAGATATATTGTGAGTTAAAAATTAAGAATCCAGAATATATAATTAAAACTAAAAATATAGAAGCTACTAATCAGGACATTGAAGACTTTAAAATGCATATTACAGATCTATTAAAATTAGGAGTAATAAGAAAATCAGACAGTCCACATAGATCAGCAGCATTTATAGTAAGAAAACATTCAGAAATAGTTAGAGGAAAAAGTAGAATGGTAATAAATTATAAAAGATTAAATGATAATACTATAGATGATGCATATAATATTCCAGATAAGACAGTATTAATAAATAGAATTCAAGGATGTAATATTTTTAGCAAGTTTGATTTAAAATCAGGATTTTGGCAGGTAAAAATGCATCCAGACTCAATAATATGGACAGCTTTTACATGTCCAGAAGGTCATTTCGAATGGTTAGTTATGCCATTTGGAATTAAAAACGCACCTAGTATTTTCCAGAGAAAGATGGATAGTATTTTTAGTAAACATAGTAATTTTATTATTACTTATATAGATGATATATTAGTTTTTAGTAAAAATAGAAGAGAACATAGAGGTCATTTACAGATCTTATTCTCAGAATTTATTAGACATGGTTTAATCATAAATAAGAAGAAAATGTTCTTATTTAAAGAATATATAGAATTTTTAGGAGTAAATATAGGAAGAGGGCAAATAGAATTACAACCCCATATAGCTCAGAAAGCCTTAGAGTTTCCTGATAAATTAGAAGATTTGAAACAGTTACAGAAATTTTTAGGATTAGTAAATTATGCAAGACCATTTATAAAAAATTTAGGTAAAATTGCAGGACCATTATATGGTAAGACTTCTCCAAAAGGACAGAAATATTTTAATATAGAAGATATTAAATTAGTTCAAAAAATAAAAGAAAAATTAAGAAAATTACCTAAGTTATCTATGCCATTAGATACAGATTATTTAATAATAGAGACAGACGGTAGTATTACAGGTTGGGGAGCAATTTTAATTGTAAAACCCAATAAATATTCAGATAAGATACTGAAAAAATAGTTAGATATAATAGTGGTAATTATAAAGAAAAAATAAATTCTAGTAGTATAGATTTAGAATTATTAGCAATTATTTATGCAATAGATTCTTTTGAGTTGTTTATTATTTCTAAAAAAGAAATTACTATTAGAACTGATTGTGAAGCCATAGTTAGTTTTGTGAGTAAATTAAAATTAGAAAATAAAAGAAGTAATCGTAGAAGATGGTTGAATTTTATAGACAGAATTACTAATACAGGAATATCTTTCAATTTTGAACATATCAAAGGTAGTGATAATAAAATAGCAGATATTCTTAGTAGAATTATTAAGAATAAAGAATATGACTAATATTTTATTGCAGATGCAGAGACCAAGAGGCCCAAGGCCAGGAATGCTGCAAAGCACTCCCAGCTCTTCTTCTCAGACTCAGACTAATATAGCACAGACCTTTGATAAATTAAGATTTGGTAATATAGAATTAGTATGTTTTCCTAATAGTAATATTAGCTTTAAATTATTGCCTCATATTTCAGCAACTAGATCAGAAAAATGCATTTTAGACAATTTATGGATTTCTTATAATAAGAATCCTAAAGACCAAAAATATTTCTTAGCTTGTTTAAATGCATTATCATGACATTTTAACCAAGACCATAGGAAGTTTAAATGTTATGTAGTTTTACAAGGTAGATTACCAGGAATTTACCATACCTGGTTAGAAGTAGCAGATTGTATTAAAAATTTTCCAAATCCTCTTTACAAAGGATTTTATTCAATTTCAGAAGCATTAGATGAGTGTAGAAAGTATTTAGGTATTAATTATTTTATAGCACCATCTTTAAAGAATGTTTCAGATGATCAATTAGATTTTTCTTCAAAGTTTTGTTTAAATTGTGAGAATATGAATAAGAATTTTAAAATTTTAAATGAATCTAATCAGAAACTTCAACAAGAGAAACTTATTTTATAACAGAAGATTTCTGATTTAGAACTAGAAATTATTAGACTAAAAATTTTAATCCAGATTTTAGCCAAGGTACTATAGAGCCACAGAAATCTATAGCTAGTCCAGTTCAAACGGAAACTGGTAAAGACTTCTCAAATCCGTTGATAGTTATGAACTTGCCAAAAGTTCAACAGACTCAGGAGACTGTTGATTCTCCTACTAGACAGACTCAACAGGCTGTTAATCCTGTTACAGATTTTCAAGACCAGACACAGCAGACTGGTACTTCTGCTACAAGATTAATAAGTCCTTTAGATTTAAAGCAGAAGAAACCAATAAATTTAGAATCAGATTATCAAGATGCCCAAGATCCAAACCAGATTTCTCAGTCAGACATTCAAAGACTTAAAGAAATGCTTGGTAGAATTGATGATTTTCAGCAACAAGTTAAACAAAGAAATACAAGAAAAAAGAAGAAGTTGCTGATAAAAAAGAAAAATAAAGGGAGAAATATTATAATCAGATCTAACAATGATTCAGAAGAAGATAATCCAGATCAACTCTCTGAAGGTGGAGACTCACTCGATACAATTGGAGAACATAATTATGCTACTAGATAAAAAGACAAAGAAGATAAGATATGGTAGACAAAAGAAAGCCAGACTCTCAATCACCAGAAACGTGACAAGATGAAGACTCCAGAATAAAGACACCTGTATGAAGATCAAGAAAAGAAATTTTGTACAAAGATTTTAATTTAAAGTTGTTTGTTTTGTATAGAATTAGTCAAAAAGAAGATGCCTTTACTTTATAAAAGTAAAGATAGAATACTGTTTACTTTTGTAAAAGTTAGACAAATTTTACTGTTTTCTTTTTGAATTTTTGTAAAGCAAAAGATTCTTTTGCTGTAGAAACACGGTTTCTCCATCTATAAAAGGAGAACCAAATTCATTTGTAAATATATAGAGTTTTGATATAGAAATACAATATCAAGTTTCCTCTCAACAATGTTTTAATTTCTTTCCCTTCCCGAAAGGGAAATCCTTATCTTTCTTTTATCTTTCAAGTAATGTAATATCCCACAAAAATATTTTAAGTTTTTGTATAGTTTGGTTTGAATGTTCTAAGGAATGGATCTAATAATCAATATTAGTTCCAGATCCTATAAGAACATATGTTAATAGTTTATTTTTGAAAAAGTTTGAAGAAATTTTGAACAGTGTTATATTCAATGCCAAATGCAACCCCTGGCTAGAATATAATATCAAAATTTTAGAAACTATTTTTTTGTAAATGATTTGTAAAAAGAGATTTTATGTTTCATACTGGGTATATGATGATAAAAGCATGTCTTAATTTTAAGTTTTCAAAAGCTGTTTTAAAAATCAGTCCTGAGTGACCTCCCAGAAAGCGTAAAGGCCCAATGGAGAGGCTAAGAAGCGCTATAGAGGAGAGAAAAGGGATACTGTTTTAAAACTATTTTGTAAGGAATTGTCTGAAAAGTCCTGTCCTTATAAAAATAGAAATTAGGCCAAAGTTCATATATCCCAGATGGCATAAGTTTATCATTTCAAAGAAAATGATTTTGAAAAATAGTTTCGAAAGTGTTATAAAGAATACTGAATGCAACCCAGAGTATTCTTATAATATCAAAACTTTTTTTTTGATATCTTTGAATATGATTTGTTGTTAAAAAAAAAAAAAAAAAAAAAAAAAAAAAAAAAAGATATTATATTATGAAAAAGATGAGGATTTATAATTAAGGAGAGTACTGAGTAGGATTTTTATTAACAGTTGTTTCAACCGCCTTCCAATTCTGTCAAACAATTTATTGTTTTTCAGGACCCCCCTGATTAATAGACTCAGGATGTAGTCACTGTATAATAAACAAAAGAGTTATTCCAGATAAGTATATAATAAAAGCAAAAGACCCAATAGAAGCACAACAAATGGATGGTAATTTTTATAGTACTTTAGATCCTTCAATTGATTGTCATCGCCACTCTAGTACTTATATGAATAATAGAGGAGTAATATTTTTTTATTTATTTTTTTCATGTTGAATTTTAAGTGAATTTTTTGTCCATAAATAATGGTATGGAAAAATTTTCTACTTAATTTGGATCCCATAATTTATCATCATTGCAAGTCTGGTATTTCATATGAATAATATAGGCAGTAACATTAATTATTATTATTATTATTTTTTTTCATTCTCATGTTGGATTTAAAGTAAATTTCCTGTCTGTAAATAATAGTATAGGTCATTTTTCTACTTAATTTATATCCCACAATTGATTGTCATTTTTCGTTTTCTGTCTGGTATTTTTACATTAGCAATAGCAGCAGTAAAATTAATTATAGGTTTTTGATTCTCATTTTGCATTACAGGGTTGATGGTATTTATGCGAAAGTGTATATTTATTAGTTTCTGGTGCCAAATCAGATGTCCATGTTCACATACTCAACTGTTACTTTTTATGATTCTCTTATAAAAGTTATTATTATTTGTTACTTGGGTTTGCATCTCAAAATTTTGACCTATTAGTTGAAGTATCAATCCCTTTATAAATCTTAGATTAATCGTTGGACTGTGTAGAACCTAATTATTCTATTCACTTATTCCTCGACGGCGGATTAACGTGTGTATTGAGTATTTATATTCTGGATTAGGTTACTGTAATTTGTCTTTTATTATATAAAGAACATTAAGGTCAAATTGTGATTTATGCTAGCCTATTATTACTTACGGAATCAGGTTTTAAGGTTTAATCCATAACATTGTTTGACCATAATAAAGATGATTTCTTTGCCTTGTAGTGTAGTTAAAAAGCAATGATTGAATTTTATTGGAAACATAATTCTTGGTGGCTGTTCTTCTTTTAGCTGCCTGGTTATGGATTGGCATAAAGCTCCCTGTTCTAGGCTTGGGACATGTTTTTCGAGGGGGGGCTTGAGTGAACCTGTCCCAAGCCCGGGACAGGTAGCATTTCTCGATGGATTATGACTATCTAGTCCTTGTGGTTTCTCTTCTTTTATGTTCTTGGTGGAACCAGGAAGCTATCCCAAAATTCTATCAAACGAACATCCTTCCATTTATAACGTCCAAGTCAATATGGATAACTTAAAGATTGACATGCAGAAGTCTCGGAATAGCAATCTAGAATCTATTCCCTAGATTTATTCGATCTCGATTTTTTTAAAATAGATTATACTATGCGAGAGTGGAAATTTAAGCATAACACATCGGTAAAAAACTGTTGGCTTAAATTTATCACATTGCTAGAATTATTTGAACTTTAGCAGCATATAAAATATCTTGTTTCTTTCTAGCAGCTCATGCTTTTCCTTGTTACTTAATATTTTTTTCAAATTATTGCTTCCTTTCTTTTTCTTTTTCATTTTTTTCTTTTTTTTTTGGTGGGAATGGGGATGTTAGGAGGGATCTATTGAAAAATGGTGTTGTTTTGGCATAATTTTGAGTTGGACCCATTTTCTTCTATTTGGAAAATAAAAGTAGATTCATGTTATTATTTGTGAGAATATCAAAATCATATTTACCCGAAATGAAGATCACATGAATGAGAAGTTGAAGTTCAAAGTGGTTTAATGTTCGATGAAAAGCAATAGAAGCTTGTCCTATATAGGAAAAATAATAAGGCAATTACTATATCAAAGACACATGTCAAATATAGAAAGAATGTCTACGTTGTCTTATGTTTTTACATTAATGGCATACTTATTGTTGGTAGTAACTAGGGTTGGGCAAAAATCCTGAACCGAATCGAATCGAACGGTTCTTCGTAAGTGAAATACCCAAACGAGTATCTGAATTGAGAACTGACGGGTACAGTTCGATTCTCGGTTCTAGACCCAGAACCGAATAACCGAATAAGAACCGAATTTTTTTAAATTTTTATATATGGGATAAATCAAAAAAATTTAATTTTTTAAAAATAAATTATCAAATATAAAGTTTGCATTCAAGAGATTGAGTTCTATAAGGGCATTGAGACAGGCAATAAAATATATATTATATTTTTTCTTATTAAATGTTATTAGTTGAACAATTTTTAATTTATATATGTTTGCGAATTGTGATTCTTCAATTTTTCTTGTAGACTTTCTTAGTATCTAGTATGACAAGTCAAACAATTGATAGTTAAATCAAATAGTTGGTAAGTACTACTGTATTAGCAATATTTTGTCTCTATGAGTCTATGACTTCTAATTTATATGGATCACCGATGTTTTAGAATTACTAATTTGCTATCTACTTTTTGTTATTTGTACACATTGGTAAATTAATTTTATTGGACAACTTGTTATTTATATGTTATTAAATTGGAATACGTTAATTTATAAAAGCTAAGATTGAACATGTCAGACTATAGTATTGTTATAAATATTAAAAAAAATAATTATAGTACGGAACCGAACCGACTGAACTGAACTGAATCGAACAGAACCAAACCCAAACGGTTCCAAAATTATATTTGGACCTGACAGTTCCATTTATTAACTACCCGAAAATTTTCGGATCGGTTTTGAAGTCGGACCGTATCTAGGTCTAGTAGTAACAATAAGATGATTAAGTTCATTAAAGATATGTTGAATTTAAAATTTTACATAAAAGATACGGGTTTATCTTATGTGATACTTGGAATTAAAATTTGAAGATCACATAACTTATTCTAAGTCGATCATATTACGTGTAAAAAAATCTTGAAAATTTTAATAATGATGATTCTAACATGTCTAGAACATCGATAGATGCAATCATTATTTATTGAAAAAAAAGAGGTGAGAGTGTCTCTCGAGTAGAGTACTCTAGAATTATTGAAACTGATGTACTTAATGAGTTGTATAAAAACACACAGCCTACATAATTAATAAACTGAGTAGATACACAATTCAAGAGCTGGCCACTGGAAAGTAATACTCAAAGTACTAAAATACTTATGATATACTTGTAGCTATAGATTATACTATACCAGATATTCAGAAGCTTAAGGGTATAATTTCTAACTGGATATCTGATGCAAATAATTCAAAATCTACAAGTGAATTTATGTTCACATTGGGAGATGCAGCTATATCATGAAAACCTTCTAAACTGATAGTTATAGTCAGATCCAAAATGGAATGTAAGTTTATAACCCTGGACAAATGTAGTGAAGAAGTTGAGTGGCTACGCAACTTCTTACGAGATAGCCAAAGTCTATGCTAACAATTTGCATAATCGTGACAATCAATCTGTGATTAGAAGTGCACAGAGCAATATGTATAATGGTAAGTCCAGGCATATAGACATAATACCATAAGATAACTACTCTCATCTAAAGTTATCTATGTTGACTATGTGGAGTCAAATGATAACATTGAGGATTCTCTAACGAAAGGGTTAAGTTAAATAGAAAGTTAGTTGAAAAGTTGCTGAGAATAATAAAAGAATAGATTGATATAATGGAAACTCAACTTAGTTGACTGGAAATACTAAGATATAGTTTCAAATAGAGAACCTAATTGCAAAAACGTAATTGGATCACTCATGTACATTCCTATAACGTTGATGTCCGTAAAGATAATGATAAACAATAAACTTTTAATGGTTCTTATGCATTGAAAAAGAGTAATACGTGTTACTTTTAAGTAAGAAATCACATATGTGAGACACAAGTCAAGCCACTTCTAAGGGAATCGTATAGGGCTCTATTCTTAAAAATTCTCACAGAAGCATGTAAATGTTCATAGTTACAAAAAAACATAACAATAAGAATTGAATTGTGTCGAGAAGAATCCTATGTAAGGTACATCATTGTTTACACAAAAAGTAGAATAATTTGAAGATATCATATTTACTAATCTGCTGGTAGTAAAGTGAGTACACTTACAATGGAAGGTTCAAAGGACAATGTCTATCTATTCTATACAGGTTTCGACCATTGAATTTCATCACCAATTCTTTAAGTTTTCCATTTCCATACCCCTGTCAATTTTCATCCATGTGGTGATCCCCTTATTTTTAGACAATATGTAGAATATAATAATGTTATATTTAATAATTGAAGAATGAACAAAACAAAAAATTAACAACTACAAAAAAAAAAAAAAAAAAAAAAAAAAGAATTTACAACTAAATGGGATAAAGAAGAGCGAACCGAGCCATGTATAAATACAGGTTCTCTTCTCACCTTAGGTATTTGAACTTAATTGAATGTTCATTTCCATGATACATTGACGTGAAACCGATTAAAACTCAGCACTACGTTTCTACACTTTATCTAAAAACTATACATCAATACTCAGACAAAAACTCAAAAATTCAGGATTGACAGAGAAGAGAATATTTTGGAGAATTTTTCTTCGAATCTGAAACTTAAGAAATATGGACGTCTATTACAAGCTCCATAGGCAACTTAAGTGACCCGCTGTTACAAGTTTTACAAATCACTATAGCCGTTTGGAGTTGTTACAAATATTGAAAGGGCATATGCGCATAAATAAAAAGTTGGACATTTTTGTTTGCAGGTCGGGCTCACACACGAGTACAATGGCCTAGGTACTAATCCAGTCCGTGATTTGCACCCCTGTATGCATTCATGCGAAAGAGAGAGCCTCTATGAACATATGATTACACCTTAAATATATGTAGCCATATTTAAACGGACAAGCTTCTATTACTTTCCCTCCAACACTCAAATCACTTTCACTGGTACAAATTTGAGTTTCAATTTTTCATTCACCTGCATCATTTTTGCAAGTAAATATATAATTTCGATATTCTCATGGAAAAGAACATGAATCTAACTTGATCTTCTAAAAAGAATAATCAAGTTCCACTCAAAATTATTCGAAAACATCATCACTTTCCAACTGGATGTTGATCCACCATAATTTTTTAAGTGATTTTCATTCACATGCTTGTTTCATCTGCCATTTTATGTGAGTTCCTGAGAACTTGCTGAAGTTTGTCTAAAGAATTATAAGAAAAAAAAATTTGCCTGCAACTTTTCGTCTTTGTATTGAATCGTTTGACTTCTTTTTCCTCAATTTGGTTTTAATGTATGCATGAAGTGATCTGCAAATTTTTTTTCCATGAGTTTCTCTGTCATTTTCAATTAAATAATTCAATCATTACAAGACTTTATTGTCAAACCAAGGTATCTTTTAACTTTTACTGTCGGCTATGAGCATAAAAAAACATTAATCCCGCTACTCGTACATAAGAGGTTGACAGAAGAGGTTGACAGAATACTCACATACGAGGGCCCCATTTTTTTTTTTGGACTTTTTTATTCACATGGGACCCACTCGCATGTGAGTATTCTGTCAACCTCTTCTGTACAAGTAGCTTTATTCAAAAAATCATTGATGCTATAATGAAAAAGGTTAGGCCAATTTCCAAGTCTCCTGTTCCATATGGGCAACTTTTTATGTT
This sequence comes from Osmanthus fragrans, assembly GCA_019395295.1. Taxonomy (NCBI): domain Eukaryota; kingdom Viridiplantae; phylum Streptophyta; class Magnoliopsida; order Lamiales; family Oleaceae; genus Osmanthus; species Osmanthus fragrans. Next base: position 13,153,717 of record CM033357.1, on the reverse strand, counting down.
TGCAGTACTCACACAACTTGATGAGCTTGTGTAGTTGATAGAGAACTTCACCATTCTTTTATTTCACTATGATGGTCGGACAAGTGAATGGGACGAATTTGAGTGGTCAAAGCTGTGAGTGTGCGGAAGCAAACTAAATGATAAATGACAATCATATTTTCCCATGTTTTCAAGTTGCAATGGATGTTCAATCGGTACATGTAAGACATTTCTTATTTTGCAAGGCGGTATTCCATGTAGTTTCTGCAATCCTCAAATTTGCTCTCCAATGATCATCAGTTTGAGTCTCCTCAGGACCACTGAAGTGAGTATCCGGCTGTAAATTTCAGGGTCCCGTGGGTTAGTCGAGGTGTGCGAAAACTGGCCCGAACATCCACGGTCATTAAAAAAAAAAAAAAAAATAGTTTCTACACCCCGACATTATCGTACCGTAGGATTACATATTTATCTGGGACGAGGACTGGGGTGGAGAATTTTGATCCAGTGAAGTGAGTCGACAATTCTGCTATCCTACCCTTTTGAAATATAAGTTGTTGGGTCAAATTATTTATTAAACCAAATGCCTATGTAATTGTAGATACATAAAACTGGTGAGGAAGCATGATTTAGATATTTCACAGCTTGGTTTATCCCTGAATAGTGGGATGACATGGCATATGACAAGAATGCGAAACGAAACTGAACTTCACAAGTAAGAAAGGCGAAACTCGTGTTTTCTGAATTTGTAACATGTTGGTTTTTCTCCGTTTACAATATATGATCTAAATTTTCTACTCACAGAAAAACAGAGGAAAGACCATGCTGGTGCAAGGATCTTCATTTGCTACCATCTGCATCCTATGTAGATGAAATGGTATTAGCATCTTCATGTAGATGAAATAATAATATCCATAATTTTACTCATCAAGGCATTGCTTTGTAGATTTGTCGAGATCATGGCACCCGTGTTTTCTCGAGATGCATGACACTGTGTTTGGCATATGATTCAGGTACTCTTTGGTTTGTTTGTTCATGCTCTTGTAATTTAGTACACAAACTGTATACAATTTATACCTTAGTCCTTGGTTTGAAGAGCTCTAATAATTAGTAAAACAGTCAAAAAATGAGCAAAGCAAACACAAATTATAGTGGTTCAACTTAAACATGAGATATGTGTTAACTAGCCTCTGTAGATTTTCACCACAATGGAGAAGAAGACAGATACAACTGTTTTGTCACGCCTATTGTGTAGACAAAAACGGTCTGCTAATAAATCCTTTGAATAATTGGGAATACTAGCGCAACTAGATATAAATGTTCAATACATCCCTATAATAAAACTCCCCACTCTCACCTCCACCCCCACCCAGTGGCGGACGCAGAGATTTTGTATTAGTGGAACACACTCAAACATGTCAAAAAGCTGACAAAAAATTTAACTATTCAATATCTGATAGGAGCCGCAAGTCCGTTGCCTACCTAAAACTGTTACATGTAAATATCTAAGACATCCAAAATACAAGGAAAATTCGGTTTTTTTATTTTATCTTTATCTGAGCACCACCCATTATTCTTAATTTATTGACTGCATTTAGAGCTTGACCAAATTTTATTTCTATAAACAACTATTTTCTTGAATTGTAAAAACTGCTCCAACAATCTATTCAAGATTTACGCTAGAGACATTAGTGAAGCATATCAATAAGGAAATATATCTATTCCATGTTTCTCATCAAACAGATTAATCAAAATGAATTCCACGCACAACTTGGGGAGCTAGAAATGGAATCTTCAACTTGAGACCAACATACATTATATCCAAACCAACAGGCAACAAGATATCCAAACCAACAAGCAACGCCGGCAAGATGACAAGGCAACCAACAGTCCACAAATCAAAGAAATAAAACCTCTAAAATAGAAGAGATTTTAAGGGTTAAAGAGTTTACTTGGCCAAGAATCGGCTGCAGTTAGTAGCGCTGGCGGTCATGGTCAATGGCGGAAGAAGAAGGGCGACAGCGCACAACAGATTTTCACTTGAACGACGGTGTCCTCTCTCTCTCTCTCTCTCTCTGTCAAATGGACCGTGTATAAGGTGTGACCGTGTGGGTGTGTGGCTATATAAGTTAGGTCACAAATTTGGGTCCAATGGACCATTACAATTGTAATGGCTCATTGGCCCCAAATCTAATGAGTTTTCAATTCTACCTTATTTTTAAAAAAAATTAAAACTACAAAAAATTGGTTGGTCCCAGGATCCACCGGTCCAAAGGTAGGTCCGCCAGTGCCTCCACCTCCACCTCCACCTCATCATCATCCTTACACCTCTTCCCAACACCAAAGTGCAAACTAATATTAAGAAGAAAAAGGAAACTAATGATTGTCAATGAGAACAAACCCTGTTGCAATGACATTGAAAGCTGAATGATTTGATCCATGGATGGGGTCTTGATTTTGCTCTTAGGAAATTCGTAGAGGTAAGTTAATTTTTTTCACAACATTTCCTTCTTAACTCAGCTATGTCGCTGTCGTTTCATATTTATTGTATTTCTCTTGAATGTAACCCACTCAGGAAAAAATTGTAGTAGATTCTCAGGCCATCTCCAATGGTTTCACTATTGCACCAAAAAACACCAAATTTTGGTGCAAATTGTCTCCAAGTGAATTGTTTCAATATTGACTGGACTTATACCATGGTCACAGACTAATCACTGAACTTCAATATGATTCACCTTAGTCATCGAACTTTACCATTTACCTCTCCATCCATCACCGCCAAATATTCCGTTTGTGGCTCGCTGACGTAGCGAACGAAAATCCTAGGTAACGTCTGACGGACGTTAAAATTCAAATTTTTTGCCCATTTGTCCTCCCCGTCAGCAAATGACCTATTTTTTTCCCAAAAACAAAAAAACAAAAACACAGTAAACAAAAAAAAAAGGCCAGAATTCCTACTTCCATCACCACTTTTGGACCACCAAAATTCCACCCTCCGGCCAACTTGACCGCCGAACCAACATACCACCTTGAAGCCCTCACTTTCCTCTTCGTAACCCACCTAATCTCGGGTCATAACACCAACCAATTTGGCCAAAAATTTAAGCCAAAATAGGCTGCCAAAACACAAAAAATAGCCAGAATTCCTACTTCCACCACCACTTTTGGACCACCAAAACTCCACCCTCCGGCTACCTTAGCCGCCGACCAACATACCACCTTGAAACCCTCACTTCCCTCTTCGCAACCCACCTAATCTCCGGCCATAAAACCAACCAATTTGGCCGAAAATTCAAGCCAAAATAGGCTGCCAAAACACAAAAAAATTCCCAGAATTCTTCACCTCCGACGACACCCATGCCCTACACAACCTCCAGATTGATCAATCTCCTCAATACGTACCTACAGATGTTTTCATACCATCAAATAGTGCAGAAAATAAAAATCCCCAGCCATCTTTGCAACAGCAAACGCGGACGGCAAACACTTGAATTCCGGCGTCGGCGGGATGATTCACGGTCAGCGACCACCTCCACTAGGACCGCCTCATCAAGGCGCACCTAATTCACCTATGGGTCCAATTTAGCCCCCATGTGGAAGAAGCAACTCCGTGGGCTTCAACAACGGTCGTCGGCTTCTCTTCCAAGTTTACTGTGTTTTTCATTTTTTTTTTTTTGATTTATTTGTTGAGCAAAAAATGAGTCATTTGCTTATGTGGATGACAATTGGCAAAAAAATTTGAATTTTAACGGCCATCTGATGCTACATAGGTTTTTCGTTCGCTACGTCAACGAGCCTCAAACGGAATTTTTGACGGTGATGAATGGAGAGATAAATGGTGAAGTTCAGTGAGTAAGATGAAGCACATTGAAGTTCGGTGATTAATCCGTGATCATGGTATAAGTTCAGTGAGTTTTGAAACAATTCACTCCCAATGGAGACCAAACTTTACACCATTTTGGTACAAAATGGTGCAAAGTCAAGTTTGCCATTTTTTTCATTTATGAAAGCAATTGATGAAGGGTATTTATGTCATTTATGTTATATATTTTTTAATACAATAATTTTTATTATTTTAATTATAATTACTATTATTAATATTATTATTATTTAAAATTTTAAATGTAAAAAATAATAATTAATTAATTAAAATAAGAAAGAATACAAAAAATTAAAAATATAACAAACACGATTATTTAAAGTTAACACAAAATATATTACAACAACCACATACCTATATTAATTTAGTTTTATTTAAAGAAAACGATATATAAAAACAAGTGCATTATTTATTTAAAGAAAACGATAAGAATTTCGAGAATAAAATTGTAATAATATTTCGATTTCGTAATATCATAATATTGAAATTTGTTTTTCTACTAATTGTACAATATTTTTTATATTTATTAATGAATTTAACATAATTATTTATTTAGTAATTTATGTGTTTGTAAAATAAATAAATAAATCATTAAGAAGAAAAAAGAGAAGAAAATGATTAAGCACTGTTCATTTGGTGTAAATTTTGGTGTAATTGTTGGAGATGAATTGTAATTTGGTGCAAAATTTGATGCAAAATAGTGCAAAAATTTGGTGCAGCGCTAGATATGATCTCAATGGATTGTACATTAAACTGTTCATTCACTCGGAAACAAGGTATGCATGAGTTCTCATCTCAAACAAATTGATTGTCAATGTGATCACATTACCATTTACGTATGTAATATTCAATCTATATAATGGAAAGTAACCCTTACAATAAAGATCATTCAGCCAACTATTAGCATGGTATCAGAGCGTACCTCTGGAATCCAATGCTGAATCTTTAATTCCTTTCGGTTTTGCTTCGATCAACTGTGTAATTGGAGGTTACTGGTTAGATTTCGTTTTAGGTTGACCAATTTTTGGTCAACATCTTTGGTTTGAGATTCTGTGTCGACCCATTTTGGTCAACGACTTCATCTTTGGAGTCTGGCGTTTTTGTGAACGTAGATTTTCGGCATTTGTTTCAATGTTTATGTGTCACAATCATACGATTTTGAAGCGGTAAATGATTATGTGTGTTTGTCGACTTTTCTATTCGACTCTAGGCTACCATCAATCCATTGGGTACAGTTGATAACTTTGGTTGTCAGTGATTTGCTATGTTGGTGATTGGTAGGGAAATTTTTTTTGGGATGTTGATTTTTTTCTCATCTGGGCTTTGTTATTTCGAGTGCCTTTATTGAGCTGAGAGGGATAATTACCTGGGGTAGGCTGTAGGCCATTTCACGTGTGGGTTGTGTTGGCCGTGAGGATTTTGTTTAATGTAGGCTGATTTTATTTGGGTTGTTACAATAAAGCAATATGTCAGTTGAAGAATTTTGTGTTAAATTCACGGGAAAGAATTATTTCACATAGGAATTCCAGTTTAAGAAGTTTTCAAAAGGGAATGAGCTTCGGGGTCATATTGATGGGTCCTCTAAAGCACATGAAAATGCTAAGGATCTCAGTGCATGTGAAACGAATGATGCTCGTATTATTTCTTAAATTTTAGTTTCTATGAAGACACACATAGAGAATAATTTACGCTCATTCACTACTACTAAGGAGGTGTGGGAATATTTAAAGCGCATATAATATCAGGACAATAACATATGAAGATTTCAATTGGAATTGGAGATTTTCAACTACACTCAAGGTAATCTTACTATTGAGCAATATTATTTTGGTTTTTTGAACTTGTGAAGTGAGTAGTCGAGCACAATTCATGCTAAGGTCCATGCGGCGATGTTATCAGCACTTCAAAAGGTTCAAGAGGTTAGTAAGTGAGATCAGTTTCTTATAAAATTACGATCTTAATTTGAAGTGGTTCAAGCAGGTTTATTGAATCGTGATCCGGTTCCTTCAATGGAGGTATGTCTAGGTGAACTTTTACCTGAGGAGCAATAGCTGGCTACCCAAGCTTATATTCGGATTGATTTCTCCTCATCTAATGTGCCCATCATTGCATATGCCACCTAAGGATGAGAAAAAAGCATACTTCAGTATTTTTGCTGCAAAAAATACGATCATATTGCTCGTAATTGTCCTCAGAAAGTCTACAATTACTATAAACAACTAGGGCATTTTATCAAGGATTGTCCTACACAACCTAAACATCGACAAGCTAAAGCATTTCAAGTCAATGTCCAAGGTATTACTTTAGCACTTTCACAATCTATCACCAGTCAACCTTTCTTACCCCAAAAATGCTCCAGCAGATGATTATTTCCATCTTCTCTGCTTAGGCTTACAAAATAAGGGTCAAGTTATTTCTTCTCCCTAGTTTGTTGATTCGGGGATATCATATCATATGACATGTAGTTACGATTCCTTACATAACATATGATACTATATTGGCCTACAACACATTCATATTGCTAATGGAAGATGATTTGCTTTGTGCAAGAATCCTTGAATCTATCAATGGTCTCAATTAATGGTTTGAACTCCGAATTTAAACGTGTACCTATTAAAATCAAAATTTTATACCTCGTAACATCAAGGACTGAATATGGAATTAGAGTTTAAAAATCTCAACCGAACAATTCTATGTCTAAAAGCTTAAATGAGCACTATCGTACCTTTTGGGATACACTTTTAAGGTTTTTAGTAAAGGCGGTGCACTTATTGTTAATAAAAAAAACAGCCATATTTTTGGGATTCGGATTTCTTGATCTTGATTCAGCCGTGCTATGAGAAAAATAAAATTTAGAGCTTAGAAATTTGTGAGTTTATCTTGGTGTTCCTTTTTCTTGGTCAAGATTCCTTGTTCAATAGGCCTTAAAAAAATCAAAAGTCCCAAGCAACAGAACATTTTTCAATTGCGCTTCATCATACGATTTTTCCTTACAGCAGTGATTGCGAAGTGTCAACAGTGGTTTTACAAATTTACCCCTTTAAATAAAGAGAAATAAGAGAAAAAGCATTCCACGAACCAAAATAACGATCCTTTTGGATGTTATCCATTCAAAAGGACGAATTTTGCCAAGAATACAAAGGTTTTAGGATGATGTAACCAAGATTTGAAGGTTTGGATCAAAAATACAAAAAGAATAAAAGTTCAAGACCATTTACATTAATTTGTTACATTACAATTAATATAATTTTTTGTACTTAAATACAATTAACAGCATGTAGTAACCAAGCAGCTCAAGTGAACATCAAGCAGTGCATTTAAATTACAAATAAGATAGAAATAAGCGAAATAAATAAGTAAATAGTATTTGTGAGTTACTCAAAATATGTGAATAACGAGTAGGTTTGAGCATTAGTTGGGTCGGTCCGAATATTTCAATACTTGGAACCACCAATTATATTTTGGATATTTCTTAAATTGAACCATTTGAGTCCTTATAATTACTGAAATCAAACTCAAACTCAAATCGTCGATTCCGGTTCTGGTTCGGTATTACCCATAATATTTTTTTATAGACATCTAATAGATATTTTCATATAGGCCCTTTGAAAACATATACCTAACAAGGCAAATGTTTATTTAATTTGTCAATATCATACAGCAAGTGTTCTTTCAATACATCCAATCTTTTAAAAGAAAGATGTCCAAGCCGATTATGCCACACATGAGCAGAAACAGATCCAACAAATGCATTAGAGACGGAATTAAAAACTTTGGTGTCCAGTACATACAGGCCTTGTACAATGCTACCCCTATCAATCATCTTCTTGGTTGAAGCCTCCTGGATGGTGAACTGATCATGAAAGAAGTTTAAAATGAGGTGTGATCCAGCAGTTAATGAACTTACAGATAGCAAATTGAAAAAGCACATCATGGAGCATCAATTTAGGTCCTAATCTGACATCGCCACATAGACCGACAAGTATCCGTATGTGATTGGGCAAAGTAACACTTGAATTAGCAATAGGTCTCAAGTTTATGAATGCGGCAGCATTAGAGCACACATGTTTGGAGGCATCGGAATCCATAATCCAAATGTCAGTGGAAGAAAAAGTTGAACTAACTGACTCAGAATGATATATACCTGCAGCATATGTGGATTCATTCTTATCCTGATCAACCGAAATGGACTGTTAAGAGGAGGCCAGATGCGTGGACAGTATCGTCATCAACTGTTGGTATTGATTGGAGTTCAAGTTCTGCATAAATTTCTCAAGGCCAATTTGCTGATCTATTGGCTTTTCCTCAATCTGTGAATTAACAGAAATTTGATTAACAACATTAGACTTAGAGAAGTGTTGAAAGTTGTCTCTTCACCTTGATTTAAATCCAGGTGGAAAACCATGAATTTTATAGCATTTATCAATGGAATGTCCATGATATTTGCAGTGTGTGCAATATGCTCTCTCATTCTTCCTGTAGTCAATCCTTGCACTGTCATTGTAAGAACTAGGGTTGAGAGCTCCTTTGACATTGTCGGATCTGAATGCAAAGGCAGCTCCTCCATTGGGATCAGCAGCAACGGAAAGTGTGCATATTTTCCTCTGATTTTCATCTTGTGAAATCAACGAAAAAACCTTATTAATTGAGGGCAAAGGATCCATAAGAAGGATATGGCTTCTAACTTGTGAAAATGAATCATGTAATCCCATAAGGAATGCCATGATATGCTCCATCTGATAGTATTTGTTCAGTTCTTTAACATCACCACAAGTACAGTGTCCACAACTACAATTAGGTCGAAAATTACTCAATTCTTCCCATATAGTTTTGAACTTAGTGAAGAACACACTCACAGTGCTTTGATCTTGAAGCAGATTCATCAGCTCCTTCCTCAATTGAAAGATCTGAGGTCCGTTATTTTGCTGAAACCTTTCCTTAAGGTCATTCCGGATCTCATAAGCTGTGGAAGCATAGATCACACTAGCTTATATGTCCTTCGAAAACAGAGTTGAGGATCCAGGATATCACAATGTTATTATTTATAATCCACGAATTTACCAAATCTAGATCAGTAGCTTCTGGTTTCTTCATGGATCCATCAATGAATGTGAGTTTATTTTTAACAGACAAAGCAATAGTAATTGCACGACTCCAAGAGGCATAGTTTTCTCCTGTAAGCTGCTAAGATACTAGCACCAATCCAGGACTATCAAAATGGTGGAGGAAGTATGAGCTGGAAGGTTCATCAATGGCAGATTTGCTCATGACCGAACCTTGAATCAGAACCACTTTTCGGCTGTGGTTGATCCATTGTTGTTTTGAATCACAGATGAATGATAAATGCAATTTCTGAATTGAGGGAAAAAAAAAAGATCGCAGCTCAATTATGCTTTGATACCATATTACAGCCAAATGAAAATGATTCAAATGAAGGACTGACTAGTATTCATTATACAAAAAGCAAAGAAAAATAGACGTACATCTTCAGTATAAATAGAAATGGGAAAAACACTAACAAAGTTCCAGCTGGCATAACCTATTAACCAACTCCCTAACTATACAAGGTACGTAATAGCCTTAAAGGTTTGTGGCCGGGTACGAGCTCCTATTATGAAGAATTTGGAGGAAAATGCAGTGTCATGCTCGCTACCTGGCCAAGAACTACTATCACGACACTATATTTTGTACAATTAGTTGGCTACAATTTTCCTGTCCTATAAGTGAACCAATCTCTACACAGCACGCCTTCAATCACACAACCTGATTGGACAGGAAACTTGGACTAGACCATATGATTATGATAGTGATCCAGTACTCGAGTGCAAAGGCAGAAGGGAGCTTAAGTGCAAGATCTACCAGTTTAGCAGAGACGAAAGTCAGCTTTATTGGTTTAATGGTGCCGAGTGGAGGGGCCGTCACTTAACGGATAAAAGTTACTCTAGGGATAACAAGTTGATATTTTCCGAGAGCTCACGACCATTGCAGTGTAGTTAACGCGTTAAGTATCTTGCCTCACAGCGATAGAGCTAGCACCCGGCGAGCCGGGGACGGCCACCCTTGCAAGCTCTGTCGAGATTTACAGCTTTTGCTAACAAAATTTTTTTTTTTTTTCAACAATTAGAAGTTGGCCTTTTTTTGGGCTTGAGCATTTTTTTCAAATTGGCCCAAACAGGTGCCTGGCTGCCTTAGTCTGTGTCTGTATGTATATGCCTAATGATTTCCAAAATCAGAAACGGAAAATCAACCCCTTGATTCTACCTCCCACAGCTCTCTGCCAACCGTGATTCCTTCAGGTTTCAGCTTTCAGCAGCTCAGCTCCTCCACTGTCGGACTGCCACTGCCTGTCGCCTGCCGTCACAGTCTGTGAGCCCTCACCCCCCATTTTTTATTTAGTTATATATTTTTAGTCCATTTTTATGTTATTTTCATTTTAAAACTTATAGTTCTAGTGATGCATCTAGTCCCGCCACTACTTCTAGTTTGGAGGAAAGTGTGAAGAAGACTGTGACTCAGAATCCAGTTGTTGTTTACTCCAAAACTTGGTGCTGGTAAGTGCTTGCTGATTTTTCCTTTTCTTTTTTCCCTTTTTTTTTTTTGATGCAAATCGTAGACCATTTTACATTTTTTTTTTCATATTCAAAAAGTGTGAAGAAGACTCTAACTCAGAATCCAGTTGTTGTTTACTATATAGAGAGAAATTGATTATTAGATATCGATGCTTAAAATTTTTATCTCTACAAAGTACCGATTTTTAATTTATACTAAACATCAATGACATAATAATCAATTAATTAGTAGATAATTTAAACTACGAGATCAAACATAAATTAATAATAATCTCCTTCGACATTTTTATGTTACATAAAAATTCTAGTTTCTCATTATTATTTTTTCTTTCTTTAATTTGGCAATCAACAAACACATGACTAGTCACTTTCTATTTAATGCAAGAGAAATGCTATGGGTACATAATTTTTTGTACCTAAGAGTGTACCACACTCACATGGATGGGATTCGCTTGAGTAAAATATTCGAGTGAGCTCCATCCCATTTGAGTGTGGTACACCTTTAGGTACATGAAATTATGTACCATTAGCTTTGTCCTTAATGCAAAGGCCCCAATATGGTAGAATAATCTGATTTATGCTATCCAACATTTTGTCCCAAACCATATAGTTTCTTCTTGTGACTTTCAACGAAGCTGCCTTTGCTACAAAACAAATCTCTTTCGAATGGAAAGGATTTGGTGATTTTTGTTCGAGACAAGTTGAGATGAGTAATTCTAAGTAAAGAAATTTATTTAAAAAAAAGTAGACTCAGAACTAAGATAAAAAAAAAGGACGAAACTCATTTCAGCATGCCTCACTTTAGATTGGAGGGATGCTAGACCCCACAAGAGTCCCAACTTCCCACCAAAAAATTTCAACTCCCCCCCCCCCCCACCTCTCCCCCTATATATATAAATATATAAAAATATATAAAAAAAAATATATCGTGTCAATAAACTTTTATCCTTCTTGTTATTGTTAATAAATAGAGATATAAATGTTTATCTACTAAAAATAAAATATTTTATTTTGAAACACACAATAGTACGAGCTAATTTATCGTGTAATGCTCTTTTTAGTATTAAATTAATTTAATAATTAATTAAGTCACCAACATAAAAAGAAATATTTAAAATTGATAAGAGTGACATGTCTAATAAACATGTTGAAAGAAAGAACTACATAATTGTTGTTATATTGTGTATCAATTCTTTACATGCACATATTTTAGTCGGTGGCAAATTACTCGATCATCATCATAAAAAATAATCTAACATAATGGAAATAGAGAGAGTTTAATGCGATTTCAATAAAATATATCGAATAAACATAATCTAATCTAATTTTTTTTATATATTTTAAAAAATTAATAGAATCGACTTCAAATTTAACGAGAATAAGAAATGGATATCGTAGAATATTATTTATATTTTTTAAGTTGTTTCTGCCTAATCAGGGGCAGATCCAGCACCCGACGAACCCTCGCGGCCGTTCGTGCTGGATCAATCGAGAATGATTTTTTTTTTAGGGAAGAATTCATAAATAAAGCATTAAGTATGGACAATTCAATTTTCATGTTTTAAGTTTCAAAATGCAAAAATCAGGTTTTCATTGATTAATTAAAAATATTTTATTAATTAATTATTTTAAGGTCACAATTATACGATTCATGATCACAGTTACATAATTAAATGTCATAACTCATTTACTGGTCACATATTATCAAATTAATTGGTCACAAATTATTTCAAAGTCACAAATCGAAAAAATTATAGGTCACGAATTATTTCGAAGTTACAAATCGAAAAAATTATAGGTCACATTTTATTTCGAAGTCACAAATCGAAAATTTTATAGGTCAGATTATTTCGAAGTCGAAAATTTATAAGTCACGAATTATTTCGAGGTCACAAATCAAATTAGAGGCCACAAATTATGTCAATGTCACAAATTAAAAAATTTATAGGTCACGATTTATTTCATTGTTCACAAATTAAAAAAATTATAGGTCACGATTTGTCTATTGATCACAAATTTTCAAATTTGTTGGTCACGGAATATTTTTTTAGTCATAGATTATCGAATTTTGAGGTCACAATTAAGTAATTGGTCATAGGTAACCAAATGCCGCCACCGTCACAATCACCGCCACTTGCAACCACCATCACCTCGTGACTGCCGCTACCACCACAACACTACCAACAAAATCGCCACCACCAGATCCAATCAACTGACACACACACTGTCAGCAACACAGACACAGCCTAAGCAACCCACCACCACCACCCATTTCACTCCATTTCACGACCACCTCACGACCACAACCACCAGCCATTTCACGACCACCTCACCACCACAACCACCAACAAATCACGATTTTCAACTATAAAATCACCACCACCTGATGGCCGCCACCACCAGATCCACCACCCGCCGCCAACAACAAATTTATCCTCATCTCCTTCAACCCCTGAATCTGAATAAACACCACCCAAAATCGCCACCACACAAATATCATCACCACCACCACACAAAACACCATAGCCACCACAAATCGTCGTCCAACCACCAATAAACCCACAGCCACCGCTGTCGCCACCTTACCACCATTACATCAACATAACACCGCCACCATTGCCACCAACAAGATCCAACAAAATCGATGCCCAAAAAAACAACAAATCAGATCGCAGCCTCTCACGGTAAATGGCAGATTTGCGAACGGCAGCGCAGCTTCTCACGACGGTGTGTGTTGCTACGTGTTGTAGCAACTCACGCCGGCAGTGCAACGATGACGTCGCACTGTAGTGACGGCTCCTAAGTTAGAGAGAGAGAGGCGAGAGGTGGAGAGCGGCGACTCCTAAGTTAAAGAGAGTGAGAGAGACAAGAGGTGGAGAGAGCCAAGATGTAGATAGAGAAAGGGTTGGGGGAATTAGGGATTAATTATTTTTATATATTTAATTAAAAAATTTCAAACCTGAAAAGTGAATAAATAAACTTTGGCACTGGTTTATGAAATGTGGTCTTTAATGACCTGGTGCCATGTAAATTCCACTTTTTTTTTAAAATAGATAAACAATTTATATTATATATCTGATAATTCATTTAATTTACTAACATCCTTGTCAACCCAACTAGTTGGACCTTGCACCATGGAGCTGGACATTTTGGGTTCGAAACTCCAATAGCATATATTTTGTAGTTTTTCACTTTTTTGTATTTCAATAATTTTACCCAAAACAAGTGGCAATTAGTGGGATTCGAACCTAGCGCCTCCCTTAAACATATTGCCAACTCCACCATAATGGCAATCATTGATTTGTAACAATGAGGGAAACAAAATAATATATGTTCAATATTATCGAGTTTAATGCAATTTAACCTATAATTTGTTTATTTCTTGATTTTTTTTCTCTAATCAATTTATTTAAGAGTTTGGTTAATTAATGACAAATTTATTATTATTATTATTTTTAAAGAAAAATTGGCCTTAGTGTCATATAGAGTCTTTCAACAAAAATTTATTTAATTAATAGAAAATTCCACTTTTCATTCACAAAAATTGATTGACGAAAAGTGGGATCATATAAACACATAAAATTGAAATAAGCACATAAATAATTTCAAATTTGTTAATATAATAATGCTTGTTTAATTAACTTTAATTGTAAACTAAATATTGACATTTTTGTTAATAGATATTGCATGTTTGATTGAAAAATAAATGAGGATATTTTGCAAATTATAGAACGATTTTTCATCCGAAATGAAAGTTCGTACCTAGTTCTAGTATTGTCCGTACGATTTTTTGAATATTATTTAACTAAATATTAAGAAACAACACTACTATCACGGACGTTGACCGTTGACAATAAGTGTTCAACGTTCGCGGTCCGCTCTTACTGAACTTGAACTCTAGATTCGCGCCTGTGTCTAATAGTAAATTTCTGTTTACTTCTCATTTCCTCTTGAAATGGGAAGTTGAAAAAGGAATTCGAAAAAGCTCTATTTTTATTCCCTCTCCTTAACCAAATTCTTGCTCCTTCTAACGTTCCTCTGAAATTGGAAATGACTATGAGAGAGCACATAGATTTAAAGAACTAGAAAAGGAAAGAAAGAACAGGTGTAGAAAGAGGAAATTGCCACCAAACGGGATATAATTAGCGGATTCCTAGTACAATTGTAGAAAATTTAGCTATTTGGGACTGATGAGAATTTACTTAACATGCATCGCGAAAAATTAAACAAGTTTCAATTCTCACCAATGATCTACTTTGTGTTTAGATAGAGACTGTGACAGAAACTATACTTTTATTCAGATCTGCAAACTCCTTTACTATTCATGTAGTTCCAGCAATCCTGATCTGTCTTCCACAGTTGTCCAATTGTCCAGCCTCCAATGGAATCCACATATGGAACAAGAATGAGAGGAAACTAGGGTTTACTTTTCTTGAGCTAGCAAAAATAATGAAAACCCATCAATCGTTTTTCAAATCCTAGTAGCTTATTTATATAAGCCCAAACGGATTTGACCCGTCTCTTAAACTTAATCTGGTTCAATATTTAATTAATCCAATTAATTAAATTTGGTTCATGAATTAATTTATCCAATTAATTAATTATCCAATGCTTGTCAATTAATTAATTGGCATATCTCAATCTTCTAGTTCTCCTTTTGTGTGTGGCCCATTAGGTTCCCAGTCAAGATGCCTAACGACGTGAATTATTATTTTGATATAATCAAAATCAATAAATCAAAACACCATTTAGATTTATCACTAATTCACATCCGTCGTCCCAGATTAACATCTAGCAATGTATCAGGATAATACATGTGACGAAAAATGTCACGTGGTATGACAAAATCAAACTCGTTTATTTATCGTGAAATTATAATCCGATCAATTACGAAATATGAATATGTCAATCTCAATTATCGATCATATCTTTCATTCCACTTATTAAGTCAATGTAAGTCGAAAACTCCTTTTGGACTTATAGGTATACCTTGACCAAAGATTTTGTTACCAACTTAACCGGATGAAATGTAGATCGTAATCTCTTACTATCTAGGAGTGACGAATCCTCTATTGATCATTCACAACCTTCATATGATTCTTGATATATCCGGACGATGCAGTATTAACGGCCCTTGGTAGAGCAACATCCAACATCACCAAAGTATGATTGTCCTCATATAAGGCACTATGATAATCTCAAGTCGAAAGACCAATTCCACTACCGAACGTTAGAGATTAACCACTGACACTTAGATAACTATCCATGTGGAATCTCTCAGCGGGTCTCCAATGTTTTGTTCTATAAGAAAACATTCACGTGTTCATTTAAGTGTCACTACACTTTAACTTGTGAAGATCGGCTACTTACTTCACAAGTGAGGAATGACACACGTGATGGTCTATTCGTAATAACGATATCTATATATTGTTATTACTTACGACCACGGATGATTTAAAATTCAATCATATGTAATTTATATCTCACAATCACAACTCCTTGTGATTAACAAATTACCAAAACTTGAATCTATGGAGTCTACTATTTAATATCATAATAGATCTTGCCAAAATAAATGCATTACACATATATCAAAAGTACTTATACCCAAAGTTGATTGGACATAGGGCATAACACTTACAAACTTCCACTTACACTAGATCCAATCGCTTATGTATTTAATATCATAAGAGTTCACATGACAATCATGTTTATATTATGACAACTCTTTGTCAGTGGATCTGCAATATTATCAATTGTGAGAATTCGTTCTTTCTTTACGTCATTTCTTTATATTATCTCTTTGATAAGATGGTACCGCCAAACACCTGTTTGGGTCATCGATGAGACCTTAGTTCCTTTGCTAGTACATGGCTCCATTGTTATCATAATACAAATGTATGTGATCAACAATGTTAGGAACTACTCCAAGTTCATTAATGAACTTCTTGACCCATACTACAACATTTGTTGCTTCTAAAACAATAGTGTATAAGGCTCTCGCTATTGAATTAATGGTGGTTACCTGTTTGAAACCTTTCCAACACACCGTTTAAGAGTAAATCAATATCCTGATTGATATTTGCTATCATTCTAGTCTAACTAGAAGTTAGCATGAGTGTATCCATGAACTCTCAGTTCATTTTCTCCATATAAAATCTTTTCAAGATTTTTTTTCTATAGATTGCGATGAATTAAGTAATCTTCTAGATTTATATCTATAGATCAAGTTGCTTCTCATATATCTTTATGAAGAAATCTTTTAACAACCACAATTTCAACGATTGAAACGTAGGGATGTCGTTTCCTATTAATAATATTAGGAATGCGACAACGCTGCCACTACTTTCTTGTAAACACACAATTCGTCTTCACTTTTGATAAAATCAAACTTTTTAATTTTTCTATTAAATTGAAGATTTCAGCTCCAAGAGGCCTGCTTTAATCTATACAAGAATTGATCAAGCTAACATACCTTATAAGCATATTTGGATTCAAAACTTTCTAGTCGTGTCATATACACTTTCTCCTGCAGGCTCCTGTTAAGGAATATAGTTTTGACATCCTTTTGTCATAACTCATGGTCATGGTATGTAGCTATTGCAAGCAAAATTTGAATGGATTTTCGCATGGCCATAGACTAGAAGACTTCATCAAAACCAACTCGTTGTCTTTGCATATAACCTTTTACTATTAGCCTCATTTTTTGTATGTATGGATGTTTCCATCCACATCGACCTTTTGTGTAAATTCATTTACAACTCATGGGTTTTATCCCATCAGGTTGGTCGATCAAGGTCTAAACTTTGTTCACATGCATCGAGTTCATTCTAGATTCCATGGCTTTTTGTCATCTCTTTGAATCAAAGCTTGACTTTATTTATGTGTAACTAATAGGTTCATCATCCTTGATTAATAATACTTGATTAGTAATCATGAATTCATACCTTCTAGGAAGTTGAATGATCCTACAAGATTTACATAGAGCTGATGTGTCCTGAGAAGTCTCTACTTTCTGATCAAGAGTATGTCCCTCAGTAGGTGTGGGATCAGACTCAGATTTATCTATTTGGTCAACTATATATGTGTATTCTTGAACTTCTTCAAGGTCCATTCTACTCTCGTTGTCCTCTCCTAGAATAAACTATTTCTCTAGGAATTTGAAATGTATTGAGATGAACACATTATTCTCAATGGGATTATAAAATTGATATCCAATTATCTCTTTTGGATATCCCACAAATATGTATTCATCAAATTTAGCCTCAAACTTATTCGATTCAGTGCGCCTCATATAAGCGACGCAATCCCCAAGCTTTAATATATGACAAGTTGGGTCTTTTGTCTTTCCATAACTCGTATGGAGTTTTGTCGACCAACATAAATGTGACACGATTTAGTGTGTAGAACATTACAATCAATGCATGATCCCAAAACCTTTTTAGAGGTTTGCATGGCTTATTATTAATTGCACTATATCTAATAGTTTACGATTCTTTCTTTCAATACAACACTATGTTGCGGTGTATGTGAGGAGTCCACTACAAGAGAATCTCATTCTCTTTTAAATAATCTAAAACTTTATCTTTAAGATATCTCCACCTTGATCGGATCTTAGTATGAGAATGTCTTTGCCTAATTGTTTCTCTGCTTCTAACTTGAATCCCTTGAACCTTTCAAGAGTTTCATGCTTGAGTTTCATCAAATATACATGACCATTTCTGAAATAGTTATTAGTAAATGTGATGAAAAATAAGAGAAATTCATCTAGCATTAATCGACATGGATCCACATACATCATTATGTATTAGATCCAGTAATTATGCAGACTTTTCACCTCTTAAATAAAAAGAGATTTGGTCATTGTGCCTAACAGGCACGATTTGCATTTGTCAAATGATTCAAAAATTCAATTGACCCAAATATACATCTCTATGTAATTTTGGAATTGCATTTTCATTTATTTGACCAAGTCTGCAATACTAGATTTATGTGTTATTCATATTATCACTTTTATGCCTCTAAATTTTTATATTTATTATAGAATACTCAGTATTTAGAATATAAATATCACTTTGTAATTCACCATAACCATTATGATAAAAAGGAACAACAATTATCCTTAACATTAATATAATTCATGTTCAAACATGAAATTCAAATAATGTTCTGTATTGGTGGGTTCAAACTAATATTTCTCTAATTCCAATATTAAGTTTAAAGGTAACGGCAAAAAGTATGCTCCTACAGACAATGCAGCAACATTTGCTCATTTTCGACGTGTAGGTCAACTTCTTCCTTTTGCAGTGGTCTACTTCCATTTAGTTTCTACATATTTAGACAAATATGAAATCCATATTTGGTATCTAATACCCAAGAAACTAATGAAGTAGATATAAGCCTTACCCAAGTGGATTTGATAATGTCTTTATTTACTTTGACTGTCTTAACCATCTTAGATGATTTTCCAAAGCCCCTTTAGACTTCCTCTTAATATCTTTAAAGGAACCGATGGCTTGCCCACTCATAACTTTGATATTGGGTTTGACAGTCTTAAACATGTTTAACAACTCAATGAGTGTGCACTTGAGTTTATTCATATCAAAATTCATAATTAGCTGTGAATAACTCTCTAACAGAGATTACAGAACTAAGTCAATACTTAGTTCATGGTTCACAGCTGAACCCATTTGAGACAATTTCTCAATGGCAATTATCTTCAACACTTGAGCACTGACTGAAGATTCCTCTGTCATTTTACACCAATATAGTTGTTTGAAAGTCTCATATCCTTCCACACATGATTATTATCATAAAACTCTTTGAAATGAAAAGACATGTGTTAGCATCTATACTCTTATGTTGCTTTTGTAATTCAGGTAACATAATCGCAAGCATCACACATGTTGCAGTACTATCTCCATCTTCGTGTTTATTATAGCAGCCACATCTTTTTTAGTTGAGTCCTCAACGGGTGTCTCTGGAAGGGGCTACTTAAGGACATAACCAATTTTCTCATGCTTGAGAACAATTCTCAAATTGCAATGTCAATCAATAAAATTTGATTTGGTTGTTGACATCTAGTATGTCCATATATGGTTACTCATGATTCAATAAATATGAATGACGAAAAGTAAAAGAATAATATATGAAATGCATCAATTAATTTAATATGGTCTTTTATCAAATCAATTGTGTTCCCACTGTTTAACTCAAATTTATGACCCTCACGCATAAATTTATGGAATACATACTTGACCTCCAGTGGGCTAGGATATCATTTGTTATATTAAGACTTTGAGTGTATTCAACAAGTCTTAATAAAATATTTGGGTAGATAATGTTATCAATTGTATTTCCATACAACTCCCAGATCATTAAACTGACAACTATTTGTCTTCACACATGTGTTAACTTAACATGACTCTAAAATTTATCTCATTGAGTGTACTCAATAAAAGATAAAATTTAGTTAAGTCAAACCCATCATTCAGAAACATCAAATATTTCATAGTGTCAAACATATCCCTAATAGACCAGCCTTGACTGTACTCAACAAGTTTAGACGATTTAGGACTCTCGTTTTTCACTATAATAATGGAAGGCGAATATATATATAACTTAATATTTTAACGAGGAGCTTTACATGCAAATGTCTCATCGTAGTAATTACATATATTTTATTATACATCTAGCATGCAAAAAAACATATATATAATAGTATGGATGATTATGTACTAATTCTATCTAGTCTTCCTGAGCCAAAAGGAAGACCAATTGGTCAATTCCTGGGAGTATTGCATTGAATCATTATCAATGAGCCATCTCCATAGTTTCCTCCTCTTTCCGTGTCTTCAATTAGATCAGATACAACTTATATCCTATACTAGTTGACACGCAAGCCTAAATAAAAATTAGACTAGTAGGCCCCATAATAATAACAATAGTAACGGGCTCGCATGACCAAAATAATTAAGAGCTCACATGCCCATAAAACAACAAGAATTAAACCATTTATTCAACACATCCACATGGTCGAGCCTATAATCATCCACTAATAAACATTCATCATATAAATGTATCATATATAATATCTAATATTATATGCAAGTATGTTTCAAAAATCTAGCAATTAAAGGTCGTCTAAACTATTTAGACAAATAGATCGAAAACAATTAAATAATTAATTAATCATATTAATCAATTAATTTAATTAGCATATTTATTTAATTAAAATCAAAATTTTAATTAAATACCGAAATAGAGTTCAACTTTAATTTCATAATATATGGCGAGAATATTTAATTAAAATCAAATTTTATTTAAATAACAAAATTAGAGTCCAACTCTAATTCCACAATTTAGGGCGAACTTATTTAATTAAAATCAAATTTTAATTAAATACCAAACTAGAGTGCAACTCTAATTCCAAGAAGAAATTTTAGGACGAGACAATTTAATTTAAAATCTTAGATGTGACCAAGTATGTGTTTACTATGACAAATGTGGAACTCTTACATATGTGACCATTTGTGACATGTTGGCATGTAATAGGTTAAACAATTGTTGCTATTTGTGACTTGCTGTTATGTAACACGTTAATCATATGTGACCATGACTATTGGTAATCTATTCAGACGCATGCAAATATAAACTTTCACCTCCATAAAGACCATCACTTAGAAGAAATAAACAAAACTATTCGCAGAATTACATTCACATAACTGTAATAAAAAATATTCATAAATTGTACCAACTATTTGAAAAGAAAAAAAATACAAATCCACTTTCAATTTCAAAACATATTACAAAGATAAATGGTAATCGATTAAATAGTACACAACACAGGTCATAAACTCTTCAAATTATAAAATACCCAGAATATGTCACAAAAGGACATTCTGGTCACAAAATATCCAAATCAGGTCACAAAATCAGATTTCACATTCTTCATAGATTTTTTGTCGAAGGCCGACATTTTCAATCTCTTTGGTAAAGAAGAATCTTTGACAACTTTCTTCCTCTTTCCTTTATCTTCACATCAACACTACGAGTTCTAATTATTTTAAGTACCATTTGAAGCTAAAATGTAACACGGCTATTTCACGATGAAGCTCCAGTGATAATGACGACGATTGGGAGTTGTATGAAGGAGTATTATGTTGGTTTTTGAGCGTAAGCTTGGTTTGAAGATCTAGTATTGTAGAAATAGCAGAAGTTTCATGAATGGTAGAGAAAGATGTGATGTGCTTATATTGTAGAGAGAATGTGGTTTTAATGGAGTTGACGAGAGAGATTTATGCGTAACTGTATATATGAAGATAAAATCAAACATATCTAATTAGACCCCCTAACAAGTTGTTACCATAATAAATCTGCTTTAATTAACTTAAAAATTTGTAATTAACACCTAATTAGTGAATTTTGAACGCCATCCCCTTATTTTTGAATTGTAAACTTGAGATGCAGGGTTTTGGATAATTTTCCTATTCAACAATTGAATACAAAGTCCAAATAAATAATACTCTAAGATTTCTCTGTTTGGTCTCAAAACTTTGCAATTAGTGGTCTCAAAGTTGCCAAACCATTCAGCTCGGTATGACCTACCCATTAAAAAAATGAAGAGGAAATTACATTCCATCAGGTGTTTTAAGAACCAAGTGTAAAAATCAGGTACAAAGAATTTTTAAGCAAAACTCAGGTAAAAAATTAATAATTAAAATATTATATTTACAAACCCTAATAATTTTTCCTCATTTTTTCCTTCCACCCACTTTCTTCTCTCTCTATATTCTTTCCCTTCTCTATATAAAATTTCAAAACCACTGTCCATTCCATCACCGCCCACACCTCTGGAGAAGCCGTCCTCTATCGGAGAACACTGCCCACATCAACAATCCGTCGACGAACTTCTCATCTCCCTCTCCTCCATTGCGGTGTTCTCACAGATCGACGCCGATGGTTCTACAAAGTTTGACGTCTCTACAGCTCCAAATCGAAGCTAGGGGTTTTGCACAGATCGACGCCGTGACACCACCAAGTCACCGATGATTCTGCACAGATCGACGTCGCAGGGTTTGGGGGTTTTGGTGGGTTTTTTTTCACAGTTTTTGGTGGCTGGTTTTGTGTTTCTGTGGGTGTGGTGTGGTCTACGTTGCAAAGTAAGGGTGGTGTTGTGCTTGCTTAGTGGTGGTGGTGGGCAACGTTGCGTGTGACGATAATTTTGTTGGTGGCGGCGATTTGGAGATGGTGGTGCAGGGATTGGGGCGATTTGGGGATTTGGTGGTGGTAATTTTTTGTTGGCGACTGTGGGGACTGGGGAAGGGAAGTGTCGGTGTGGTGGCGGCTATGGTGGTGACATGGGTGGTGGTGGTTGTGGCGACAACAGCGACGGATGGGAAGAACAATGTGTGTGACCAACTATTTGATCGACTTGTGACCAAGTATTGGTGTATTGAGATTTGGGAACGGGTGTTTGGTTGTATGTGACCAATTATTTATTTATCTGTGACCAAGCACTCAGCTGTGACCTAAAAATTGTGATCAAGTACCTAGTTGTGACCTACAAATTTGATAATATGTAACTGGAAAAAAAAATTTGTGACCATTGAATTTGAAAAACTATGGCCAACAAATAAATTGTGATCTACAATTTGTGACATCAAAAAAAACTGTGACCTGTAAAAATTTTCTCGAAATAATTTACGACTTATTAATTTGATAATATGTAACCAATAAATAATTTGTGACTTTAATTATGAATTTGTGATCATTAATTATATAATTATGATTTTATTATATTTAATTAATTAATTTATTTAATTAATTATAATATAAATCTTGATTTTTGAATTGATGTAAATTATACACCTTAATTATGAATTTTTTCCAAAAATAAATCGAAACGAATTTGGCTCGATTTAGGACGGCTCGCAGTTGGCCCGCCATAATAAATAGGTCGTTGTATAATCCAATAACCCACTAGAGCTGACCCGATTAGCATAGTTTTTTAAAAATTAAAATCGAAAGAGTTGTTGAGCTCTCTCATTTCTCAACCCAACAACTTTTAAGTTCTTAAATTTTAATACAGATTTTAATACACGAAAAATATATGATTGAAAAGTTGTTAAAAATTATGAATTTTTATAAATGTGTGATTGAAAATAATTTTGAGAAAAAAAATATTAAAAAAATGGGAGTGAAACAAGAGCATAATTCTCTTTTTTAAAAGAATCATTTTTTTGGTTATTCATACAATAACTCATCTCTCAATATCCAATTTTTCTATTTATGACTTAATTTAAATTGTATTAAACATTCAGAAAATAAAAAAATAAAGAGTTGGACCGATCGGTCAACAATATTGGCCGGTCCAATCCTCGAATTTGGAAGAGATTCCGAATCTAATCCGAACCTCATTTTTAGATATTTCATTCCAAAATTTCAAATCCATAAAGGCCATGGATCGGATCTGGTGTAGGCGGATCGGTCCCCCCATTTCGACACATCTATCACAATTCCTCTCTAAATGGGATAAAATAATTAAATGAGCCTCAACTTAATCTACTGGCTTAGAAAAGCTCTCATACGAGCAATTATAAATATATGCAATTTAATCTCTAAACTTTACAATTATTACATTTAGGATCAAATTTTGGGTTTAAGCTTCTAACCCTACTCTTTTGATTATAACACAAGACATCTTTATAGTACTCTCGGCACTTAAAATTGTGGTTCTCAAAAGTTTTCCACATTTTCACCCTTGTCCTTTGAAAATTGAAGATTATGATTTTCCTATAATTCATATATAGATCACAATATGCAATTATAGAAAATTAGAAAGATTTCAGGGTATTACAGTTTTATTCCAGCTAGGATTATAACATAAAAGACTAAATATTCAACACGTAGTAATTATTCATGCATGCTTTCATTATTCAGTTTATAGTCTTGCACTTATATTATCTCCATATTTACTAACATTAGTATCAAACGGACGACGGTGACAAACTTTGATGCCTTTTGTTAGGAATTTGGAAGCTAAGATCGACATCGAGTATATCCCATTAGTCTAAGGTCGAACTTGAGGTCGAGCCTACTGCCTCTATATTATAAGCTCAACGTTTAGCTTACATTAGATCGAGGCTGAGCCTAACTTTTAGATCGAGATCGAGCTTGCCAGGCCCAATTCATTTTTCAAGGTCTTGCTTCCTTCTATAGTCCACATCGTGCATGCTCATGTTTTTTTGTGGTCATGTCCATGGGCGGACCTAGGGAGGGTCCCACAGGGTCAAGTGACCCCCCACTTTAAAAAATAAATAAATAAAAACATTATTAGAAGGTAATTATAATTTTTGATTGTGACCCCTAATCCAAATCGTCTGGATCCGCCTCTAGTCGTGCCTAAGTCATTGTCTTGGACATGGTTCTAGTGCATGTGAGATCAAGCTATATACTTTTCTTTGTTAGCAAGTTAGATAAAAGTGTAAATGTGTAATGTGTCTACATAAGCTCAAAAGAAATGTACTCTTTTACAAAGTTAAGACTTCTCTGTACATAAGTAAATTTTATTTGTTAAAAAAGTAATTTTTAATGTTTGACAAAAATACTTTTCATTCTTTTTAAGCTCGCCCAAATATGCGGGGTTCTTCTACAAATGGCCCAGTCAAAAGGCCTTAATCCCACTTTGACTTTTTCATAAGTTCATATTTCCACTTTGGCCTATTGAAAGTTTAAAGACAAAATTGCCCTTAAATGAATAAACGATTTTTTGACTGTTTACAGCCGATTTTTCGGCTGTAAACAGCCGAAAGTCGGCTGTTTACAGCCGGTTTTTCGACTGTTTTGGCTGTTTTATTATGCACCTGTTTCATTATTATTGTTATAACTTTTTCTCCCGATATCCGATTAAGGCGATTCAAAATGGGTTGGAAAGATAACTCAAAGGGCTACAACTTTACTAGAAATAGCTCCTTCTCAATTCGAACTTTTACTAGGCTAAAAATGGATCTCAATCTCCAACTACGGTTGAAAATTAATTTATTTTCACTCCTTTTGGCCATAACATTCTCTACCGATATCCGATTGAGATGATTCAAGATGTGTTGGAAAGCTAAATTAAAGGGATACAACTTTGATTTAGATGTCAACTTCTAATTCGATCTTCTACTATATCAAAAAAGGGTTTCAAGATGAAACTGAAAACCGATGCAAAACCTTTCAACTTGAAAGTTGATATGTGATCATGTTTTGACTATATTTCATCAATTTGACTGATTTCATCATCCAATTGACATCTAACACTCTTGAATCTTCGTCATAAGGTTATAAACAAGTTCATAGTATTTGCATTTTCTTAATTATTTATTTCATAATTAATTTTGGTATGATAATTACCAAATTAAAATTACTTCTTTAATTATATAATTTTTATTCAATTTCGGAACATTTAATTATATAATTATCTATTTCATATTTCATTTTGGTATGATAATTACCAAATTAAAATTACTTCTTTTAATTATATAATTTTTATTCAATTTCGTAACATTTAATTATATAATTATTTATTTCATATTTAATTTTGATAATTATCAAATTAAAATTAATTATTTAATTATATAAATTTAATTTGCTAATATAAAATATTTAATTTTGATCATTACCAAATTAAAATTATTTCTTTAATTATATAAATATTATTAAATTTCCTAACATTTAATTATATAATTATTTATTTCATATTTAATTTTGGTAATTATAAAATTAAAATTATTTCTTTAATTTGCTAATTTGATAATATAAAATATTTAATTTTGATAATTACCAAATTAAAATTACTTCTTTAATTATATAAATTTTATTCAATTTCGTAACATTTAATTATATAATTATTTATTTCATATTTAATTTTGGTAATTATCAAATGAAAATTAATTATTTAATTATATAAATTTAATTTGCTAATTTGCTAATATAAAATATTTAATTTTGATAATTACCAAATTAAAATTATTTCTTTAATTATATAAATTTTATTAAATTTCCTAACATTTAATTATATAATTATTTATTTCATATTTAATTTTGGTAATTATCAAATTAAAATTATTTCTTTAATTATATAAATTTAATTTTCTAATTTGATAATATAAAAAATATTTAATTTTGATAATTACCAAATTAAAATTATTTATTTAATTATATAAATTTTATTCAATTTCGTAACATTTAATTATATAATTATTTATTTAATATTAATTTTGGTAATTATCAATTGAAAATTCTTTATTTCATTATATATATTAGAAAAATAAACAAAAAGATTGAATAAAGAATATAAATATTAGTTAATTAAATTTGAACAAAATTGAAGATTCTTTACAAAGAATATTTAATTAAACAATTTTAAAGTAAAAATAGTAAATGAAAAAAAAATTTTTTGTTAATTTCGTTGAATAGAACACTTAATTAAGGTAATTATCAATTGAATTTTTTTTATTTAATTATATATATTAAAAAATTAAACAAAAAGAAATTACAAATATTAAATAAATAATATAAATATTATTTAATTAAACAATTTAAAAATTCTTTACAAAGAATATTTAATTAAACAATTTGAAATTCTTTACAAAAAATTCTTTACATGGTATCCTTACATGGCATCTGTCTAAATGTTGCATCCAAATGGTACTCCACGCTGTAAAAATTTAAATTATTAACACATGAAACATTAGATAATGGAATACAACATAATCTCAAAAAATAAAGTGAATCGAATTCTAACAATTATACGGAAAAAAGAAATTAAATAAAATTTTACAAGTAAAAAAATGAAAAAAAAATTTATCAATTTAAATTTTCCGTTTGAATTTCGTTTTTGGTAATTATCAATTTCAATTTCTTCATTTAATTATATAGATAAATAATTTAAAGAAATGAAAAATATTAAAAGTAAGTAAAAGATATAAATTTTATTTAATTAAATTTGAAACATTAAAGATTTATTTACAAAGAATATTTAATTAAAGAATTTTATATTAATTAAATTATTTTAAATGAAAATAAAATAAGAATTTGCTATTTTTAAAAAAAATAATATTTCATTCTCGTAATGATCAATTTAAAATTATTTATTTATTTATTTAATTTTATATATAAAAATTAAAAAAAAAAATTATTAAAGTAAAAAAGAATACAAATATTATTTAATTATCAATTTAAATTTCTTCATTTAATTATATATATATATATATAATTAAATGAAATTTTATTTATTATTATTTAATTAAGTTTGAAAAAAATAAATATTTATTTACAAATAATATTAAATTGAAGAATTTTAAATTAATTAAAATATTAAAATAAGAAAAAATAAGAATTTGCTAATTTGTTACAAAATAATATTTCATTCTCATAATTATCAATTTAAAATTAATTATTTAGTTAATTTTATATATAAAAATTAAAACAAAAGAAATTTATTAAAGTGAAAAAAATACAAATATTATTTAATTACGTTTGATTTTTGGTAGTACATTATTAAATTTAAAAAGTTATTTATTTTATTTTATATATGCAAATTAAAACAAAAGGAAATTATTAAAGTAAAAAATATAAATATTATTTAATTATATTTGAAATATACTATATTAAAAAAAAATAATATTTCATTTTCATAATTATCAATTTAAAATTATTTCTTTTATTATATCAAAATATTAAATTTTATTAATTTTTTTTATATACGAAAATAAAGAATAACAATTAAATAATTTATTGTTATTAAAAAAAAAAAGAAAAATTTAAGTCAACAAACCGGCTGTTGACAGCCTGAAATTTAGATGGGTATTTTGGGGTTTTGTTCTCTTTTGTAATTTTCTTCGTTTTTTTTTTTTTTTTTTTAATGTGTTATTTAGTCAAAGGCCAATGTGGGAATATGGAACTTTCAATGGGCCAATCACGGGTATTTCCTCCAAATATGCTCACAACATTAACATGTCAACAGAGGAAGGATACAAAATCCTGGATTTTCGAATCGAGTTACTGTTTCTTAGATTCATGGAACCAAAACAAGAAAGAAATTACAAACAACATACCCTTAAGCTACCAGGGATCTATACACATAATAAGCTTTCAATGTGATGGAATCCACATAATACAAGTTCAAGTTTAATGTAGGTTTATTTTCCATTCTAATGGCATTGGAACCAGAACATTTAACCCAAACATACTAATTAAAATACGCCGAGGATGCTAAAAGCTAGTACAGTCGAGCCACAAAAGGAAAGCTTCAACATATTGAAACTCCATTGCTCTGTCGGATAAGATCAGATGCGCTTGCCAAAAATATAGGGAACGTGAAAAGTCCCAGAATCCCTTGGAGTTGAAGACGAGTTTTTTCGTTGCCAATTGACGTTTTAACTGAAATTCAATTAGGGACAGGACAAAAACTGGGGACTTCACTTCCACGCTTGTGCAGAGTTTTTGTCTAGAACCGATCCAACCAATCGAATATACTGTCTTGAGAAGCAAACTGCAAATCCTGAAAGCATCAATTGGAATATGAATCAATGACGTCACATTTTTTGAATTAATTTTATTAAAAAGATATATACGAGTCACGAGAGGAAGAGCTTACTTCAAGCTGAAAGTCTGGTGGAGTGTCCAGTTCTAAGTTCTCCAGATCAGCAATTCCGAAGGTACCATTTCCATCTCCCTGTGGTAAGTTGGTTGTGTTGCAAGCAACTTGAGTGTGCGATGAAGGCTTTGGCCTTAAATCACTCAAAAGTGCATAAGAATCGATTATCTCATTGCATAATAGTGAATCATGCATATCAACAGCTTGGGATTCTCCAGCCAAACTAGTGGTGAAGTCGATTTGTTCATTCGACAGAGGATAAGATGAAGGATGAGACAACTCTTTGAAAGTCTCCAACTCCTGCTTCAGAATACAATACTTACAACGATATCCATCAGGAAACATTTGATTTCATGAAGTTCAGATATTCAGCTAAAAATGTTCAATATACACATAACTCAAACGTAAGCTGACACCTATGTTTTCAATTAAGAGCAAACAAAAAGATCTTAAATCCATATACCCACACATTTCCCTTTACAAAGAATGTGACACATGCAGAGTGGGGAACGCCAAGTCAAATATTGACCTTATAACACAATCAAGGATCAACTATTTTGCTTAAAGGGTCTTTCATCAACTAATGACATCATCATTATAGATGCAAGGATTTATTATTCCACATTAAGGAAACTCAGTACTGCATTCAGTTTTTATATTTTGAGCTAAATCAAAACAAAATATACATCAAAGGAACAGGTACTTAGTTTACTAATCTTTAATAATACTTGAGATATTATTAGAGTTTTCCGATAGGCATTATGAATCCTCATGTTGCATTCAACAAGTTTCTTGTGCATCAATTTCGAAAGAAATTTCCCGCAAGACAAATCCAGAAAGCCAATAAGTTTGCAATTAAAATGTTGCCACCAACCTGGAGAGGTGACTGGATCATCCCCATATCAGATTCTTCATCAGGAGTTTTCACGGGCCGAGGAGGAAAGGGAATAATTGTATTTGGTGTCTTGGGACTTGTGTGGGTTGTCCCAATATCAGATTCTTCAAGATTCAAACAAGTCTCATTCTTGTCAGTCTCTTTCTGTGGTTGGTACGAAATCTTCGAAACCACATATTCTCCTTCCCTTTCATCTTCATCAGTCCCCAGATGGAACTGATGCATAACCCATTTACATTTATTAGGCTTGGATCCCTTCTTTGAGGATTCATAGAGAACCAGGATTTTTTTCCAACCTTTTTGTTTCCCATTTTGCATCACAGCTTTGGTCTTACCTGTCTTATGCCAGCGGACATGCCCTTTTTCTGCGCTTTCTTGGCCATGGATCCTTCGGCGTTTACGCCGACCACTAGCATATGCATTGATTGTCCGATAAAAGAAGTGGACACTGCTTCCATCTTTTTTGGCACCTGAAACAAATCTAGTTGATCATAGTATCATACATCACATTGATCAGGTCCTAATTCACATGAAATTGAAATCCAAATTTGAATACCATATTGTAACAAAATATGTAGGACCAAGAAACCGTAAAACCTATTTTACAATCTGAGATTTTCCACCTTACACAATCTACGTCTCAATTGTACCCAAGCATGTTAGACATGCTAAATTGCCTTAACACCTTGCTAGGAGTCACTATGCACTCTCCCTCAGGGCTAGAGAAACAAACCTGATCTGTATCTCACACACACCCGCTCTGATACCAGGGTAAAGATCATGAGCCTAATAATCCCTTTTAAACTGGTGAACAACGTGAGGTTTTCCTTCACCTTATAGACTGCACGTCTCAATAGTACCAAGACAATGTGGGACATGCTACATGGAATTTAAGTGAGCAAACCGAAGAAGATTGTCATCTAATAAACAAACACATTAGACCAAGTCATCTACTAGGACTATTTTATTACATCAGTTTTAAGTTGAGAGGATTATGCTAAAGTGAAAGCCCTCTATTACAGTTCCCCTCCTAACAAGCATATTATTACACAAAATCAGGCAAGAATCTCAAGGTAATCTGGTGTAAAGAACACTGCTATTTGTGCTTAAAAGTAAGTCAAACTAACGTGTAAGTTACTTAATTTGCCAAACATGATTGGCAAATTTACTCTTTTAGAGCCCATTTGTTTCCCCTTTTTCATCCCTAAAAATGAAAAATACAACCGTTATCAATCACATTCAGCCACCATTTTTGACTTTCTATCTCTTGTGTGGGACCTATAACGGCTATATTTTTCATTCTCATTCTACAAATAATGAGAATCAAACGAGATCTTAGTAATAAATCTTGCTTTTAGTCAAGATTGACTTTCTAAAAAAGTAACTTTTAAGTACAGCCAGTCAAACATGATATTGGCAGAAGAAAAACAAAAACAAGTCACACATGATTTATCTAAGAGTCAGGTGTTAACTCACCCGGAAGATTTTCTGGATGGGTGTAGCATATCCCTTCTTCACCTTCGAGTGTCGGGATGAATTCATCAATAAACATGTGCGGCTTTGAATTCCCCACCCCACATTTTGCAGCCAAATGTTCTATCAGCTCTTCATCGGATGGATCAAACTTTACTCCAACAGGAAGGCCAGGCCAATCTTGAGAAGCCTGCACATGAGGTGATTGTAAGTCAAACCCAAAAAAAAACTAATTCAAGTTAAAGGCTTGTTTGTTTGGGATAGATTTTCCAAAAATCACTTTTCCCAAAATCATTTTCAACCACACATTCTATAATACCAATAATTTTCCCTGCTTTTCCACCACATATTCTCCAAAATTATGATTTTCCCTTCCAAAAAATCTCTCCCAAACTGGCTTTAAGTATCAACATCTATATCACATCCTTGCCATGCTCAAGGAACTAGAAAATATGTTGTTTCACAAGAGAAATATACACTGTTTAAGTACCAGAAACAACTGAATAAATGAAACTATGTAAAGAATGCCAGCTTACATCGCTATTATCAATGTGATGGTGGCAGTTTGGGCATTCCCGATTCGCCCCACATTCTTTGATTTGGCATGCAGCAGTAAGAGTAGCATTTTTCACTTTTCTAGCAAGTCCTCTACTATCTATAAGCCAAGACCTGCATGGGTTGTACGGTGAGCCAAACCAAGCAGAAGCATATTTTAACCAAAGAGAATAAAGAATAGCATTTCTGAGAAACGACATGGCCAACACCAACCTCACAGTGAGTTAAATGCAGAGGGCCAAACGAAAAATCAAGAAGATGACTTTGATGCTTATAGTCCATGGACAGAATTAGACCACAGTATTTACTACTATTTAACATGACACCAAACTCAATTAGTAAACCAAAGAAGCATGCACCCATCTTCATCTTGAGTTTAAATTATTGATTCAAACAATTCTCTGCACAATCCTTTTTCTCACTCCATTCGTTCCTCCATAAATTTACTAGAAGATATCCAAACAAATTTCAGGCACAAGAAAAATTCTCAAGGTATATCTTAATTTTCTTTATGAGAATCACTATGGTAGGGACACTTCAACTAGAGTAGCTTGACCGTGTCCGATACACGTGTTGGATACTGACACTTCTCGGTCTACCATGATTATTTTCTTTTTTATTAAAATATTATGAGAGTGTTTGATGAGAATTAAAATCAGATTTTTAGTAGATTGTGATAGAAGTTTTTGAAATGTGTGGTTAAAAAGTTGTGGGACCCAAGAAACATGTGGTTGATATTGATTGTTTGACTTTGACTTAAATTAAAATTAGATTTTAATCTAAAACAAACAGGGCCATATTTTTACTTAAAGTTGTTAGTAAATAACAAATAAGTATTCATATTTAAAATATTTCAACAAGAAAAATTAATAACAAGTATAAAATAAATTTAGTATAAATAAAGAATTTAACCAATGTGTAGTGTTGTACTTTTTTTAAAATTGTGCACCGACATATTCGACACATGTCAAACACACATATTCGCATCGATGCATTATAAATGAGAACACTACAGCATTCAATATTTGCTGTGGCCAACGCTCCACTATGATGTTTGCGCTTTATTTTTTTTAAAAAATAAATTTGTAATAGTCATGTTTTTAGATAATGGATGGTTAAAAAGTATAAAGAATTTTTGGATTTACATGTAAAAAAAAAAAATTTTAAAGTATGTGCCATTAAAAATGAGTTTAGGAAAAAAAATGAAGTTTCAGATAATGGGACTCAAACATGGGCGAACAAGCTAATGAGAATTTTTCTCATGTTGGAATTTTCTTGTTAAAGAAAAAATGAAAAAACGGAAACAATAAAATCTCTAGGGCATGTTTGATATACATTATCATTATCATTCTCATTTTTCTACTCATTTCCAACCACACAAATAAAATAATATTTTTCATCACATCAATAACTTTTTTTTTTCAACCACATATTCACCATCACATCAATCAAAAAAATACATTTTTTCCAAAATAATGTAGGGATTTTTACTCAAAAACAACATGTAGAACCCAAAAAGGAGGAAAAAAATATGAAAAATATATCAACCGAGGAATGTGAAAAATGTAGCTAAGAAAATCAATAAAGCTGCCATTTTGCAGATAATACAGCTACAGGTCATATCGGAACAAAAACCTAGAAATTGATATAAACAAAATATGATAATTTTACAAATAGAAAACAAATAGAAAAATATTATTCCGAATGTCTGCAAGCGTGTATAAATTCATATATCCTCGTCTACTCAGATTATTCTGAAACAAACCCATTACAAAGCATACCCATTTTTTAAATCTATTTCCGTCACGAACCCATAAAATATTGTAGAAGAAAAACTGAATTCAAGATAAATCCCAGTCTTCTTACTGTACGTAGCCATGATTCACAAATAAAAGTACACAGTGAAAATAGAAATTAAAGGAAATACCGAAGAAAGGATAATAGTTTCATCATTAAAAAATCCAAAAATAAAAAATAAATCTCTGAATGTCTACGGAAAAATGTCTGAAAATACATATATTCTTGTCGGCTCGGATGATTCCGAATCATACCCAAAAAAACAAAACAAAACAAACCCAGATTGTAAAATCTATATGCATCACCAACGCATTCAAGAAAAATCGAATTATAGATAAAATAAATTTGAGTGTTCCGATTTTACCTAGCCATGATTCTTGTAGTTATGGAACAGGAACAGAAGGTGTAATCGAAGCTGCTAAGAGAATGCACGCCACTTCCCACTGGGCTGAAGGATGTGTACATGAGCGGGAAAATTTCAGGTGTGATTGTGTTATGAGAGGCTTTGATTTCCCAAACCTAAGGCTCGGGTGGGTATCTTACGAGAAAATTTTGTTTACTTCTATTTTTTCCCCTTTTTTTTATTATACCTTCTTTAATATTAGTTAGCCCATGTTTGACCAAAATACATTTTTTCCTCCAGAAAAATTAGGCCCCATATATTTTAAAATAATGATTTTTAGAAAAATGTGTAATTAAAAGTTGAAACAAAAAATTATGTTTACGTGCTATGTAAATATGTGGTTGAAAATGAATAGGTAGAAAAAATAAATTTTCAAATAATGATTTTGAAACAAGAAATTAATTTTTGTGCATACAAGAAAATTAAGCTCATGTTTTGTAACTATTCTTTCAAACCACGAATTCTCACAATAAAATATTTTTCGCATAAATTCAAAAAATTTCCTATTAAATATATTATGAGCCCGTTTGGACCAGATTAAAATCTAATTTTAATTCAAATCAAAGTCAAACAATCAATATCAACCACATCTTTTATGGGTTCCACAACTTTTTAACCATACAATTCAAAAATTTCTATCACAATCTACCAAAAAATTAAGGTGCGTTTGATTACAAGGGTAGAATTTGGATGGAAAGAAAATGAATTGTAGGGAATTGAATTGCCTAAAATTTATTTTATAGGGAATTGTAATTAATGATGTGTGATTAGTATAATTTTTCATCTAATTCGTTTAACTTTATTTTTCATGCAAATTGTTACTTTTTGAGATAAATTTTTTTACAATCTGTATTAAAATTTGTTTGGATTACCAAAAAGTAAAAAAATAATTTTTGAAAAAAATTGTATTCGTTTGACTTTGTTTTTCATGCAAATTGTCAATTAAATGGATAAATTTTTTTACCATTGAATTTAAAATATGTTTCCATTGAAAAAAAAAAAAATGGAAAATCACTTTCCCACCAAAATCATGGAAAAATAAAATGTGAAAAATGTGTTTTAAATGGTTGTACTTAAAATTTGGGTGGAAATGAATTCCATGAAATTGTTTGGCAATCAAACACTAAAATTAAGTATGGAATTGGAATTGATTTTTGCTTTTTCACCCATTTTCTAGACTATCAAACATAGTCATAATTTTAATCTTTACCAAACACCCTTTGTATATCGTTACGTAAAACTTTATAAAAAGTTCATATAAAATTGTACGAAAGAACAGAGGAAAATTCTAGAGTTTTTTGTTAAATTATAAACTTAAATTCTATTTTAATAAAATGACTCTATTTAGGCTCCATTTTTTTTAAATTGCATTTTTTTTTTTTTTCAAAATTCACTTTTAACCAACCACACATTCTGTCATAAAAAAATGTTGCACGTAAATTTTTTTTAAAAAAAATCTTATTTTTTAACTATAAATTCTCCAAATAATCAATATTTCAAAAATATCTTCTCCTTAAATTTCATTTTAATGAAGTCCAAACAGGAGCTATCTATGTTCGTATTCTTTATGTTAATTCAAGTTGTCTTCTAACAGTATCTTGAACTTATTGCAAGAAAATATATTTTCACAAAACAATAAAAAAAAAAAAAAAAAAAATCATTTACGTTTAATTAGTATGGCCCACGGTTGACCGGACCTGACTCCGAGCCTAGGTAGTGGACGGTGCTAAGCTTTGAGGCAAAACGGTCCAATTTTTGGTGGGGTCGTTGATGACTTGTCCTACAAGCTAATAATGGGAGCTGGAAACAACTATTTTTTACCAAACAAATTCTTGAGCCACTATTTATTTGCCGCTATTTCAAAATTTATTTTTTCACAAATTCAGTTTCAATTAGACGTAATACATAAATTTAAATTTTTTTTCTCATTTTTTAACTATATATTTTTTTAAAAATTACTATTTCAAAATTCACTTTCCAACATTAATGATAGACAAACAGGGACTAAATGACATTCTTGCACAATTGGAATTTGTGGGAAAATAAACCGCCTTTAGGTAGTATTTGATTGGGGTGAAATTGGGTGGAAAAGAAAAATCAATTTATTTTCCACCTTTAATTTTGGTGTTTGATTGCATAACTTTTTCATGAAATTTATTTTCACCCATTTTCTAGGTATAATCATTTAAAGCATATTTTCCACTTTTTTATTTTTTCATGATTTTGGTGGGAAAGTATTCTCCATCTTTTTTTTTTTTTTTTAACTTTTTGGCAATGGAAACATATTCTAAATCCAATGGTAAAAAAATTTATCCATTTAACTGACAATTTGCATGAAAAATAAAGTCAAACGAATACAAAAAAATTTCAAAAATAATTTATTTTTTTACAATCCAATCAAATTTTAATACAAATTGTAAAAAAAATTATCTCAAAAGGTAACAATTTGCATGAAAAATAAAACCAAACGGATTAGGTGAAAAATTATATCAATCAAACACCATTAATTACAATTCTCTCTAAAACAAATTCTAGACAATTTCATTCTCTGCCATTCATTTTTTTCCACCCATTTTTTACCCTTGCAATCAAACAAACCCTTAAATTTTAATTAGACACGGCTTGATCCAAAGTTTGGAAAGTGTTTATAAATTACAAATATATATAAGTAAGTGGAGAATAAGTAAATAATACTTATAAATCTCTCGAAATGTGTGGATGAAATATTGTTTTCAAATAATTTATAAACATGAGCTAAATATAAATATAACTGTTTCTTGAATGAAACGTGGCAAGATTTTCAAGTGATAAATTGTGTACCACTGGTATTATCCATTTTTTTTTTTTATTACACACCCATCACTATTTTCCTATAATACTAGTGGGAGAACGTGCGTTGCACGTTATTGTTAAAAATAACTGTATGTAAGTTTTAGAAAAATTCATTTGTAAATGGTGTTGTAGGAAAATGCCTACAGTACAATGGAATAGAACAAGACAATTTTTTATATTCTAGCTATGAAGCAGCACAAATAAGCTTTAAAGAGTCAACAAAACAATATTTTTTTCACCAAAGTTAGCACGGATCTCTTTGTGAATCTCCACTTGTCTCTTCAGATAGGGGGATACATATACAAACACTAATTCTTTTTCTTTTTTCTTTTTTGGGGTGTAAAAGTTTAGAATTTTACCATGATGTTGTGGTAGACTTCATCAGGGAGTTTCTGAACGCAGTTCCATTCTGTATGTCAACACCTATGACAATGATGCATAAATGATCCATGGTGATGAACAGTAACCCCTGTACAGTAACATAAAAATACCAAAAATAAAAATAAATCAATGTAATTATCAAGACTTATGTAAAAATGAATGATTACCTAAATAGAGTTCACCAAATGAACAACTCTCAATTTCCGTTCAAAGCTTCAAATTTCCACTCACAACATGTTCCCAAATTCCATTAGCACCCCAACACCGAGAAACTAATTTCATTTTCTTCAAATTTAAATAGCAGATCAGGATTAAAAAAAAATGGGAATCCCATATTACAGCCGATAAGAATCGAACAATTAGGATACAAATCATCAACCTCCCAAAAACAAAATTTAAATTAAGTCATCGTCGCTCACACTGGATCAAAGAAATCAATTGATGAAAAAGTTCCCCTTTTAAAAACTTCAAGTACTTCACAAAACACAGGTGACTACTATATAGTAGTCAACCAGTTTTATTCATTATCGGTGCAATTAAATAATTTCGACATCTAACTCAATAAAATTCATAATCAAAACGAGGTTAAGTTGTCCCAAAACATGAAAAACAAAATGAATGGAATTACAAACACTTATAACTCTAGTTTGTCACTAATGTCTTGATACATTGATGAGATTCACCACAGCTCGATGCACCAAAACAAATTCAAATGTGTAAGCACAAGAAAGCAAATAGTTTATCAAATGAAAATCAAACATTGAATACAATCCTATGCAAATTGATTGTGCATTATAATATAAAAAACAGAACTCTAGTTTAAATTTCTCAAGGTGAAAAGTAAAAGAGTCCAGACCTGTCAACATCAATAGGAGGACAAGCCCTATTTTTCAATTTTTTTGCGAAATAAAGAACAAGGATTTTTAAAACAATGAAAAAGTGTAAAATAAACATGATATAAAACTTTCAAAAATATAGCACACATTTTTTTTTCTAAACCGCTTTCATTTTTATCATCAACCCAAAATTATGAACTTAAAGCCTCAAATATACAGCGCCCGAAACAATAACTTGAAATTTGAAGCTAAAGACGTCATTTAATTTCCTAACCTTACCTTGCATCTTTGCCAAGTAGGTAAAAAAAATGCTTAGCCCATTGACAGTGTAATTACTAATTAGATAAGCAGCCATTTTGCTAGTCCTGTAACTCCAATCGAATCACATAAGAAAAGAAAGATGCATATATTATCACCAGTTTAACAAAATACGTGTTTGAACATACCAATCCGATAAAGGGTTGAAAAATAACTCTGAAGAGTTATCAAAGCATGATCCCTTTTGCACACACTGCGAGTGAACCCAAGCTAGTCTAAAAGATTCGAAGCCAAAACCGGCTTTAGCGAATACCATAGAATTTAAAGAATTTATTAACTGATTATATAGTGACTAAAGTCCTTGTAAAACATAAACCCAACATTTACAAATCAGGTACCATCAAAATGTTACACGATGTTAAAAGAAGAATGTAAATTCATACTGTATCAAATGAATTGATGTCTAGTAAGCCAAAAATAATAAAAATGTCAAGTCAAAAAAGAAAGATGCAAAGAAATGGTAACTTTGTCCAAAAACCATTTCTTCGGGCATATATTAAATAAAAATCATGCTTATATCAATAATTCTTTATTCATATCCATAAAATGAGAACAAGCGTAAAAGATTTTTGCTCATTCAATTTCTCTCAAAGTTTTAATACAAACTAATATCTATTTTGCCACGTATACATGCACCGGAATAACTACAAATCAAGAAATGTAAGAAATCAAAATATTTGAACATACTTTAGTAGTTTGACATGAAATTTCTAACCTCTTGAATTAAAAGAGAACTCAAATGCTCTGTTGCTGCTCTATGTCAGTAGTATAAGAGCTATGCATGTGAAAATAACACCAACCTTGGGGTGTTTAGCACCTACATCATATCAATAAAGACATCAATTACCATGCTATTTCATAGACCTATGCAGAATAACACTCTTCTTGAGTGTTGTAGTTAGCATTTACTTTGCATCAGTAAAATCCCCGTAGAAGGAAAATTCACAATCAAGTTAGGAGGA
The DNA here is from genome assembly GCA_019395295.1 of Osmanthus fragrans. Taxonomy (NCBI): domain Eukaryota; kingdom Viridiplantae; phylum Streptophyta; class Magnoliopsida; order Lamiales; family Oleaceae; genus Osmanthus; species Osmanthus fragrans. Next base: position 13,114,197 of record CM033357.1, on the reverse strand, counting down.
CATAATAGGATAAAGAACAAGTAGCTGCTACCACAACTTCAATTTCAGAATAGAACACCCAGAATAAGTTGAAATTCATACCCTTGCAAAAGCGAAAAACAACTTCAGCACAAGAAATTACTAAAACTATTAGAATCATGTACAAACCCCAACAAAATTGAAAGCAAACTGTAAAAAAAAAAAAAAAAAAAAAAAAAAAAAAAAAAAAAAAAAAAAAGTTTCACCAAGAACTAAGGCACTACCCACCAAAGAAAAGAACTAAGGCACTAATTTTCCACTTGGTCATTTTATCAAACACCTTAAATGCAACTTATTTTTTTCCTGAGATTTGAAGAGATGAAGTTTTAAATCAAGGCACAATTTTTGCACTTCACAAACACAATCAACTACTCCACAATCTAACTAAGCCCATACTCCACAATCATTCAAATTTTACCTCAAAACAACAAAATATCAATTACCTTAAATTGAGGGACAGGGAAAGAACTCAACACGAAGGTGAAAGTTCAAAATAAATCAACTGAAGCAAAAGGCTGGAAGATTCATAAACCTTTGGTCAAACTTTCTGTGCAGTTGCTAAAACGGCAAAATTCGAAATTATCCCACATTTTTTTATCGAAAACGAAAACATTAATTAAACAAAGCAAAAGGTGGAGTTCTTGTATTTAACTATGATCAGGTTTTATGGGGAAGCACCACCACCACCACCACGGAGGCAATAGCCCGTATGATGATCCACTCTTGGCATGCTGTCGCTTATTAGTCTCGTCCACCTTCTGAATGATCGGGAGGTGCTTGTTTGTTGCTTGTTATCCTGTGTCGCAATGCTTTGAGTGGGATGATCACAGAAAAATTTTGTCAATTTTTCTGTCATTTTTTCTCCATTAAGAATAACAGGGGATATCTCCATTCTTCTTAATAGAGGATATCTCCATTAAGAATGGAGATAGATGCTATCTCCATTCTTAATGGAGATATCCCCCTATCTCCATTAAGAATGGAGATAGCCCCTATCTCCATTCTTAATGGAGATAACCCCTATCTCCATTAAGCACGGAGATAGAGGAGTGTCTCCGTGCTTAATGGAGACACAACATCAACATCCTGGTTTGCAGAGGAAGCAAGCTGTGAATGAAGATTTAATTTACCTGATAAAACATCCATCCGTTTTCTCTTACATATAGCCTTGTATCTGTGAGCATTCATTTGCATCCTCTTCACACCAACAGAGTCTCGATAAGGTTCAGATTTCCCCGATTCCATGGTCGCCTGTATCAAACTCTTCTGTTTCTTCTTCTTCCACTTCATATTTGACAGACAAAGGCCTTCTTCAGATTGCTTGGAACCCAAAGAACTTGACGAATTACTCCTGTGAACCCTGCCCAACCTCCCCAGAGAACTATGTGCATTCTGTTTCTCAATAGGAATGCAAGTTTAAGCCGCAAAAACAGAAGAATGATGGGGTATGGATGAAGTTAATTGCGTGTGAGAATGGAAGACGGGATGGATTGCGTGAAGAGGAGGAGGATGAAAAAAAAAAAAAAATCAGGACGATGGGAAATAACGACACGTGTCCAGCCTTTCATTCACTCTTTTATTTTATAGTGATTAGATGAAAAATAATAAGTTTTATTTTTATAACTTGGCATATCTCATTTAAAATAACTATTTTAGCCCAATTTACGTAATTTAATGTAATCTACAAAATGAGACACATATTGATATATTGTATCATCTTCTTCTATACTTGATTATTTGGCCTACGCAATACTTACCAACAAATTTAAAAATGCACAATTAAGAAAATAAATCTTTTTGAGAGAAATGAGTGGATTGTATATCATTTTAACTTATGAACTTTAGCGTGGATGATAAGGCTCTAACATGGACTACTCCATTGCTAAATGGGCAAAATTTAATTAATGAAATTTAAGCCCTACGCAAATAGTAAATAAATTCGGGGTGCTACACTATTTTTTCATTAATAAAAATCAAGATTTTTTTCCCATCGAATTTTCATATTTTAGGTTTTTAATGAGGTAACATTGTAGCGTAACTCAAAAATTAATTTACTATTTTTCTTTCATTATGATATTTTCTAACAGTTTTAACGAGTCATATTTTTTTATATAATGAATGTTCATAGACATTTACCATCAACATAATACTATTGTTCTAAAAAGCGTGCCTAGACAGCGTCAATGCATCGCCTAGGCGCGATGCACCAAGTTATTTAACGCCTTATTTAGCGGTCAACAACTAATGCATGCCTATTGTCTTTCTTTTTTTTTTTTTTTTTTTTTAAATTTACAAATCTTTTAAGTCAAAATTTAAGGACTAATTTTTTCACTTTATTTGTCCTAAATTCAAAACAGTCACTTGAATCATTGAACAAAGAAAAACTCCCAAAAATTTCTATTTATTTACTATTTAGAGCATGTTTGGTCCCCATTATATTCTCATTCTTATTTTTTTTTCTTTCTTCATTTCAATCACACATTTTTCAAATAAAATAATATTACACATAAATCTAAAACTTTTCCACCACACATTCTTCTATCAATCACTATTCCAAAAATTCTATTCTCATTAAAATCAACATCAAACACACTCTTCATATATACATTTGAAATGTGTCCTTCTGTTAAAAACTTCGAAAAAATGTATAAAATTTCTATAAATTTATTTTAGATGTTTAGTAGGTATTATTTTTAATTATTAAATAATTTTTTGATTGATTAAAAATTAAAATAATAAAACGTATATTTACGTCTATTCCTCGCCTAAACTTGCATAACCCATAGTTTGACCTCCACGCATCACCATGTATTACACCTTTGAGAACACTGCATAATATTTTTGTATATTACAAAGAGGAAATTACAGTTGGGAAGATATTTAAAAACTCAAATTCAAAAATAGGATAGATGATTTATTTATACAAAAATCAGGTATTAATAATAATATTATAAAATATTTTAATATTATATAATAATATTAAAAATCAAATCAATTATATAAATTTACAAACCCTAAATTAAAATCACACTTCCCCTCTTCCCTCTCTCTCGCTCGCTCTATCCCCGCCGCCACCTCCTCGCGTGGTGATTTGTGTGGTTTTGGTTGGATCTGGTGCGAGATGATGGTATGCATTGATGGCGGATTGTGTTGATGGTGGTGTGGGCTGCGTTGGGGTGCGAGGTGGTGGTGACGACGGCTTGTTTGTTGGTGGTTTTAGTGGCGGTGGTGGATCGAGCGACTGATGGTGGAGAACGATACGCTCACTGCTGAACGCCAGCAGCGTCTCGCAACAGCGTCGCAACGCTGCTGCGAGTGTGCAGCGTCGCGACGCTGTGTGGTTGTGGCGGGCGATAGAGGTGTTGTAGGTCTTCGATGCGGTGGTGTGTGCGGTGGAGGTCTTCGCCGGCGGAGAACGAACATCAAACTGCTTTTTTGGTTGTGATTTTGCGATGGCGTAGTAGTGGATGTTTGGGGGAGGTGTTGTGAGTCTTCAATGTGGCGGTTTGTGGGTGCGATAGAGGTCTTCGCCTGGTGGTGGTGCGATGATGGTGGTTTTAGGGGTGGCAAAATGGCTCGGCGGCTCGAGCCGCCAGAGCCCGACTCGTGAAAAGATCGAGTTGGGCCCGACTCGCGGCTCGGGTCGAGCCTCATTTTTTGGGCTTGGCCCGAGCCGGACTGGCCTGTGTCCACAGACTTTTTCGGCCCGCGACAAAAAAATGATTAATATTGAATTTTTTAAAAGAAAAAAATTAAAGAAATAGGAAAATCCGGGCCGGCCCAGCTTGGCTCGGGGGCTCGGAAAAAGCCCGAGCCGAGCCCCAAAATTTCCAACGAGCTTTGGCTCGACCCGACCCGAAAAAAAGCCCAGTTCTCCGAGCCCGAGCCTAGAATTTGGGCTCGCAAGCTGGCCCGACCCGCCTCACTGCCATCCTTGGGTGGTTTCCTAAAACCACATAAACCAAATAGTTGGTCACAGAACGATTTGGTAGCTTTTTATGGGTGTTTTGTGGTTGGAAAGAATTTAAATTACTGTGTGTACGTATGGCAATGGTGGTTTTGGGGTGGTGATATTGGTGCTGGGAAGGTGTAGGATTAGTTTTTGAGGTGTTGATGTTGCTATTTGACGGTAATGGTGGTGATGTCGTTGGTGGAGGTAGGGGCGAAGTCGTGGTCACATATGATTTGATGGTGGTCACAATAGTATGACTTATATGTTAGTGAATTATTACCTTACGGTTAAGCTATTCGGTGGTGGAGACAAAGGCGAAGTGGTGGTCATTTATATTTTGGTGACGATCACAATAGTGTGACTTATATGTTCGTGAATTGTGACCGAAATTAATTGTGACCTAAGAAATTAATCTGTAACCTATTAAAATTTTGATTTGTGGTTAGGCCTGGGCACGGTCCGGTTCGATTCTGAAGAGAACCGAATCGAACCGAAAATTTTCGGGTAGTGAGTAAACAAAATTGTCGGGTCCAAATATAATTTTGGAACCGTTCGAGTTCGATTCGATTTGGTTCAGTTCGGGTCTGTTCGATTTCATACTATAATTAATTTTTTTAACATTTATAACAACATTACAATCAGACATGTTTAATCTTAATTTTTACAAATTAACGTATTCCATTTTAATAACATATAAATAACAGGTTGTCCAATAAAATTAATTTACCAATGTATACAAATAACAAAAAATAAATACTAAATTAGTAGTACTAAAAAAACATCGATGATCCATTTAAATTAGAAGTCATAGACTCGTAGAGATAAAATATTTTAAAATATTGCTAATACAGTAGTACTTACCAACTATTTTATTTAACCATCAATTGTTGGACTTGTCATACTAGATATTAAAAAACTCTAAAAGAAAAATTGAAAAATCACAATTAACTAATATAATAAACTAAAAATTGTTCAACTAATAAGATTTAATAAGAAAAAAATATAATATGTATTTTATAACCTGCCTCAATGCTCTCTTAGAATTCAATGTCTTCAATGCAAATTCTATCTTTGCTAATTTATTTTTAAAAAATTAAAATAATTTAATTTTTCTCATATATAAAAATTTTAAAAAAAATTCGATTATTATTCGGTTCTGAGTCTAGAATCGAGAACATAACCGAACCCGTCGATTCTCAATTCAGATACCCGTTCGGGTATTTCAGTTACGAAAAATCGTTCGGTTCAGTTCGATTCGGGGGATATGCCGAACCCTATTTTTGGCATCGAAAATAATCTACGACCTATTAAAATTTTTATCTGTGGCCTCGAAAATAAATTGTGACCTATTAAAATTTCAATTCGTAACTTCGAAAATAATGTGGCTAATAAAAATTTTGATTTTTGACCTTGTAATAATTTGTAATTAATTAATTTGATAATATGTTATCAAATTGTACAAATTTGTGATTTTTATATATTTAATTAATTAATTAATTAATTAAATGATAAATAAAATTTAATAGAAACCTGATTTTTGAAAATTGAAACATATTACCTTATTATTGAATTGGACCATACTAAAAACTTTAATTATGAATTATTCCCTATTACAAATTGTATATGAGACTCCTGAAAACATAAAAATTTGTTTTTCAACATACCATCATGCTAGCTAAAGTAAACAATGATAAATAAATATCTTGAGTAAAACTAACATAAAAACATTTCAAAATCAACACTAATCAAACCCTAATTTATAGGTCTATTGTTACAATAAAATTACAGAATTTTGACTCCCTATATTTTCTCTCATTCTTGTTTTTCTCTATAATTTTAAAATACCAAATACATCATTATGATGTAAAATATATATTTTATTATATACTTACAACTATATTATTAAGCCACTGTTTGGTAAATCATAATCAATAATTAATTTTAATCATACATTTTATAAGAACAGCAATTTTCCACCCACACATTTTGCCAACATTTATTAAAATTTACTAAAAATTTAAGTTTAATCCACCAAACAAAAGTTAAATATATATTTATAGTATGTATTATATTTACCTCAAAGTCCCAAAATTGAAGGGTAATTTTATATTTTTGAAATTCAAGTCACAATTCAAGAGAAAAAACTACAAATAAAAAATTAAAAAAAAATCCCAAACGTCATTTTAGTTCGTCGTTCCACCCCGTTGTCTCCACAGATTCAATTCTCGCAGGACTGTCTCAGCCTTTTTTTTTTTTTTTTTTTTCTCAATTTACATTTGTTAAAATTCAAAGCACACTTCAATGGGGAGAGCCAATTCCATGTCCAACTCGATAAAATGAGAAGATAATGTTAAATGGAAGCTCTTAAAATAGCAATATAATTTATACAAACAAGACTAATTAAAGATAATGAGATGTGAGTTGTAAATGAATAGGAAATAATCAAACAGAAATTTCAAGCCAATAAAAAGGAACCACCAACAAGAACATCTGCCTAGTACGAGTGTACACTGGAAGCAATCTTGATACAAGATGGATGAAGTTCTAGAAATGGCCCTTTTTCCCCATTCAAGAACTTGCACAATCAGTAAAGATGATAGTTATAAAATAAAGCACAAAGCACAGACAGAAAATAAGGCCTTCCATTCCATGTCATGCCACCAACATGATACCTTCTTCAAAATGCAAGAACGCTCTACATGTACATAATGATTTACATAATAGTTTACGCACACGTAATGTGATGAAATATGATTAGGTCATAATTTTTTCAACCAAATAAATAAATAAAATTCTCCACTCTTTTTGACACCTCGTCTGTATATAAACCATTACGTAACTTCATTATGTACAAGTAACATTATTCATAAAAAACAATCTCAAAACAAGTGCCCCTCGATTCTAAATCACAATTCTGCATGACTTCCAAAACAAAATTAAAACAGAAACCAAATAACCGTTAATTGGCTCTGACCATGAGATTTGGAATTTAACCATAAATATACATGTCAATATGCAATATCACATGAAGTCTAAAAGCTACTCAAAAAGAAGAAATTCAACAGGGTCATATTTAAATTGCGGTATAGCACACTATTTGACCCTTTTGGAATTGCTTCGCTGAAATACATGCAGATCCTACATGCAATTCACGTATATACACAACATTAATGTCAATCAGCATGGTAGATCACATGTATAGCTGCGATAAATTATGACAAGTCAACTATATAAAACTTTCAAGGAAAAACAAAGTTTACCACGAAGATTCTATTTATTTGGTCCAAATTTCATTAAGCTTTCAACACAAACTAGTAAGAGAAAAAATCCCAAGAACAGAACAAATGGAAAAGAACATAGAATTCCTCTTCATGAGGTGCCTGAAAAGACTTGCATAGACCTTTCAAAGATGCTCTATGGGCGCAACCAGAAACAAAACTGGAAAACACATTCACACACCAACTCAGTACTGTATTATAACTAGTGAAAGTTGAAACTTGTATCGAACAATTTCTTACCTGCTAGGCACAATTTGCTTACCAAAAGAAATTGGTTAAGAGCCGACCACTCTACCATTTCCCCATCCCCGACGCAACTCAAAGAAAGTAATCCTAACAGCCTATACCTAGCATTTGCTTAAAGTTAAGTAACCCATTGAAATTTCTCTGGAAGTTCAGTGACCACGAATGAGATTTATACTTTCTCCTGTGAAATCATTGGCAAAAAGAGAGGGCAACCACCCTTTAGAAATATCCTATCTCTCTTTTGCCCCATTCTTCAATTATGCAAGGAAAGCTTAGAGCACGTTTGGTAAAAGCTTATTATAAAGTTCACTTGCAAGCAAAAATAAGCAAGTTTTATTAGGCTCAGATCTGATAATACAAGCATAGAGAATGAGAGACACCACCATGGCTGCAAAAGCCCAGTTGCATATGCAAGAGAAAGAGAACACCGTCAATCTCCCTCCTTGCAAAGCCATCAAGTTTTGCCCCGCCAAGATACAGGTCTCATTTCTCCATGCCCGACCCAACACAAAAGAAAATAATCCTCATAGCCTGTTACACAACAATTAAATTAAAGTCAATGACCACCGGTGAAATTTACTCTTTCTCCGATTATGTACACACAGAGTAAAGCACAGAAAACAGGTATAGATACTTGAAGCGTAAAAGGGCTGTCGATTTTTTTGTGAATGGTGAAATCATTGGCAAAAAGAGATGGTCAACCAACCTTCAGAAATTTCCATCTGTGTTTTGCCTCTTTCTCAGTTGGGACTTCTGACGGAAACTGTAGGTCTGTAGTTGATACTACCTTCCAAGTTTGGTGATTAAGAAGTTGTGTAGAAATCACTGCAACACAAGAGTAATTGGTGGCAAGGGCGTGATGAACACATCTCCCTTCATCCCTCTCCGTCACAGTAAATTGTTGCCGATTTTTTAGTGCAATCCGAGGAAGAAAACCATTAGCCTCTCATTCCCTTCTATAGCTCTATGCACAAGAGGATTTGGCCTTTAAATGGGCTATACATGGCTTATGGCAAATACTAAAAACTTACTTTTACTTGTAAGCCATTCTTTCTGCCGGAAAACAGAATCACATACTGAGAAATGATTCAGTTGACAACTGCTGTCAAAAAGCAGTTCTTGGTAGGTTAATTTTGTGAAATCATTGGCAAAAAGAGAGGGCAGCCACCCTTAAGAAATACCCCATCTCTCTTTTGCATCATTCTTGAGTTGGAGTTTTTGCAAGACTTGGAGCATGTTTAGGAAAGCTTATATAGTTCACTTAAAAGTGTTAGGCTCAGATCTGAAAATACTAGCAAAGAGAGAGAGACAACGCCATGGCTGCAAAAGCCCAGTTGCAAATGCAAGAGAAAGGAGAACGCGATCAATCTCCCTCTTCGCAAAGCCATCAAGGTCTGCCCCGCCAAGATACGTGTCCCATTTCTCCATGCCCGACCCAACTCAAAGAAAATAATCCTCACAGCCTACACATAGTATTAGCAGCAGCAAAAATTTCCTGAATGAAATTTTGCTTAAAAGTAAAGTGACCTCTGATCAAATTTACTCCTTTCTCTGATTATATCCGCACACAGCAACATAGAGAAAACAGAAACAGATACTGGAAGCATAAAAGGGCTGTTGATTTTTTGTGCATGATTGAAATCATTGAAAAAAAGAGCTGCGCAACCACCCATTACAAATTCCATCTTTCTGTTTTCGCCTCCTGAGTTGGGATTTTTGAAGGCAACCATAGTCGCTGCTCAACAATGACCCCAATTTACATTGAGGCCGAGAGAAGGCAAGCCCAATATATTTAAAGCAAGTTTTTACATAAATAAATCTGATACTACCTTCCAAGTTTGGTGATGAAGAAGTTGAGTAGAAATCACTGCAACGCAGGATAAATTGGTGGCAAGGAGGTGATGAACACATCTCCTATTTACCCTCTCCTTCACAGTAAATTGTTGCCAATTTTGGAAGAAAAATAAATATTCTACGGAGCTAGAAGACGAAAATGGCAATAAGGCTGTACGGAAGTTAGATCGACGTTGCATTGGAATTTAATCATTCACAACAATCAGATTGAATGTGAAATCAACATATAACCCCATTTTCACACAAATAAATCCGATACTAGCTTCCAAATTCAACGATTAAGAAGTTGAGTAGGAATCAGTGCAGCACAAGATACACTGGTGGCAAGGGGGTGATGAACACTTCTCCCTTCTGCCCTGTCCATCAGGGTAAATGGCTTATGAGCAAACCCCAAATGTGCTTCTATCGGACTTTAATTTCTACTCATAGTAGTCGCGGAATGAATTATAATAAAATCATTGAGCAAACATTATGTAGAATAGTAGTCACGGAATGAATTATAATAAATTCATTGATCAAACATTATGTAGAATGTAAAATTTTAGCAGTTCAGTTTTGTTGTGCTTTTTTCAGTTTTCCTATATTTGTTTTCTTCTTTGCTCACATTTTGAGAAAAAGTAGAGGTAAATTGAATTATGAAACGGGGTTATATTCATTGCTTCTTCATTGCTTTAACTACGCCCCATTTTCTACAGGGGACTTGATTGCACATTGAAAATTGATTAAAATGCGGGTATGGATAAATACCTTAATTTGTATTAATGCTATCAGTTATTAGAAATATAACAAATACTCGACAAGACTGAAAATCATTCCACGCTAGAATATTTACAAATATTTTTTCCCCCACATTTTCCTTATCTTTGGTGAACGTTTTTTTACTCAAAATATTCGATTATTTTATAGCTTAAGGAACCCACCCAATTTTGAGCTTAACAAAATCGGAGGCTCAGATCCGCAAAATCTCAGGCATATAAATTCCGTACCCGCAATGGCTGCAAACCCAATTGCAAAACCTGCCGTCCGGGTTTGCCCAGCCAAGATATGAATCGGATTTTCTCCATACCCGACCCAATTTCAGAAACTTATCATCACAGCCTACAGAGAGGAAAGGAAGGCGAAAACAGGATTATTAGGGTTTCGGTCAAAGTTCATGTTTGGCTAAGCTTAAACATAAAACTTACTTCCACTTTCACATACTGAGAAATGATTCAGTTAATAAATGCTGGCAAAAAAGGGATTGTTGATATGTCAATTTTGTGAAATCATCAGCAAAAAGAGAGCGCAGCTACCATTTAGACATATACCATCTCTCTTTTGCCTCACTCCTGAGTTGGGATTTTCGCAAGGAAGAGTTAGATCATGTTCGATAAAGCTTTTAAATTTCACTTACAAGTAAAATAAGGAAGAGTTAAACCTGTGCTAGGCTCAGATCTGAAAATGCAAGAAGCATAGAGGATGAGACACCGCCATGGCTGCAAAAGCCCAGTTGCATATGCAAGAGAAAGAGAGAACGCCGTCTATCTCCCTCCTCGCAAAGCCATCATGGTTTGCCCCGCCAAGATACGGGTCTCATTTTCCCATGCCCGACCCAACTCAAGGAAAATTATCTTCACAGCCTACACAACATTTGCTTAGGACTTGCTTGAAAGTTTTGGGTACCGATTAATAAGGGTTATACGCAGAAAACAGACATAGATAAAGATACAGATACTGGCAGCTTCGAAGGGCTGTTGATTTTTGTGGATGATGAAATCATTGGCAAAAAAGAGAGGGGCAACCACCCTTAAGAAATTCCCATCCCTCTGATTCACCTCCTTAGTTGGGAATTTTTGAACGTTTTCGAAAACTCATGGCTGAATTGAATTCAACTCAAAACTCATAATGGATGCGATGATGAATGAAAAGAAGTCAATTCACATACGAGCAAAAAGCCAGATTCTTAATCCTTCGTCTACCACATAAATAGCATAGGATCCCTCCCACATTTTACAAACATTCCATGTTTTTCAAGGTTGGTTATCATTAGCAAATACACGAGGAAATTATAGCAATTGACCCGTTGAAAACACTGATTTTCTATAATGACCTTTGACCAAATTTAAAAAAAAATTAAATTAAATATAAACACAAAAAGACAAAAATATTCCTTTCTCAAGTCACTTTCCTAAACGATCGAAAATGAGAAAGAAAAAAAAAACACCGTTGAAAAGCTCACTCGCCGGCCGATCGTCAATCAAAAGCACGTCGATTTCAAAAAGTCAGGCAACCCACCATTTGTGTTCGATCTCATCAAAGAGTTAGTTTTTTTTATTATTATTATTGATTATGATTATGACTAGATTTTCAATATATAGTTTAAATGAGTTTTGAAATTTTTTTTTTTTTTTTTCAGTTTTTGTTGATTATTTGTGTAGTTGATTGAGGATATAGGTTTAGATTAAGATTTATTGAATTTTTTTGACTATGGAGTCGTCGAAAATGGCATTTTTCGACGACTGAATGGTGAAGAAGACGCCTCCAAGAGGAGGCGTTTCCAAAACAGTTAGGTCCAGGTCCAAACAGTAACAGTGGGCCGGTTGTTTTTTGGGCCGACTGTTTAACAATGGGCCAACAGTGGGCCGACTATTTTGGGCCCTTAATTTTTTTTTTCAAAAATAATTTAATTATAATATTTTCTTATTTTTTAATTGTTATTTCCTTTTCCTTTTATTATTAAATAAAATATGTGTAACTAAATAATAGTTGTAATTAAATATTTAAAATATTATTTTTAACATTAAAATTTCTTTATTAATTTAAATTAAATAATAAACATATTCTTTATTTAATTATAATATTTTCTTATTGTTTAAAATTTTTATTAATGTAATTAAATAAATAAATTTAATTTGATAATTAACAAAAAAATTATCTTATTATTCATAATTTAATTGTAATTTATTTTTTACTTTATTTTTACAATTAAAAAGAATTGTAAATTTTTAGTAATGTAATGTAATGAAATAAATAAATTTAATTTGATAATTACCAAAAAAATTATCTTATTATTTATAATTTAATTGTAATTTCTTTTTTACTTTATTTTTAAAATTAAAAATCTGTAATTAAAAAGAATTGTAATTAAATATTAAAAATATATAATTTTAAAAAATAAAAATCGGTAATTAAATATTAATTCAATAATATTTATATTCTTTAATTAATTTTAATAATTCATTTATTCATTTAAATTAAGAAATCAATGTATTCTATGTATAATAATATTTTATTTTTTGATCGTTTAAATTTTTTATTAATGTTATTAAATAAATAAATTTAAATTGATAATTACCTAAAAAATTATCTTATTATTTATAATTTAATTGTATTTTTTTCTTTTATTTTTAATATTAAAAATCTGCAATTAAAAAGAATTGAATTTAAATATGAAACATATTCTATGTTTTTGTTGGTGGTAGTTGTCATTCAAATTGCTTAATGTTATGTTATTATACATTATTCCATTATATATTGTACAGTGTTCTAACATGGCTCATTTCAAATTTTTGTATGATGGAATATCATTTTTTAATAATTTTTTTATTTTAAATAAGCTATCATTTTCTAAATAAATTTGTTAACACAAAAAATATGATTTTCCTATTTCAAATTTTCACTTCAATTTCAACTTAATCAAATTGACCTAAATTTTATCCAAATATGTTATTCTACCGTAGTGCCGTTTCTTTTGAAGAAATCAAATTGAAACTCGACAACGCCTCTCTTAATTATTATACGCTCGCTATCGTCATCTTTCTATTATTTTCACGATCTTATCTATGAAGAACTCAGCAAATAAAAACGTAAAAGACACATAAGATTGAATTACGTTATTTTGTAAAAGCTTCTTGTACATGTTATTAGTTGAATTAATATAGTTTTGTAAATAGTAAAAAAATTAATTATAGTACGGAATTTGAGAATCGAACTTGAACGATTTCATAATTAAATTTGGACCCGACGACTCCACTTATTAAATACCTAGAAAATTTGGGTCCGATTCGATTCTCGTTAGAACATAATCGAATCAGATCATGCCCAACTCTAATCTTTACTATGGTGTTTATTATTGTCAATAAATGATTATATGAAAATAAACTCAAGGATCAAGAGGAAAATACGGACTGCAATATAAGTATAGGGAAAAACTTCACAGATATTTTACAGACAAGACACATCATGGGGTGGGTGGGGTTTTGACAATATTTTATTCATGTGGGGCCCACACCCATGTGAGACATATAGAAGTTCTGTGAAAATATATTATGTACAAATGAAATTACCCATCTTCATGATTGTCTTTTTTTTAGAGAACTCCAGGAACACAATCCATACTAGGTTTATCTCAGATTTTCGAGGTCTCACGGAAGGCTTTAGACAAAGATTAGTTTCCAGGGAGTTTTTGTAAACAAAACTTCAAAGGAAACAACAAATGATCAGAAAATACCAAAAATTACCCTATCTCAATTATGAAAAGTACAACATATAGTAAAGATCTCACCAAGAATGTGCGTTAACTATCACAGATCTTTGATTTTCAACAAGATCTAGCCTCAAAACTTTCAAAATTCAGGCTTTGATACCATTGCTATGTCTACAAACCACGGAAACGGTAAGTATAACTAAACAATCAACATATTGAAAAATAAAACATGTAAAAGTTTTCTGGCCAAAGTTCTAGAGGTTCGATGACTAATTCTAACACTTAAGCATCTATAAAAGTGGAAAACACTCATATCACTATAATCAATTCAAAACGACGAAGGTGCAACTGATGTTCAAGATTATTGATCTTTAGCTACACAAGATTATTCTCTAAACAGTCGAGACTAAATTTATTATTGTTCACCAAGAAAAAAAAAAATCACTACCACACATATTCTCTTTTCTGAGACACAACGATTAGAGAACATCAAGTTCTCAATCGTAACTATCAAAACAAAACTAAAGAAAGGAAGAAAAAGAGGAAGATGATGATGATGAATCATAGGCACAATATTTGAGAGAGAGAGAGAGGCTGGGGCGGGGGGAAGAGACTCGTCCAAAACCATTGATAACTGAATTAAAATCCAACAGACACAACAATCCACGTTTCGCAATCTCATAGAGTGGCTCCACTAACAAAATTGCCACTTGAAAACACTTTTTTAAAAATTTCGATAGCACCTCTTAATTAATTTCCGCCACAATCCAAAAATAGTCGAAATGATAATAAAAATTCCTCGTCAAGGAGTCAAGATAAATGTATATATTACAACTATCAGTAGCCAAAGTTTAAGTGCCCAGAGGCCTCCACAATAAATATGAGCGGGATGAGTATCCATACAAAGGATCGGTCTAATAATGCTTAGAGGGTGTTTGGTGAGAATTAAAATTAATTTTTTTAGTAGATTGTGATAGAAGTTTTTCAAATGTGTGGTTGAAAAATTGTAGGACCCATAAAATATGTGATTAATATTGATTGTTTGATTTTGACTTATATTAAAATCAAATTTTAATCCGTACCAAACAGGACCTTAAAGTCATACTACTCGACACTTGTTGATAAAAATCATACAAACTACCCGTTTGGGCCACATTTTCAACCACACGTTCTTCAATAAAATAATATTTTTCATCACATCAACAACTTTTCCTTCTTTTTCAACCATACATTTCTCATCATATCACTATTTAAAATATATTATTTCCTCAATAATCTCCATAAACACACTCTAAGTCTTTGGCAACCATTAAAATGATTTTTTTTTTTAGGAACATGAATTTTGGAATAGTGATTTTTTTAGAGAATGTGTGGTTAAATAATAGTATTTTTAAATTTACGTGCAGAATATTTTATTAAAAGAATATGTAATTGAAAATGAACTTGACAAAAATTAAAACATTGGCTGTCAAATAGGGGCTAATATTGTCCTTCAACTTTCAACTTGAACAATAAAAATTAAAAACCATTGTGTAAATTGTTAATCAACCTTAAGCTAGTAAAAAATTCAAATATTTTATTTTATTACGATACTCAGTCATCCAATCATCTTATTTAAAAATTAAGTGGTTAAATGAAAAGTCTGTATATTTAATTATTTATCTAAACCCTAAACCTCGTAAGAATCCTCATGAAAACCTTGTACGCCTTGAATGATATTTTGCAGTTGGAAAGCAGTATTCAAGGTAAAAGGCAAAGATCATCTCCAATGGGAAATGGAATTGTCAATTTTCAGATAGATTTTAAGTTGTAAGAACCCAGGTGTTGATTCAACAAAGATTTTCGACCAACAAACAGAAATAATAAAGAACAGAAAACGATAAAACAAGAACACAAGATTTTTCGGTCCAAAGGCCCCCGAAGTTCAGCTACGTTTCCGGCGCCTAATCCCCGTTGAGCATCCGTAAAGGATTAAGCTCTAAATCCACTAGAAACCGCCCAAACAAGGCAACCAAACGAGTTACAACAACCGGACAGATCTGCTCCTCTTCAACCGGTTTTACAACATCTCAAAAAACTCACACAAGAGTTTATAATTCACCCTTTACCATACAAGATCACACAAGACCATGTAGATCACACAAGATCATCAATTTTCTTCTTTACAGAGAAGTATTAGTGAAACTAGAGAGAGAGAAGAGAGAGCTGCTCGAGAGAACTACAGAAAGGAATAATAGAGAATTTTCAACCCTTTGGTCTTCTAGTAGTGGGTGCCATAAGTCGCCTTTTGCAATTCACGTTTTCTCCATTCTAGATGCCTCTTTTAATTGGTTCATCAATTTGGGCCTGTCCAGCTACTGGGCTTTGTTCAGAATATTACTGGGCTCAAACCAAACTCAGCAAACCTCTTACAATCTCCACCTTTTGCTGCGTTTCGTGACGGTTCTATTGTGGATTTAAAACTCAGTCCAGAACTTCACTTGCTCTTTATACCTGTAAAAAGAAAAAACTGAAAGTTAGAATTCTTCAAAGTTCAATAACCTTAAAGAATCTAGAAATTTATTTATGGGTATTACCTTTGTTCCTGCATCTGCAGGATTTACCTTAGTAGGAATTTTGATCAGCTTAATATCACCCCTATCAATTATATCCCTAATGAAATGAAACTTGACATCTATATGTTTGGACCTATCATGAAAAATCGGGTTTTTACTTAAGAAAATAGCACTTTGGTTATCAGAACATAGCTCCACCTGATTTTCTATAAGACCTAATTCACCTAGTAAACCATTCAACCATAACCCCTCTTTTACAGCTTCGGTGGCAGCAATGTATTCGGCCTCGGTTGACAATAATGCAACCACCTTTTGTAATTGAGATTTCCAGCTAATGCATGTATCATTCATGACATAAAAATATGCAGTAGTAGACTTCCTATTATCTGGATTTCCAGCATAGTCTGAGTCTACATAGCCTTTTAGTTTAAGTCCATTTTTATCACTTTTGAACATTAATCCTAAGTAACTTGTTCCTTTCAAGTATTTAATCAGATTTTTCATGCATTGCCAATGTAATTCACCAGGGTTACTCATAAATCTACTTAGCACACTCACATCATAAGCAATATCAGGTCTAGAGCATACCATCATGTACATTACAGATCCAACAACATTAGAATAAGGTACATTCAGCATTCTTTTAAGTTCATTTTCAGATTTAGGTGATTGATAAACAGATAGTTTCATACTACCACACAAAGGCAGGCTAACAGGCTTAGCATCATGAAGAGAAAATCTTTTAACTACCTTTTCAACATAAGACTTTTGTGTTAGAAACAACTTTCCATTTATCCTATCTCTTTTAATTTTCATGCCCAATATTTTTCTAGCTGGTCCTAAATCTCTCATTTCAAATTCAGATTTCAACTTCTCTTTAATCATGTTAAGAGTAACAGAATTATGACCAGCAAGGAGCATATCATCAACATACAAGAGCAGATAAAAAAATTCAGATTCTCCATCTCTCTTAAAGTAGAAACAGGGATCATAATCAGATTTCTTAAAACTCAAACCTTGTATAAAAGAGTCAAATCTTTTATACCACTGCCTAGGGGCCTGTTTCAGCCCATACAAGGATTTCTTTAAGAGACACACAAAGTTCCCTTTTCCCTTAACCTCAAACCCTCTAGGTTGAGTCATGTATATGGTTTCATCTAGAGAACCATACAAGAAGGCAGTCTTCACATCAAGTTGTTCTAACTCTAAGTCAAATTGTGTCACAATAGCAAGTAAAATTCTGATTTGAGGTATATTTAACTACAGGTGAAAAAATCTCAGTGTAGTCAATCCCTTCTCTTTGTGTGAACCCTTTTGCTACAAGCCTTGCCTTGTATCTTCTATTTTCATTTGACTTAATCTCTCCCTCCTTTATCTTAAATACCCATTTACAATCAATTACCTTACTTTCTATGGGTTTTTCAACTAAATTCCAGGTCTGATTTTTATAAAGAGAGTTCATTTCATCCTCCATAGCAGCAATTCACTTGGGGGATTCTTTACAAGAGATAGCTTCTTCATAAGAAGCAGGTTCTGTTTCATACAGATCAGGTTCAGATTGTTCAGATACAAAATCAGCATACTGATACCTGGAAGGAGGCCTTATTTCCTTCCTTTCTCTATCCCTAGCAAGCTGGTAGTCCTGCAGGTCATTTGCAGGCTCCATTTGCCGTTCATTTTCTAAAATTTCAACATCAGAGGCATTTTCAGGTTCCACTACATGTGGCTTCACCTCAAAATAAGTCTGATCAGTTTCAGCCCCTTTATTCAGATTTATTTCAGTGATTATGAAGTCATTTTTACCTATCTCTTCATCAGATTTGTCATTAAGACATGGAAAAATTTCTTCATTAAAAATCACAGACCTACTGATTATCACCTTATAGCCTCTTACATCCCTTAACCACAATCTATACCCTTTAACTCCTTGTCCATGACCTAAGAACACACCCTTCAACGATCTAGGGTCCAATTTTGTATCAGTATGATGTACATATCCATCACATCCAAAAGTTCTGAGATAGGAGTAATCTGGTATTTTACCAGACCAGATTTGTTCAGGAATCTTACTGTTTAGAGCGCTGGAATGGCGTCTATTTAAGAGATAACAGGCTGTTTTTACAGCCTCTCCCCAAAAAATTTTGGGAAGGCCAGAACTGATTAACATGCATCTAGTCCTCTCAAGAATGGTTCTATTTAATCTCTCAGCAACTCCATTTTGCTGAGGAGTATAGACAACTGTTTTATGTCTCAATATCCCTTGTTTAGAGCAATATTCATCAAATTCTGAATTACAAAATTCAAGCCCATTGTCAGTTCTTAAAATTTTTATCTTCTTATTGGTCTAATTTTCAATCAGTAAATTCCATTCTTTGAAAATTGAAAACGTATCAGATTTAAATTTTAATAAGAAAATCCATGTTTTTCTAGAAAAATCATCAGTAATAAGAAGATAATATCTAAAACCAGATACTGTAGGTACAGGGGCAAGTCCCCATAAATCAGAATATATGTAATCAAGGATATCTTGGGATTTGTGCAGACCTGCCTTAAAGGGCAGCCTGACCTGTTTTCCCATAATGTAGTGTTCACAGAAAGTTAGTTTTTGAACACTGTCCTTTCCAAATATCCCTTGACTTGACAAGGTTTTTAGGCCTTTTTCACTCAAATGGCCAAGCCTTTTATGCCATAGATCTGATTTATCGAGTTGTGTGACAAAATTCACACCATTATTAGGTGAAGTGATTTCAGCCCCTATAACATAAATTCCATTGAACTTGGGTGAACTAACAATAAGTTCTTGATTTTTGATTATATTTGTGGAACCATTCTTTATCTCAATTTTATATCTCTCATCATCAAGAACTCCTAGGGATATGAGGTTTCTTCTTAGGGCTGGAACATATCTTGTGTGTTTCAATAAAATGTGATGACCATTTTTGAATTTAAGCAACACGTTGCCAATACTTTTAACTTGACACACTTCATCATTTCCAAGTTTTACTGATCCTTCATTAAGGTCGGAATATTCAGTTAGACAATCAATATTGGGTGTCATATGAAAGGAGCAACCTGAGTCTAAAACCCAGTCATGTTCAGTATTTTCTGATAAAGACACATATGCAACCCCAATATTGACTCCTGCTTCTTTACAGTTATTAGAGGTGGTGGCATAAGAATCATTTTCAGAATTGGACCTATTTTTTTGGTCATTGGCCTTTTTAAAGCAATCTTTAATGAAGTGCCCAGTTCTACCACAGTAGAAACATTTCTTGTTGTTATCCTTTCCTTTAAAAGGTTTCTTGTCTTTTCCTTTGGTGTTACTCCATTTTCTTTTGATAAAGTTTTTATCCTTGTTGAAATTGGAGTGACTGAAGTTACTGACACCCTTAGTATAGGATCTCTGATTTTTTTCCCACACCCTCCACATTGAACACCCCTTCATGTTCATATTTCAATTGCAGTTCTCTGTTTAGAAGAGAATTGTGAATTATTTCTACAGTAAGATCACTTCTACCATACTCTAGAGCATTTCTTATTTCTTTATATTTATCTCCTAGTGCATTAAGTAGGCCAACTACCTTCTGCTCATCAGAGATCTTTTCTTCACAGTTTGTTAAATCTTGTGTGATTCTATTAAATCTATCCATATTTTCTTCAACATCAAGAATAGGATCAAACTTAAAACTAAAAAATTGTCTCCAGAGAAAACATTTATTTGGTAGGGTCTTGTTGAGGTACTGTTTCTCTAAGGCAGTCCAAAGTTCTACAGCAGTCTTAGTTTCTCCTACTTTCCTAATCACAGAGTCAGATAAGTGCAGAAATAGAGTGCTCCAGGCCAAATCAACTTGTTCAGTTTTTCTATCTTCAGATAAATTTTCTGGCCAAGTTTCATCAATGGCCTTGGCACATTTCAACTATAACATGAGGGTCTTTATCTTCTGGCGCCAGAGACTAAAATCTCATTTACCATCCCAGATTTGAACATCTACCTTAGAGGTCATAGTATGCAGTAGTGTGATTAGTGTACGGATATGATATAGCCAAAGATATATCCCAATACACAATAACAGATGATCCAATTTTATAGGGCAGTTATTTAAAAATTAATCCAAAAAATTACTCACAGAATTGATCACAATATTCAATTAGCTCACACATAGTAAGCTACAGGGGGTTTGAAAAACGTACCTCCAGCGAAGAACAATATCAAAAACAATATTCTCAGCCCCTGAACAATCAATTCAAATTGTCAGTTCACTTCACAGTATTTCCAGCAAGTATATATATATATAAGAAAAAGTTTATCAAAAATTTGTAAAAAGAAAGGTTTCTTGAATCGAAGCCCTAATCCCCTCAGATTCTAGGGTTCTCACAGGGACCCCTAGACAAAGGTAGAGTTAGGGGAGATTCACAGTAACCCCAAATTTTGAAGAAGAGAATTGATACCAAGAACATTTAACGTTTTCAGAAAATACTTGTTTCAAAATCAAGGAAGGAAACTTGTGAAAACAGAGTTTGAAAAACACGGTGTGACTCAGTGTGTTGACCCGGCATGACTCAGTGTGACTCGGCGTGACTCAATGTGTCAACTCAGTGTGACTCGACGTGTGGACTCAGAGTGTCAACTCAGTGTGACTCGACGTGACTCAATGTGTCAACTCAGTGTGACTCGGCGTGTGGACTCAGATCTACGAGTTAAAAGCGATTTACACAACTCAGTACGAGTTAAACCCGTTTTCCACGACTCAGTGCACAAGAACTACCGATTCAGACTTTTCATTTGTGAGTTTAGCAAATTTTTGAGATCTTCCAAGGGTTTTTGTAAGAGGAACTATTCCAGAAAAGAAAGAACCCAACAAAAATAAACGAAAGTCTTCTGCATATATTTCACGAAGCCAAAACAAATCAAGAACTCGCCGAACCCTCGAAAAACAAAAACGGATCTATGACAAATTTTATGTGACAAAAATTTTAAAAAACTAAAAAAAACTTCACCAAACTCTTGTTCAACAGATTTTCGAGGACAATTTCAAAACCAACAACTACAAGAAACGATTTCTCCTTCAGGCTCTGATACCACTGTAGGAACCTAGGTGTTGATTCAACAAAGATTTTCGACCAACAAACAGAAATAATAAAGAACAGAAAACGATAAAACAAGAACACAAGATTTTTCGGCCCAAAGGTCTCGAGGTTCAGCGACGTTTCCGGCGTCTAATCCCTGTTGAGCATTTGTAAATGATTAAGCTCTAAATCCACTAGAAACCGCCCAAACAAGGCAACCAAACGAGTTACAACAACCGGACAGATCTGCTCCTCTTCAACCGATTTTATAACATCTCAAAAACTCACACAAGAGTTTATAATTCACCCTTTACCATACAAGATCACATAAGACCATGTAGATCACACAAGATCATCAGTTTTCTTCTTTACAGAGAAGTATAAGTGAAACTAGAGAGAGAGAAGAGAGAGCTGCTCGAGAGAACTACAGAAAGGAATAATAGAGAATTTTCAACCCTTTGATCTTCTAGTAGTGGGTGCCATAAGTCGTCTTTTGCAATTCACGTTTTCTCCATTCTAGATGTCTCTTTTAATTGGTTCATCAATTTGGGCCTGTCCAGCTACTGGGCTTTGTTCAGAATATTACTGGGCTCAAACCAAACTCAGCAAACCTCTTACATAAGTATTAATTCTCATAAAAATGTACATCGGTAAATGAAATTCCTCAAATTACGCAGTGGATAATGAATCATTTTATCATTTTTATGATTTTATATTTGTTATTATGGGAATGTGCCCCGACTCCAAGAATGACTTTTACCCTACGTAAATAATGTAATCTCACTAGAAATAATGAAAAGTGTAGTCGAGCTCCACGATTAATTTTAAAAGGCATGATAGGGCCATACACTCACTAGCTAATATAAAAAAAAATACATTACAACTTCATTTTATCAAGATTAGTGGTACGCAATGCTAGATATCGTTATTCAAATTTCCGTCCAGTACTTATTTTAATTATTTTCTCATGTTGTTGGTCGGAAACTTAGTTCGAGCCCAATCCTTTTTTTGTAAGTCATCTTGAAATCAGAAAAATAATATCACTATAAAATAGTCAATGAAAGGGCAAGACACGTGTTGCAATTTCCCATCGTCCTGTACGGATTTATTTATTTTTTTTCCCTCTTGCCTCTGTTTCAAAACCTCTCACCACTCCTTTCAGTACCCATTTTCCCCTTCCTCCATTTTTCCACGCAACCGGCCAGTCCTTCATTTCCTCCACCACGCAACCATCGCTTCATCCATTTCCACACTCAAATTCACTCTTTCTCTTCATTACAACGTTTAGCCTTGAACATGAAACAGCTTATCTTTTCTGTTATACAAGGCTTAGAGATGTGCATAATTTTCTTGTTAATTTTGTTCCTGTCCCCATTTTGGTGTTTTTGTACATGATTGTTGATCCTTTTTATTTTAGGCAGATCTGTGCTCGGAGAATTTGTTTGCCCTCCGCGAGCTCTGGGGTACGCGAAGCGCACAGCTCCGCAGAACACAGGCTCAACTAAACAGAATGCACATAGTTCTCTGGGGAGGTTGGGCGGGGTTCACAGGAGTAATTCGTCAAGTTCTTTGGGTTCAATCTGAAGAAGCCTTAGTTTGTCAAATATGAAGTTGAAGAAGAAGAAACAGAAGAGTTTGATACAGGCGACCATGGAATCGGGGAAAGCTAAACCTTATCGAGACTCTATTGGTGTGAAGAGGATGCAAATGAATGCTCACAGATACAAGACTATATGTAAGAGAAAACGGATGGATGTTTTATCAGGTAAATTAAATCTCCATTCGCAGCTTGCTTCCTCTGCAAACCAGGATGTCTTAATGGAGACACTCGATGCTATCTCCATTCTTAATGGAGATGGGTGGCTATCTCCATTAAGAATGGAGATAGCCCCCCATCTCCATTAAGAATGGAGATAGATGTTATCTCCATTCTTAATGGAGATGGGGGGCTATCTCCATTAAGAATGGAGATAGCATCTATCTCCATTCTTAATGGAGATATCCCCAGAATGGAGATATCCCTATCATTCTTAATGGAGAAAAAATGACAGCAAATTTGAAAAAAAAATTCTGTGATCATCCTACCCAAAGCATTGCGACACAGGATAACAAGCAACAAACAAGCACCTCCCGATCATTCGGAAGGTGGACGAGACTAATAAGCTACAACATGCCAAGAGTGGATCATCATACGGGCTATTGCCTCCGTGGTGGTGATGGTGGTTGTGGTGATGGTGGTGGTGGTGGTGCTTCCCCATAAAACCTGATCATAGTTAAATATAAGAACTCAACCTTTTGCTTTGTTTAATTAATGTTTTCGTTTTCGATAAAAAAAAATGTGGGATAATTTCGACTTTTGCCATTTTAGCAACTGCACAGAAAGTTTGACCAAAGGTTTATGAATCTTCCAGCCTTTTGCTTCAGTTGATTTATTTTGAACTTTCACCTTCGTGTTGAGTTCTTTCCCTGTCCCTCAATTTAAGGTAATTGATATTTTGTTGTTTTGAGGTAAAATTTGAATGATTGTGGAGTATGGGCTTAGTTAGATTGTGAAGTAGTTGATTGTGTTTGTGAATTGCAAAAATTATGCCTTGATTTAAAACTTCATCTCTTCAAATAAGTTGCATTTAAGGTTTTTGATAAAATGACCAAGTGGAAAATTAGTGTATAATTAGTGCCTTAGTTCTTTTCTTTGGTGGTTAGTGCCTTAGTTCTTGGTGAAACTTTTTTTTTTTTTTTTTTTCAGTTTGCTTTCAATTTTGTTGGGGTTTGTACATGATTCTAATAGTTTTAGTAATTTCTTGTGCTGAAGTTGTTTTTTGCTTTTGCAAGGGTATGAATTTCAACTTATTTTGGGTGTTCTATTCTGAAATTGAAGTTGTGGTAGCAGCTACTTGTTCTTTATCCTATTATGTCCTCCTAACTTGATTGTGAATTTTCCTTCTACGGGGATTTTACTGATGCAAAGTAAATGCTAACTGCAACACTCAAGAAGAGTGTTATTCTGCATAGGTCTATGAAACAGCATGGTAATTGATGTCTTTATTGATATGATGTAGGTGCTAAACACCCCAAGGTTGGTGTTATTTTCACATGCATAGCTCTTATACTACTGACATAGAGCAGCAACAGAGCATTTGAGTTCTCTTTTAATTCAAGAGGTTAGAAATTTCATGTCAAACTACTAAAGTATGTTCAAATATTTTGATTCCTTACATTCCTTGATTTGTAGTTATTCCAGTGCATGTATACGTGGCAAAATAGATATTAGTTTTTATTAAAACTTTGAGAGAAATTGAATGAGCAAAAATCTTTTACGCCTGTTCTCATTTTATGGATATGAATAAAGAATTATTGATATAAGCATGATTTTTATTTAATATATGCCCGAAGAAATGGTTTTTGGACAAAGTTACCATTTCTTTGCATCTTTCTTTTTTGACTTGACATTTTTATTATTTTTGGCTTACTAGACATCAATTCATTTGATACAGTAGGAATTTACATTCTTCTTTAACATCGTGTAACATTTTGATGGTACCTGATTTGTAAATGTTGGGTTTATGTTTTTACAATGACTTTACTCACTATATAATCGGTTAATGAATTCTTTAAATTCTATGGTATTCGCTAAAGATGATTTTGGCTTCGAATCTTTTAGACTAGCTCGGGTTCACTCGCAGTGTGTGCAAAAGGGATCATGCTTTGATAACTCTTCAGAGTTATTTTTCAGCCCTTTATCGGATTGGTATGTTCAAACATGTATTTTGTTAAACTGGTGATAATATATGCATCTTTCTTTTCTTATGTGATTTGATTGGAGTTACAGGGCTAGCAAAATGGCTGCTTATCTAATTAGTAATTACACTATCAATGGGCTAAGCATTTTTTTTTTACCTACTTGGCAAAGATGCAAGGTAAGGTTAGGAAATTTGATGACGTCTTTAGCTTCAAATTTCAAGTTATTGTTTCGGGCGCTGTATATTTGAGGCTTTAAGTTCATAATTTTGGGTTGATGATAAAAATGAAAGCGATTTAGTAAAAAAAAATGTGCGCTATATTTTTGAAAGTTTTATATCATGTTTATTTTACACTTTTTCATTGTTTTAAAAATCCTTGTTCATTATTTCGCAAAAAAAAATTGAAAAATAGGGCTTGTCCTCCTATTGATGATGACAGGTCTGGACTCTTTTACTTTTCACCTTGAGAAATTTAGACTAGAGTTCTGTTTTTGATATTATAATGCACAATCAATTTGCATAGGATTGTATTCAACGTTTGATTTTCATTTGATAAACTATTTGCTTTCTTGTGCTTACACATTTGAATTTGTTTCGGTGCATCGAGCTGTGGTGAATCTCATCAATGTATCAAGACATTAGTGTCAAACTAGAGTTATAAGTGTTTGTAATTCCATTCATTTTGTTTTTCATGTTTTAGGGACAACTTAACCTTGTTTTGATTATGAATTTTATTGAGTTAGATGCCGAAATTATTTAATTGCACCGATAATGAATAAAACTGGTTGACTACTATATAGTAGTCACCTGTGTTTTGTGAAGTACTTGAAGTTTTTAAAAGGGAAACTTTTTCATCAATTGATTTCTTTGATCCAGTGTGAGCGACGATGACTTAATTTAAATTTTGTTTTTGGGAGATTGATGATTTGTATCCTAATTGTTCGATTCTTATTGGCTGTAATAGGGCAGACACATGATTTCTCTACATAGTTAGGTGCTTCCTAATTAGCTGTGTTCTTGGATTTCTTCATATAAATTGTTTTAAATCGTCATTAAATTTCTATATATTGTTTGATATTTCACTTGTGGTTGCATTGATTGGACTTATGGTGGTTTGTAGGTAATACATCTGTTGGGTATACTTGGTTTTGAAGCATTCTGCTTTATTTGGATACAAGTAAGTGAAAGAATGACTTAAAGAATCTATTTGCTTGTGCTTTATTCTGGATTTCTAAAGAATTGTTGTGATTTATTTTGGAGCTTAGTTTAGATGGATAATTAGCAAACATGGACATTTATTCCTAACATTAACAAACTAACTAACTAACGTGCAACGCACGTTGTCCCCCACTAGTATTTATAAACAAATGTATCAAAATATACTAGACTATCGCTTGTCTAAGTAGAGATCGTGAAATTAACTAAACTGTTCCTAGAGTTGAGATGCTATAGTAAGGATCGCAGGAAGGCCTAAATTGAAGAGAGAGAGAGAGAGAGAGAGAGAGAGAGAGAGAGAGAGAGAGAGAGACCTTAGAACCAATATTGTCGTCTCCATCCAATCTAGTTGACACCTTAGTTTGGAAATCCACGACTAATCTTGAAAAGATATAAATGGGACTTCATCTAACATTTTATTAAAGAAAAATAAATAAAAAGGACATGCCTATTTACACACACAAACATGTACCATATATATACTTTAGTATGAGTATTGAGTTAGACATGAATAACAGTATCTCTACATCATTAGATTACTTCAAAAGGACCTAAAGGCAGTTTCTTCTGTGCAAGGAAAGTGAAATATTTACTCCAAGGTATATTTCCACTTAGGATAGTTATGAAAAGTTGATGAAGCAGGGAATGCTTCTAACTCAAACAATAGAAAGAGGCCACAAGTCCAAAAGCTAAAAACCTTACATACTTCACAAGCAATCTCTACATTATATGTATATATTAGTATAATCCTCATAGAACCCAGGTAATAGAAAAGGGTAATAGAGGATTTCTTCCATGGAGGAGTTGGTGTTGAAAGCTCTTCTATTTGGGAGCGGAGATGAGCGAATTGCAGCGGCGAGGGAAGTTGCTAAGTTAAGTAGTAAGCAAAGACAGAAAGTGGCTGAAAAGGGAGTTATTTCGCCATTGGTTGTGATGCTTTGTGAACAAGATTATGAAGCCATTCAAGCTGCACTCTTTGCTCTGCTCAGTCTGGCCTTTGGAAGTGAAAGGTTAGTGTTTTTGTTTGATTAATGAGTTTCATATTCGTAGAATTGATTTTCTGCTCTTGGTGGGTAGGATAAAAACTTCTCACTGTTGAGATAGTAAAAAAGCCTTAATTATACTTCTCTGAATATATAACCGTTTCAAAAAAATTATAACTCCGGTTTTTTTGTCATGTCAACAGTGTGAAGTTTTTATATTGTCCATTGAAAGTAGGAGATCAGTACTGATCATATTAGTGTGTAAGATTGAAAATGATTGAAGAAAAAAAGTACAGATCGGGTTTCTGTATTGTCGGTAATTATGCATGGATGATATTAGACCATAGTCGTTACTTTCTAGAGCAATAATAATCACAAAACGTGCAAAGCACTTGCAGATTTACATATCCATACGTTGCTAGAAATTTTCATTATATAGTACAAAAAAGGAATACTAGTTTTCCTATAGTACGAAAAAGGTTCCTTAATAATCCTTTATTATATAATAAATATTAAGGCTACATATGATTAGCTTCAACAAAGTCAACAGTTTTAGCTCAAGTTCTGCAGAATAGCTTATTTCAGTGTAATGTGCTAACTGTGTTTTTTATTTTTTTCAGAAACAAGATTCGTATTGCAAAATCTGGTGCAATACCAGAGATTTTAAAGATTCTTCAATGCCAAATCGAGCCATTGCTTGACCTTGCAGCAGCAGCCCTCTTGACCCTCTCTTCGTGCACACAAAACAAATTAGAAATTGCAGCATCTGGAGCGATTCAACTTCTTATTAATCTCCTAAACTTGAATTGTGACAATATAAGTATGCAGGCAAAGCTAGACTTCACATCAACTCTCCACAATCTCTCAACATGCCCACAAAGTGTTCGACAAATTGCCCTATCGGATTGTGTAGTATCACTGCTTCAGCTAATCCATGGCTTGGAAAAATCATCAGATTTGGCGGAGAAAATTATGGGTTTGCTTGAAGAGATTGTTTCTTCATCAGAAACCGCTCTAAAGGAGGCTGCAGAAACCGGTGGCACGATCTCAGTATTGGTGGAGGCTATGGAAGAAGGATCAACACAATGCAAAGAACATGCAGTGGGAATTCTTCTTGTTATATGCCAGAACTATAGAGATAGATACAGAGGGATGATTTTGAGGGAAGGTGTAATGCCAGGGCTTCTTCAGTTAAGTGTTGATGGGAGATGGAGGGGTAAAGAGAAGGCCAAAGAATTGCTTCTGCTTTTAAGAGATGGCTCAAATTGTGGATCAAGTAAAACAATCCAAAAATGTGATGTTGGAGAAGGTTATGAGGAAGATAGATAGAGGAGAAAGAGGTGGAACCTCGCTCAAGTTGGTTGAGGAGATGATTGGAAAACTTAGGACATGATTCTTTCTAGTTTGATATGGAGGATATTGTGACGTGTTTGATACGTTGAAGTGGACACTACTGAACACATTTCTCTTGTTTGATGTGTCCAATGAACTGTAGCGTGTCTTCGGTATTATGCTAGTACGAGCGAGGGTTGGACTTGGAGAGCAATTCTTTGTACAAAACTTGCTAATGGATGAGGGATGACTTTTAGTTTTTTTAATGATTTGAGTACTTATGCATAAAATGATTTTACATGATGACATGTAGATGCCATCCTAGAGAATTATAGCGTGTTGTGGTCTAGATCCAGTCTAATCTCCTTCCCACCATGCAAGCAGAATACCCTAAAATGATGTTATTCATAAGCTTGCCAGCCTCCTGATTTTTCTTCTCTTAATCATGTAAAATCTTGTTTTATTTAATCATTAGGACTCCCAAACTCACATTTTTTCTATGATATAAATCGTAATAGAAAAATAGAAACTCTCATATTTAGATGAATTATAATCAATGGATAAGCATGAATAGTGTTGACCCTTAAAAATGAATCAACAGAAACCTGAGCCTCAATTGCTCCCACACGTTGCAAAGTGTAAAGAAGATCGTTCCTTAAGGCGCAAGCCAATGAAATGTTCGAGCACAAGGGTTAATCAACACGAGAACAAAAGTTATATTTGTATATATGTAGAAACAAGATGAAGATGTAAACCCAAGAATAGGAATGATAGTTGTATATATTTATGATATTTGGAATTGCATTACCCCTAAAATGTT
This sequence comes from Osmanthus fragrans, assembly GCA_019395295.1. Lineage (NCBI taxonomy): Eukaryota > Viridiplantae > Streptophyta > Magnoliopsida > Lamiales > Oleaceae > Osmanthus > Osmanthus fragrans. The sequence goes on along the minus strand of CM033357.1, from coordinate 13,084,672 downwards.
ACAAGAAAAGGGTATTTATAGTGTTACAATTGGAGCCATGATCGTTGGATGAAGCTCATGTGGCTTCATCCGACCCACTGTGCCGTTCCATCACAAACGTCCTATCATTCATTTGCTCTAGGCTGCACTTGAGTATCTTAAAAATAGAAGCCTCCCTATAGTCTGTGTTAGCACTCTTGATCATTAACTGACAGGATTTGACTTGTTTGGACTGCAGATTGTCACGTCATTCATTTTCACCAGATCCTTACACAAAGGATCTTCTTGAGAATTGTCTTTGATCCGAAGCCTTTAGAGGCTAAGGAGCTTCGGTAAAAGGGACTCGGATAGTAGGTTCAGTCCGTTATGCTTGGGCCTCGGATAGTATTGCTTCTTCTCATGGGCCATCCCAGTGACTTCGGCTACATCTGACCAAGATGGTGCACTGTTCCTGACTCAGCTTCTGACAAGATTCTACGTAGGATGCCACGTGGGCAATAATAATTTGAGCCTTGTTGACGAGGCGGAACAAATAGCATTACTCTTAAAATTGCAGTAAATCTACATGGGAGCCGTAGCATGATCCAACAGGCAAAAATCGGTCCATACTTAATGATTTGGTCCAAAATTCTACTATTAAGCCCATATTCTAATTTGTTTTGTACTTACTGATTAGGTCTAAATTCTATGGTAAAGCTCAAACACCAATTTGTTTCTCAATCTCCAGACACTTATAATTTAAACCATCTATAAAACTAAAAAGAGTCAACGGACTCTTATATTCTAGTCTCCCCGGGACCGCGACCTTCATATCATGAGCAGTGCTTGGTTTACATGGGAAAACTGCCATGGGATTTGTAGGGGGAAACTAGGAATTTTTCATTGGGAGATGGCCAAAAAAAAAAAAGCAATCATACAAGTGCTACCAGCGCAACACCTACAATTGCCCTGGTACTCATACCATTTCTAAAGGAATTGAAGAACATTTGACAATACTAAAAGATCTATTCGTTCTTTTATCCTGTGAAAGATGGTCAAAACTGAATGGGAAAAAAAAATATGAATTTCACTGTCAAAAGGAATAGAATCCTGATAGTTTATTAAAAGCAAAAAAATTCAAAAGATTAAAAAAACCTCAGGTACTGGGGCTTGGCCAAATCTCCCATGGAACCAAGCTAAGACGGTCCCAATGACCTCATTAAAGAGACCATTATGCAAAAACCAGAAGTAAACAGCTCCAAATATAATGAAATGAGAATCAGTATTGATACAAACCAGTCACCAGTGTGTACTAAATGAAATACATCTCTTAATATGCAGAAACATCTCAGAAAAAAGAAACATAAAACTTCATATAGCCAAAGTTTTCATCTTAAAATTCAGATGAATGTATACGTACTTACTTTTTTTCATGAACACGTGGTTCAGAGAATTTATTTATTGATCTAATTATACCTATCTACAAAAAAGGAGGGCATATATCTCCCAATAGTGAAAAGTGCGTTATAGGTTATATTGCAAATTTCACCTTGACTTTCGATATAATCCATAAGCCACGGCAACAGTAGACACCGCACCAACAACGGCAACGGCTGCAAGAATTTCACTCTGCTCCCATTTTCCTATCCAGCATGAGAGTCCACCTGACCCCTTCTTTGCAGGCTTCTCCTCAAAATTCTCATCTCTGCAACATGAGAATCCATTAGCACCTTGGCAGCAGCTTCCCACATTTTCCTTCCCTTCAGCACCACTTTCTAGAGGCTGCTTCTCGTTATTGTTAAGATTTGTTCCATTTGCAAGCTTAGGTTTTTCAACTTTTCCAGTTTCCTCAACAGGTGCACCCATTCGGCCCCTGTAGTTGGGTATGGGAAATTAGAGTCCCCGTAAAATGCAATAGGGTCAGAAACTAATAATTTCCTGACAAATGCACAAAACAGTGGTGCTGCTCATTCGAAACTCAATTAGATGGATTAAACTGAACACTAGAAAAGGCTTAGTATTAATCCCTGATGAACTTCAAAGCTCAATTGGATGGATTAAACTAAACACTGGAAAAGCCTTGGTGTTAGTCCACGATGAACAACTTATGTTTTCTAGGATCTGCAAGTAGCAAGCATATAAACAACAACTTTAATGAAGTTTCAGCTCTTGAATTGATGGTACTCTGTTTTCCGTTATTCATACAGAAAAAGAAAGCAATTTCTTTGCAATTAAGGCATAATTTAACACAATAGTGCAAAGCCATCTCTTGGCTAGATAACACTGTGTGAGATCGAGGGCAATCCGAATCCTAATATACTCAGGTTTTGAGGAAAAAAATTAAATTAAATTATTTTATTCACTGCTGATGTCCAAAATCTTTAGTGGTAATACAGAAATCACTGACACTAAAAGTCATGTCTATACTCGACTTTTGAACTCGTAGAGATTGATTAAAGATGCACAACATCAAATTTTGTAATGCAAATAGATGACAAATGTCAAATGAAAGATTAGAACAAGATAGAAGTATTGTCTAAAGCAATCTCTTAAAGGAAATTTAATAGCTACACTGGAACAAAGTACTGGCAGTAAACTAGACCAACAGCATGGACAGGCAAACCGATAGCCTTCATGCAGAAAAAAGAAAAATAAGAATAGGCATATATAAAAAGAGAGACCAGAAAGGACAAGTTTTTGATGGTTTGTACCTTCTATATGCTATCATATCAAACTTTAAGCACTCAATAATCAGGATTCACCAAAACCTCAAGGACATCTATCCCACAGTAACAATTATTTCAACCAAATGGTTGATTTGTTTATTTTACAGAGAATACTGAACAGAGAGAAAGAAGTTGCCTGAAAATTTTGATGAGATTACAGAGAGAAGGATTAAAACACTTAAGAATCACCACAGCAAAATGCTTAAAGAACAAATGTCCTTTTATTTATTCATATCATACATATACACAGGAACAAAGAAGTCTTACGACAATTTAAGCTCTGTAGGTACTAGTCTGGTATGAGGAAAGCGAAGCTAACTCTTAACAAATATAAAGAAGTCTTACGACAAGAAGTTCAAAATTAAAATGAAGATAGCTGAAAGCAACTCAATGATTCATTCCAACTCCAAGTTAATGTTATGACATCAGAGACTAGGATTGATAGATTTCCTTATATGTATACAAATTAAAGCCTATGCTTGGCGCCCCCATTTTTTCAAAAATTCATTTTTTTAAAACTCATTTTCAACCACATTCTACCAAAAAATAATTTTACACGTAAACAAAAAAATTTCGTTCTTTTTAACCACACATTCTCCAAAAAAAAAAAATCACTATTCCAAAATAATTTTTCTTATCAAAATGGGGATCAAACATGGCCAAAATAATGTGATTATGCACCTAAAAGGAACTGCTAACTACATTGAATAATATCATACGGTACATAACCTTCCCATTCTCATTAATTCAAATAAAACACCCCAATTGAGGCCCTCCATAGAGCGAATTGAGCAAAAAACTGCCTCAAGACATTAATTTGTGGAAGTTTTTGGAGGGGTATGCCTCAAGGATTGTGAGGTATGTGCTCCTTAAATTTCCAAACTTATTTACCTTGCTCTTGGTGTGGGCCAAAAAATTAAGAATTCTGATTGACCCACTTTTCATTTTAATAATTTTTTAACATTTTTTTGGTATACGGTAAGGCTTACGCCTCAGTCTCATAAAGGAAATATGCCCCAGTACCCGATTAAACCTTTTAAGCACTGCCTGTTCTATTTGTCAAAATTATGATTAAAAATTATCCATCAAAATGAAAAATCAGTGGAAATTTTTAGTCATTCCCAAGTGCACAAATGATATAAACCAGGCCTTAATTGTGTGAGCAAACAAAGCGTATTCTGCAACAATTGTAATCAGATACATAGAAAACACTATTCCGTACTGAGATACAGAAATATATTATAATAGTGGACACCACTAAAATGTAACATTGATTGGAATATGCACACGGTAAGGAGCACAGGAAAGAGCGTGAATATTACACAAACCTCCAGATTCGTTCAATGATCTCTCCCTTCTCAATCTGTTGATCAATCAATTCAGACACATCATTGGGGGTGACATAACCATACCTACATAGAAAACAAAAACCAATTACTTGCCTTTGTAACATATCTTTTTTGCGTAGTTACGCTCTTTTACCAACAAAAGATGCGTGTAATAGTATTTATATATTTTTACAGAAGTTTAGCAAATCTAGAACTGAACGATCAAAAAAAAAAAAAAATAAATAAATCTGTAACTGATCTTGTCATCAATATTCAAGAATCATGGATACAAACAATAGAGATCTTGTTCCTTACCAATTGCCAGAAATTTTTCCTTCAGCATCAGCACTGAAAATTATCACATTCCCTGCATACTTGTGGCCTCCAATATGCGAACAAGCAGTAACAACCACCTGATTCTGTAAGCCCTTAGATTCAATATCCTCTTTGAATTTCTCCATCAGAACAGGTCCACAGACACCACACCGCCTGTCTCGATTATTATGAGCACAGACAAACACATAGGTGCCAGTCAAAGCCTCCTGAACTTCTGATGCCCATGGCTTTCCATTCACAAGCACATCCTCAACAAAACCATCCACATCTGAGTCTTTCAAGCCCCTGAAAGAATAAAATACGAAAAAAAGTCAACACTAAGTTACCATAATCAATAGAATGCCTAAGCCATATATCAATGCAATTATGTCCACACTATTATTATGCAAGAAACACTATGAAAAGTCTTCTTGTAATAGTACAACTAGTGTTTCATGGGTTAAAACAGAGGAGTAGCTAAGAGTACCCAATCAATCCCTGAAATGCACAAAGAATTAAGTGGAGTGAAGGTAAATTAAATTGGAGATGATAAATCCATGTAGCTATATATTTATCCTTTTCAAGATGATAAACACTCGTTTTCACAACCAAACGTCTAATCTCAATATCCAACCTACTTCCAATCAAAACACACAAGAAACCATTAAATGACAGCCTGTTGGTTGATCCTCATCACTCTAAAACCTTGATATCCTTTCAACTTCAAAAGTAACACATTAATTTCCAGTGCGGTGCATTTTTTTCTCTCTGTCTACCTCACTGCATTTTGCGAGACATTACAGGCAGCTTTTAACTCACCTGAGGGTACAGACTCAATGGTTTAAGGTGTTGAGTGGTGTTGAAACTTAGTCATAACTCACTCACTCCATCCAAGGTAAGAGACTCTTGACAGAAGGTAATTTGTATTTAAATTGAGTCCAAATCTAGACTGATGAAGCAAGGATGAATAAATATAAATCGAGCTACAGGCATCAATTATTCCATAATCAAATTATTGACAACATAATTTACTGTAATGAATAAAAAAAAAATGAGAGCAATAAACTTTAAAACGGACTGTATTTGGAAAATTTTAAAAAAAAAAAAGAACTGTACAATATGGAAGGATATTTGGTTTTTGAGTAAGATTGAGTATCCAACAATTTGTGTATATAAGCATATGATGGATTTTTCCACTGCAATTAAAAAACTGCAGCAACAACTCAAGCAAAACCTTCAGTAATGTTTAATTTTCGCCTGCATTGAGTCAGCCTTCAGATAAAGTATAAAAATCCCATGGAAATTTTGGAGAAGTGATAATAAAATTAGATAATCAGAGATCTCGAATTGATTCATATGGAAAGAGCAAGCCCAAAAAACCTAGAAAACATGTGCCTAAGTCAAACTCATAGTGAGAATTCAATTCCGATTTCTTACACAAAACCAAGCAGCTAATATCTGATTAAAAATCCTACTCATCACTCAGAAACTTAAAAATTGCTTGGAAAATATACCTGTATATAATCAGTTCAGGGAAAACCAAAGCATCTCCATCCGACAATGCTAGTTCATCGACTCCCTCACATATAGTCAGCCGAGTCTACCATACAAGATCACTTGTCAACATTCAAACATATCAAAATCAACTGCACCAAAAAAAAAAAAAAAAAAGGGAAATACAACTCTACACAGAAACATCATATCAAATAATTATAATAAACACACGTAACAGTAACTTGTAATGAGTTGAATACTTAAAAACATTTTTAGCCTTATACTAGCACGCATACATGAACAATAATTTTAAAATCCATAACTTCCAGTTGATTAAATCTCAGTCTAATTAAAAACCTTAGTTTTTTTTCAAGCTTTAAAAGCGGAGGATAGGAGTTTGGAAAGCAGATCGGAGTCAGAATCATCTGAAGCGAGAAGTCCACTAGAAAAGTAATTCATTGATAATCCTGCTATAACTATACTAATAATAATGAACACACGAGTCCGTATCTACTAATCATAATGAACACACATAATTCTGTTAAATACTTTATTCATTTTAGCTTCTACCAGCATTAAGTATAGAATCCGGCTAAATTTGAAGCGAAAACTTCTGATTGATAATAAATCTCAGTCTAATTAAAAACCTTAACACTGATGTCGTTTTTGCGAGCTTTAAGAGCCGAGGAGAGGAGCTTGGGAAGCGGATCGGAGTCAGAATCCTCAACGCGAGAAGGCCATGACTCGTGAGACTTGTAGCAAAGAAACAAGTGGCGATCGTATGGGTCAACGGTGCCAGCGAGGCTGCTTTGGTACATCTCCGGCCGCTCAAATCCGTACTTTGTGCTTTCATCGGCGGCGACGGTGGAGAAGCTCTCCGATTCTCCTGCCATTATGTATTGTAGGGTCCAAGGAGAGAAATTAGAGAAATGTGGGATTTTTGATATATATGTTGAGAAATTTTATTTGGGTAGTGGCGTAATATTAATATATGACAATAATGTGTGATCGAGGAGAGAGAACGGGTAGCGTGCGTAGTGCGCATTGCCCCGGGAGGCACACAGGCAACAGTGGCGTGATCCTGCCCCCTTTTCTTGAGTGATAACTTATTTTTATCCCTTTTGATTTTCATTTTGAGGAAAATAATACATTTGAATAATTGATTGATGAAAAATATGTGGTTAAAAATTAAAAAAAAGTTTTGGATTTATGTATAACATTATTTTATTGAAGAATGTGTAGTTAAAAAGAAGAGAGGTAAAAATAAATTTCGAGGAAAATGAAAATCAAACGGGGGCTTAATACTTTTGTTCTAAACGTATTTTGTATTATTTTGGAGGTATGGCCGAGTTGGGAGACCCGAGACTGGACTCTCTCTTTTCTTAGTTGAAGTTCAAATCTTGATGTCACCTGATCAATGAAAAACTTCTTTTAATTTTATATAAAAGGAAACTATAATTTCTACTTCTTGTATCACATTTTAATTACATTTAAAAGTTTTCAATATTTGCTTATTTTGGGAGGAAATCATTATTAGAGAAAAACAAATGTTTATTAATGAAACGTTGAGTATAAGAACGTGTTGAAAAGGTTGAAGACGAAAATGATATAATGAGAAAAAATATTACACAAATAAAACTTATTGCTCTTTAATGAATGACTTCACCTAATTTTAACGTTCGAACCATGATATGAAATAACATATGTTTCACAATTAGAGCTTGTTTGAAGCTCATTTTCTTCTTCTTATCTCATTTTTCTATAGTATTTTTCTAAATAAACCTGCCACACATTTACTTCAGTGTCAGGCACCAAAAAAAATTGAGAAGGTCGTTGAAACACCGGACAAATCTACCCTCATTTTCAAATGGACATTTACCGGTAGGTAATAATAATGAGGATAGATTTGGAAAATTATCCATTGCAAGATTTGACTTAAAGTTGAAGTTGAAATGCATGTGACCTCTTCATTTTGTCAGTAAAGTCGAAATTTTTTACTGAGGTGAATGACACACATTGAAATTTTGCAGACAAAAAATAGGCAAAAATGGGGGCTCAAACAAGCTCTTATATTTCTCACTCATTTATAATTTAAACCATTTAGAAACATTTCCCAAATTGATAAAGCTCCAAGTCAGGAAAATTTTAATTGAATGGACATCAATGTTGATGTGGCCAAACCTGAACGGCTAGTTTTTTTTTTTTTTTTTTAAATGTTTTATCAACTTCAAATGATACCGTGTCAAGTGTTTTCTGTAAAAAAAAAAAAAAATCTGTACATATAGCATGATTGTTTCCCAAACATTGAGCATCTAGTAATGAACTTCACAATATAGCAAATCACTAACATCATTCTCTTGTCTACCTCTTCTCAATTTCAATAGAAAAATATTTGATATAACAGCTTCTCCCATAATTTTTTAAAAGTTTTTCTAAAGAAACAAAAAAGCCTTATCACCAAAAATGCTTCTTATAAGTAAATACCTAAAAATGGGAATCCTTCGTATATAACATAATAGATGTTTATATAATGTCTTATTTGATAGGCATTACAATTTAGATTTTAATTTAAGTCAAAGTCAATATTTAATTTTAGCCACATATTTTGTATGATTCATAATTTTTTAACACACACATTTCATTAACTTTTATCAAAATCTACTAAACTTATGATTTTAATCCCCATCAAATATAGTCATGTGGAGATAATTTGGGTAGTCCTTATAATCAATGTTGGTGTCATTTTCTTTTAACAAGAGGAATTGCTGCTGCTTTACGTACATTGATTAAAAATAAAAATAAAAAAATTTTGTACTTATTTTTTTTATTATGTATAAAATTCAAAATAATTATTAAAATTAAGTTTGAATTTAATTATATGTAAATTCAATAAATCAAGTCATAACTAAAATAAAAGTCAATAGGTTTAACTTTTTTTTTTTTTAAAATCATAAACTGAATCGAATTTGATCGATTCAAATGAATTTTTTCCATGTATTTATTGCTTTAATAATACAGAATTATTGCTTGAGCCCTGATATTTTGTTATTTTTGACTTGCATAATATTATTCATTTGTTTCCTCAACCAACCAACAACAGTTTTCGTGTACGTTTCAACTTGGATACTATTTCATGTGTCCTAAAAGAAATTTACAAAAATAGCACTAAATTAGGATATAAATGGATGAGATTTGCTACAGGAACATGCTCATCGAAAGGGTTTTATACAAATATACATTTGACAAATTTTCATTAACAGTTAAGAAAAAATTATCAATCAAAAATTGTAATTTCAACCCTATGTCAATAGTCTTTATCATTGAGTCTGTTCAACTAGTTCAATCCATCGATTGTGCTACGACTCACTTTTAAATGTATAGGGTGAGAACTCAGAAGGCCAAGAAAATTTGAACTGAGCATTCATTTAACTATAGATTTGAAACTGTAGATGCGATTTAACAATGAAATTGAAAACTACAGTCTAAGGGGCCGTTAGTTTCTTATTTTTGCTTTTTGTAGAAAAGCTTACACCTTGAGCCATCTTCCTTTAAAAGCTCTGTAGCAAAGCAAAACACTTTCAGAAAATCAAAAGCTATTTCTTAGAGCATGTTTGGCATGAATTTCATTATCGTTTTGACTTCCTGTAAAAAAAAAAAAAAATTTGAAAAAAGTTATCTTAATTTTTGTTACAAAACTAATTTTTAAAAAAAAGAGTTTTTTAATCTATAATGCTTTTAGATGAATTCACATTGGACCAACTTCCTCTAAAAACTCTTCTAATTTTTTTTTTTTTTTAAAAAAAACACTTTCATAAAATTAGCCAAACGACTCTTAAAGTAGTTTGTGAATCTTAAAAACTCCTTTTGACTTTTCAAAAGTCATACCAAACGGACACTTAGTATCAAAAGCCGCTTTTAGCCTTTCATATGCCTTACCAAACAGACCCTAACAGTCTTTTGGATTCAAACTAATGTTTCTCCACAGAACAATCTGAGGACTAACAAGCACTCAACAATCTCTTCCAAGAATTTTACTGCAAAAATTCTTTGGATGAAATATCTGAATTCTACAGCGCAACAAACATAAAACGATCAAACGGGTTTGTAAATATATATAGAGAGAGCAGATGAAAAACATCAATGTCATTCATCAATCTTTCCTGTGCATTTGAATTTCAGCAGCAGTATTATGTCTTGTAGCACTTTCACACTTATAAAGGAACCACAATTTGTAGGTCCTTTTCAATGAAACAAGAACCCTCGGTCAAAAGAAATCGATCTCTAAATAATTGCCTGAAGGCTTCACGTCAACAACAGGCGACTTCCCTGCTGTGGGTGCTTCTGCAGCCTGGACCTTAAACAGTTTTGGCACGTCTGGAGGACTGGCGCATCGAATGAGAGCCCAGTTCACGCTCTGGAAGAAAGGATGCTGTTTGATTTCTGTGGCACCGCGCCTATATGCAAGTCGATTCTGTGGCTCTTTCACGAGTAAACCTCTGATCAAGTCCCGTGCAGCAAAGCTAACTGTAGGCGACTCGGGAAATCTCAGGGGCTGTCCTACAACATTAAACAAAGTAGCCCGGTTTTCTGATCCCTTAAAAGGTGTTCTCCCGAACAAAAGCTCGTAGAGAAAGACCCCAAAAGTCCACCAATCTACTGCACTCCCGTGGCCTTCGCCCTTGATAATTTCCGGTGCCAAGTATTCATGCGTACCCACAAAGGACATCGATCGAGCATTAGTAGGTTCGGCAATGAGTTCCGGGAGAGGGCTCACTTGATTAAATATTTCCGTCTTTGGTTTGGATTTCTTTTCTTTCTTGGATTTGCTCAGGAAACGAGGTCCAAAACACGTAGGTTGGATACAAGTCGGTTGGATGACACAAGATGGTTGAACACAGTATCCCGAGCTTTTTGATTCCAAGCTGGAGTTCGAGGATTTGACTACCGTCGGGCTCACTGCACACCTCAAGGAAAGGTCAAAATCTGAAAGCATTATATGACCATCTTGCCTCACCAAAACATTTTCAGGTTTAAGATCTCGGTAAATGATCCCAAGCATGTGCAAATACTCTAAAGCAAGAAGAACTTCTGCCACATAAAACCTGAAGAAAAGCTATATGAAAATGTAGTATGAACACAAATTGGCTCGATTTAAATAAATGAAACAAGTAAGAAATGACCTGAATATTTGACTTGAAAATGTTAAGAACTCTACAAACACCTAGTTATTAAATCGCCGTTCAAATCAAAGTATTCTAATTTATTTAATCTAACGTCGGAGCACCAATGTATATGACCATCTTGCCTCACCAAAACATTTTCGGGTTTAAGATCTCGGTAAATGATCCCAAGCATGTGCAAATACTCTAAAGCAAGAAGAACTTCTGCCACATAAAACCTGAAGAAAAGCGATATGAAAATGTAGTATGAACACAAATTGGCACGATTTAAATAAATGAAACAAGTAAGAAATGACCTGAATATTTGACGTGAAAATGTTAAGAACTCTACAAACACCTAGTTATTAAATCGCCGTTCAAATCAAAGTATTCTAATTTATTTAATCTAACGTCGGAGCAACACATGTGTTAATCAATATGAAACTCTCTACACCAAATATCAAATTTCTAGAGACAATCTGTCTTTCATCAAAATTAGAGAGAAATAAGGCAAGGAACTTCAGTGACTGATGCAAGGGGCATTCTGCTATAAATTGATACACAGGCATGAGGGCTACCTAAAAGACGACATATGAAGTCATATACCAGTAGAAGATGCAAAAAACTTCTCACTTTTGTCAGTCGGTATGCTGATATTTATACTGCCATTTTATATCGTTTCTAAAAATCTCCTTAGGCAATGTCATCATCCTAATGCCCAGTACTTCCATAAGCTATATGGTGTATACATATAATAAAAGAAATGCAGTTCTAAGTACCAAAGGACAAGAATTATAATTAGTACCTGGCAGCGTGCTCGGGGAAATACTTCCCGGGTTGCCTCTGTCGAAGTGCATGCAAATCTCCCCCAGGACAGAACTCCATCACTAGAAATGACAACATTTCTGTTTCAAAGTGAGTATACAACGAGGGAAGAAAAGGATGATCGAGAGATCGCAGAATTTCTCTCTCCGTCTGAGCTCTGAGGAGCTTCTTCCGACTCGCTAGAGCTTCTTTATTCATCACTTTCATGGCAAAATAACATCTAGTGCCAATCAACTCAGCTAGATGAACACTGCCTATATCCCCACATCCTAGTTTCTTGAAAATTCTGAAATGCTTCAATTCCAACCCACCATTATTATGAGATCTGACAGCTTGAATTGCTTCCCACCTTGTATCGTTCGCTTTGTGCGGTTTGTATGTAGCATTATTGAAACTGGTCGAGCTGCTATCATCACTGACGTCACTACCAATGCTGCCTCGATAGATACTAGTCTTTCGACTCTCAACATCAAAAGAGTTGCTAACTTCCCCACTTTCAACCGACTTCTCAACAGTGCTCGCACATTCACTGACTTTGGTGTTGGTGAAGCTTTGTTTGGCTTCCGTGTACTGTGTGGCTGAGTAAAAACTGTTTTTAGGACTTGGACAAAGCTCGACAGGTGCTTTTTCCCTGGAATTTGAATCAAAATCCACGGACTCCACAAGGCCATTGGAACTCCAATTCTTGGCATCATCAATTGGATGCTGATTATGATCTTCATTTTCCAATGTCACAACCAGCTTCTGTATACAATCTTCTCCCATATTATCGTCTCCAGTGCCTTCCAAATGCCCCTTTTCTATACTTGATCCACAGTTGTCTTTACATGAATCAGACATTACATCTTCCCGAATACTGACATGGGATGTTTTATAAGACCGTTTCGAACTGATTGAATCTGATGGAGTATAAGTTTTCTTCAACCCACAAGCTGTAGGCACTGCATAGGATCTGCACGAGCTTCCTTCATAGGTAGATTGTTTTAGTGACGATGGATGGGGCGGACGACTAGTCTCAACAGCAGAAGTATACTTTACAGTAGAGACAATACTATGACTTGTTGGCAAAGAATTAATTCCCTCAACAAGCGATTCCATTGCCCGGTTTAGCTTGGAAACTCCAGAAATTGAGTGAAATTAAGCCAAAATAAAAACTTACAAACAAAAAGTTGCTAAAATGATAACGTTTTACGTCAGCTATCTTGAACAAAGATCATACTTCAAATTAACCAATAGCTTCTATATTGAAAGATTCTCAGAAATTAGGCAGAAAAAGAAGAGTTAACCTAATTTACAATATTAGAAGAGCATGAAATTTTTTCCACAATCAGTAAAATCCAAAAGATCAGTATCTTCAACTATTAATTCCATTATCCAAATAAAGCGAAAAGAACAAGAAATTCTAAGAAAAATACAATTTTTTTCTTGATCACCAAGTAATACAAACGGATCATGCTACTTGGTTGACACCGTGGTTGACACCCCCACATGGCGTAGAAAAATATTATTTTATTTACGTGGAGCCCACACCACGAAGGGGATGTCAACAAAGGTGTTCGCTTGACTTAACTCAATCCAAGATTCTCTATCTCTCTTATATCATCACATGAACCCAAAAAATAAGCAAACCGATATATACCCACAAAAATAAAAATAAAACACAAAAAAAATTTCTGGGTTTACCTAATTAGAAAATGCAGATTCTAGTACAGCAACTTTCATAACTGTCGAGCAAGAGAGAGAGAAGCCTTCCAAGAACTCTGAGAAAGTGAAAGAAGTTTGTACTGGGAACTGTCCTTTTCAGATCTGATCGAAACAAGAGAGAGTTTTTGATAAATAAACTGGAGTAACAAAAATAAAAAAATAAAAAATAAAAAGGTAAAAAGTAGAACGATAATAATTGATATTTTTTTCTCTTGTCCTTTAATGGGTGGAATTATGCTTATTTCTATGGCGAAAAGAACAAGAGGAAGATTGAAAGAAAGAAAATTGCTTAAAATTGAAACCGCATACAAAGGCCAGAAGCCAATGGGTTCTTCTTGTATTTGCTCAAGGGAAATATAAAAATGCGAAGCCGCCTTTATTCTATACAAAGAAATCAAATCTGTCACAGAAGTGTACGCTTCATCTTCCTTGTTCTGTAACGTACTTAGTTTCTGTAAATTCATAATAAAGAAATTATTTTTGATATATATTTTTGAAACCATATTGTTATATTTAAGGCTTGTTCCGTAGAGATTTAAATTCAATTAATTTTATTTTTGAAATATAGTCGTTAAGTTTGATTTTCATCTCACGTATGAGATTCATTAGCGACTAATTTTTTTAATTTAAATCTAATTTAAATCTCCACCAAATACGTTCTTATTATTTGATTCAAATCAATTAAATCTTTGCCAATAATATGTTATTTTTGTTGTCCAACCTTCAGTCAAGACCGAAAGTTTCTTCAAATTTACGTAACACGCATTTTCATTTTTCACCAATCAACTTGTTCGACTCATTTATAGTTATTATCTACTACAATGCGGTATATTTTTTACAAAAAATTTAACAACTCAAAAGTGTACACAATGAAATTTATACTTGAAGTCGGATGTTTCATAATAGAAGTAGACTATAATCACGATCCTACAGGCTTAGTGCATTCCCTGATAGGAGAAGTCATTTTTGGATGTGTTTGATCAATCAACATTTACTAAATTTGAAAAAAAAAAAAAAAAAAAAAAAAAAAAAGGGTTAGAGCCCATTTGAAATCCATTTTTTGCCAAAAAAAATGCGTTTTTCTATGGTACTTTTCAGACAACACATTCAATTCTCTGCAAAATGTCAGAGATATAAATACACGTTGAGGATTGATGCCAAATTTGCCCTGAAAGTCAGCCCATTGTTTACGAAACTATCCTCCACTCTTTAACCCTACACTTTTACACACCTATAGTAAATGCAAGGGCAGAAACGAAAATGCAACAATTCCTAAATTGAAAGTTTTGTCTCGGAGTGCATCTGACTTCAATTAATATCTGTCAAAGTTGTCCTTCTATCTGACATGGGCCCACAACTGTTGAAAAATGAATGGAAAAAATGGATAAGAATGGGTCTCAAACAAAGTCTTAGTTCGATCATCTTATCTTAATTTTTTGAACTTGAGATTTGAAAAGGAAAAAAGTTACATTGAGAAATTGCTATAGAATCCCATATGTTTAATTTTCTTTAATTTTTCAATCCATGATCTCATGTTTCCAAAATAATTGACTCGATAAAAGAGCACTTAAGATGCCACGTCCCATTCTTGTTATTTGCTTCCTCTCTATTTAATTTCCATTCTACTTCCTTAATACAATGTTACTATATGGTCATTTATATTCCAAGTTGAAATTCAAAAATTTTAATTTTAATTATATAAATAACTTGTTATTCAAAAATTCTCGAATTTTCCTCAAAGTTAATTAACTGAGTAGCTACTCAACTTTATCAATGGTTACTACTACTTACTCACTGAAAATTAAATGGTTACACAATGCTTATTCAGGTCCTGTTTGATTCTCATTTTTGGAGAAAAAATACATTTTGAATAGTTGATTGATGGAGAATGTGTGGTTAAAAATTAAGGAAAAGTTTTGAATTTGCGTGTAATATTATTTTATTAAAGAATGTGTAGTTGAAAAGAAGAGAGAGAAAAATGAATTTTATGAAAAATGGGAATCAAACAGGGGCTGAAATATTCATTAGTTTACCCATTTATCACCATAGCCAATTTTATTTGTACAGGTGGACAAATATATCTACTTGGCAAATGAAAAAAAAAATGATGTGGCATACAAAATGTTTAAATCATAGCCACGTCATCAAAAAAATTGTATTTTGTAAATAAAAAAAAAAAAACTTGAAATTAAAAATGGTTTCTTCAATGAGTAATCTTCATCTCCTCCAAATCACCTTCCTCCTCAATCCCCATCCCATGTTTATAACTCACATCCTAGATTCATCCAAGATTTCGTGCTTTAGTTTTGAAAGTTCTTTTAATTCATCTACCACAACTTAACATAGATATTGTACATCCTCATTATTGTATGGAAACTGAGCCATTTGTAGAACTCGACTTTTTGATGCAGGTAAGCCTGTCAACTTATCACCAGCAAGTTCCCCAAATTTATCGATGGTCGATATGATTTTATTGATAACATTATCAACTGCTTCATTAGCACTTCCGAACAGGGACGGACGTGATGGGGGTCATCCCGGGTCAAGTGACCCATTGTTTTTAAATAAAAAAATTAAGAAATTAAATACTGAAATTTAAAAGGAGAATTTGCTTAAAAGATCTAGTCAACCATAATGTTTGGTAAAATAGTCTATGTCAATCCTTATTATTCAAGTAGCCTATAATCTATATTAAAAGTCTTAAATACCCTTAAATTGAAATGACAAAAATGTTCAATTTAAAGATCAATATTTACCATATACCCAAATATAAATCCCTAAATTTTTCTTCATTCCAACATTTACAAACCCTGTTTGTTAAGATGAAAACGGCATATGACCGTTTTAATGTATGGTTGTCATTTCTACTCATTTCGTGTTCATTTCTTTTCATTCATGTTTGTTATCGATGTATGAATGTTAATTGTTGAACACAAATTGTGAATTTAATCTTCAAATTGTAATTATTTTTGATAAATTTTGATAGTTATTTAGTGTTCCAGAATCAAGATTCCTTAACCCAAAAAGACATGTTGTCATTTTATAGTAGGGATGTCATTCAAGGAGTAGAGTATACAAAAATATAGCACGTATAAAGTACAAGTGAAATCGATACCCATGACCTAAAACGGCATCTGATCGTTTTAAACATATGACTGACGTTTCTACTCATTTAGTATTCATTTCAGTTCATTCATGTTTGTAACCATGTGAAAGTTTAGGAATGAAAGTTTTAACTATATTTTAATGTTGTGTCGACATATTTGTTCAAACTATAGTAAGTTACTGTACAATTCAGTAAGAAACTACTCGACACTTGACAACAACAAAGAAACGTAAGTAGCAAGTATGGAATCCAAAACATAGCACGTGTAATCGTTTAAAGTGTACGAGTCATATATGATGTTTAATGCATGTTTTACTAGTTTCGAAGTGAAATTGATATCCCCGTGACCCAAAACGACATCTGGCCGTTCTAAATGTATGGTCGATGTTTCTACTCATTTAATGGTTGTTTCAGTTCATTCACGTCCGTAACCACGTGAAAGTTTAGGTATAAAAGTTTTAACTACATTTCGACATTGCGATCAACATATTTGTTCAAACTATAGTTAGTCACTCCATAATTTAGTAACAAATTATATTAACTTGACAATAAAGAAAAACGTAAGTAACAAATATGGTATTCAAAACATAGCAAGCGTGTTGTTATTCAATGTGTATGAATCATGCATGATATTTTAAAGCATGTTTTACTAGTTTCAGAGCGAAATCGATATCCCGTGACTCAAAATGTCATCTGATCATTTTAAACGCATGTTGACGTTTCTACTCATTTAGTGTTTGTTTCGATTTATTCATGCTTGTAACTACGTGAAAGTTTAGGGATGAAAGTTTTAACTATATTTTGACGTTACGGTCGGCATCTTTGTTCAAACCATAGTTAGTCACTCCATATTTCGGTAGGAAACTACACTACACTTGATAACAAAGAAAAACGTAAGTAGCAAGTATGTTATCTAAAATTTAGCACGTGTAGTCGTTCGATGTGTACGAATCATGTATGATGGTTCAAAGCATGTTTGACTAATTTTGGAGTGAAGTCGATACCTCCTGACCCAAAATGACATCTGGTCATTTTAAACGTACGGTTGTCGGTTAGGGTTTAGATTTTACGGTATGGGTTTACAAAACAGAAAAAACGTGTAATTGTTCAACATTACACGTCTTGTATGATGTTCAAGACATTATTTTATTGATTTTGGAGTGAAATCGAGACCCCGTGACCCAAAACGTCATCTGATTATTTTAAACATATGACTGACGTTTCAATTCATTCACACCCATAACCACATGAAAGTTTAGGGATGAAAGTTTTAACTACATTTCAACATTGCAGTCGACACATTTGTTCAAACTATAATTAGTCATTCTATAATCCGGTAGGAAACTACACTACACTTAACAACAAAGAAAAATGTAAGTAGCAAGATGGTATCCAAAGTATAGCACGTGTAGTCGTTCAATGTGTACGAGTCATGTATCACTGTTTCGGAGTGAAATCAATACCTCATCACCTAAAACGGCATATAGTAGTTTTAAACGGAGGGTTGTTGTTCAGGGTTTAGGTTTTAGGGTATAGGGTTTAGATTTTAAGGTATGGGTTTGCAAAACAGGAAAACGTGTGATTGTTCAACATTACAAGTCTTGTATGATGCTCAAGACATTATTTTACTGATTTTGGAGTGAAATCGAGACCTCGTGACCCAAAACGTCATCTGATCATTTTAAACGTATGACTAACGTTTCTACTCATTTAGTGTTCGTTTTGGTTCATTCACACCCATAACCACGTGAAAGTTTATGGATGAAAGTTTTAACTACATTCGACATTGTGGTCGACACATTTGTTCAAACTATAGTTAGTCATTCTATAATCCGGTAGGAAACTACACTACACTTGACAATAAAGAAAAACGTAAGTAGCAAGTATGGTATCCAAAGCATAGCACATGTAGTCGTTCAATGTGTACGAGTCATGTATGGTGTTTCAAAGCACTATTTTACTAGTTTCAGAGTGAAATCGATACCTCGTCACCCAAAACGGCGTATAGTCGTTTTAAACGGAGGGTTTAAGTTTTAGGGTATGGTTTACAAAACAGAAAAACGTGTAATTGTTCAACATTACAAGTCTTGTATAATGTTCAAGACATTATTTTATTGGTTTTGGAGTGAAATCGAGACCCCGTAACCCAAAACGTCATCTGATCATTTTAAACGTATGAATGACGTTTTTACTTATTTAGTGTTCGTTTCGGTTCATACACGTCCGTAACCACGTGAAAGTTTAGGGATGAAAGTTTTAACTTCATTTCGACGTTGCGGTCGACACATTTTTTCAAAGTATAATTAATCATTCCATAATCCGGTAGGAAACTACACTACACTTAACAACAAAGAAAAGTGTAAGTAGCAAGTATGTTATCCAAAACATAGCACGTGTAGTCGTTCAATGTGTACGAGTCATGTATGGTGTTTCAAAGCATATTTTACTAATTTCAGAGTGAAATCGATACCCTATGACCTAAAACGACATCTAGTAGTTTTAAATGTATGACTGACGTTTCAACTCATTTAGTGTTCGTTTCGGTTCATTCACAACCTTAACAACCTGAAAGTTTATGAATGAAAGTTTTAACTACATTTCAATATTGCAGTTGACACATTTATTCAAATTATAATGAGTCACTCAATAATCGGTAGGAAACTACATTATACTTGACAACAAAGAAAAATGTAAGTTGCAAGTACGTTATTCAAAATGTAGCATGTGTAGTCGTTCAATGTGTACGAGTCATGTATGATGTTTCAAACTCCATTTTACTAGTTTTGGAGTGAAACCGATAACCCATGACCCAAAATGACATCTGGTCGTTTTAAACGGAGGTTTGCCGTTTAGGGTTTAGGTTTTAGGGTATAGAGTTTAGGTTTTAGGGTATATGATTTACAAAACAGAAAAAACATATAATTGTTCAACATGTACAAGTCTTGTATGATGTTCGAAACATTATTTTACTAGTTTTTGAGTGAAATCGAGACATTTGACCAAAAAGGGCACGTTGCCATTTTACACGTAGTGGTGCCATTTAGGGGGGTATAGTATACAATAATTTAACACATGTAATGTACAAGTGAAATCGAGACCCTGTTATCCAAAACGACATATTATTTTACAAGTATGATTGTCGTTTATGGTATACAAAGCATAACACATTTCAGAATGAAATCGACCTATCATATAAAATGACACACGAAAGTTTAATCGTATGACTGCCATTTTTTATAATTCAGTATTCAGTTCGTATCATTTTCACTCATTTAGCCCGAACAAGTCATCTATGATGTTCTAATACTTGTTTCATAGTGAAATCGAAACCCTGTGACCCAAAACGACATGTTGTCATTTAAAACGCACAACTGTCGTTTTTCAAATTGGGTGAATTTGCGTAGTTAATAATACAATTTGTTTTTTCACAGCACATGTTTTCTAACTAAATCATACAAAACACTATCATCTAGACAAAATCAGCATCACGTTCTATATCCTCCGATCACATAAAATTGAAAAATATACAAAGAGAACAACTTATGGATCAAAATGCATAGTAAAAACTTTAGTAGCTAGTTTCTTCCTCCAACATTCAATCATGTTGCTTCTGAATATCTTCAAAAAAGGTTTTTGACTTCGTCAACAATATCATTCATTCTATTTGTGGTTTAAACATAGATGGTTTAAATTTTATTTACCTTGAATATATTCATTTATTTGTGGTTTAAACATGAGGTTGGAAAAGACTAGGGATTGATCTTACTACAGAATAAAGAAGAACCAGTTGAAAATAGGCATGTTTGATATCACATTGCATTAAATTTCCTACTGCACATCCATACTTGGTCTATGTCATTAAATATATTTGGTATGGTGACCATTGATGGATCTAGTTACGAAACAAGTGTAACGAAGGTCGCTTTGATCTCATGCTAGTATCGGAGATGGACCAGATTGTAACTAAGGAGATATTTCAAGACAAGATAGCAAATTTAGTGGTCTTCAGAAAATATATGTAGCCCAAGTGAGAGATTGTTGGGATATTATTTCCTTTTGATGGACTTAAACGTTTAATTAACAATTGCTATATGAGCTATCTAATTAAATAGTACCCATTTAAGTCATCCAGTTATTAGGCTCTAGAAGCATCTATTAGGTATGGGCTTCACAATGTGTAGTTACCCATTATTAGACTAATTAGAGTTAATGGAACTCTAATTAACGCCTAGTATATAAGGAACCATAAGGGTTATGGTCCCCAAAGCTAATAATTCAGATTGTACATCTCCTCATTCCCATCAGTGAAGAGAGCACATTGAGTCCCGTGATTATTCTTTGGAAGACCTCAAATCCCATCGATCCATCACCATAGATTTAGGTATGTTTTCTTTTTAATAGAATTCTTGATAATTTGATATGAGATCCTTTGACATGTATAATAGATTGAAATATATGGTTTAATTTATTAATCTATTGAATTAAATATCCAACATCTATAGCTCACGAACGTTAGCAAAGAATTTGAATATTGTTATCTAATACCATTGGCGCTACAACATCAATTTAGGTGGTGTTAAGTTATATGCACAATGAAAGATACGATTAAATGATTTTTTAATAAGTAGCGCTATTTGTAGTTGACAACTATCCCACTTGTGATTGTTTCATTATTAATATGGAAATCCATTTAATTGTTTTTTTTCTTTAAATATTAAAATCATGACATATATGATGTCACGTAGAGCGATTGTTAAAGTTACTCGCTATGAATAATATTATTCTTTTTAATTATACATATCATTTGATATCACAATTAGTGCTACCTAAACTGATATTTTAATATCAATGGTTTTAAATAACATTACTCAAAGAACTATTAAGATCGGAATAGTGAAATTTTTTAAAATGCTCACACTAGGAATGAACAATTAATGAGACTTCGTTTTCGTATTTCGGGAAGTGAAAATCATAGGTCCATAAGCTTATACCAAACAACATGAATACGCTCTTTCTTTCTATAAGTTGTACAATGTGTTGTAGAGAATTCAATGTTACATTGGAGAGAATAATTTGAATTTAATTTATATATTGGCTTGGCAATCAATTTAGATCCAAATTGTGATTAAAAATAAAAAATAAAAAAAATCTATAATTCAATACAACAAAATAACAAGGAAATAGTAGTAAAACTGTAAAATGATTTTCTAGTTTTCTATCTTGGCCGCAAATCTTCAATTGAACATATTACGACGTCGTTTCTCAAAATGTGACCAGCGAGTGGCATAGTAGATCGACTTCCAAAAAAAGTAGAAAAAACACAGTACAGAGAGTCTCGACGCCGGTCGGTCATGTCCATGGCGGAAGACAAACCAAAACCTCGGCCAATTATCCGTGTCGGCCTTTTCCTCATCTCTCACAGCCTCATAGTCAGGTAAATCAAAATTATCTTCCATGTTGCGATTCATTTGTAATTATATGATTCTGATTAATTTTTGTTTGGATTCAGTGTTGTTTGCTGTACAGCAGGAGTTTTGTGTCTTTTGCTGTTGCCTGTTCTCGGGAAGAATACTTACATTTCAGAAAATGCACTCATGCCTGGTCAGTTTTACTCCTCCCATTTCGTTCCTCTTTATATTTTTCTGTAATTTATTGTCTAATGTTCAATTTGCATATTCCTTTCTGTAAAATTCTGGAAATATATTTCTTCGTTTTTTAGAAGAGTTTAAATCTTATTTCTGTTTGCATAATAATTTAAGAATCTTAAGTTTAAGAACATGTATGGCTAAGATTTGAAGTAAAAGGTAGTTCGAGTATTTTTTTTTTTTTTTCCAACTGTATTTGGATAAGTTATTACTATTTTTTATTTTAAAAAGTTACATATTTTGACTTCAACTCTTATGTTACTGTTAAAATAAGTAACTTTAAAAAATGTACTAATTTACTTATAAGTAAACCTTTTAAGCTTAGCCAAACATGCTCTAATTCTGTTCATGAGCATGTTAAGATATAGTAAAAGTAAAGGAAAAACAAAAATAAGTAATTACTTGTTTTGTGCTGTTTCAAAGAAGAAATTATACGGTAGTAGCCTCATTTTATGGGCTGTGAAGCCGCCTTCACATATTTAGAACCACCATCTTTCAGGTTCTGCCAGACCTATGCTCACTAACGATGACGTTTCAGAAGGAGAGAGATTCGTGAACCAGATATTAAGTTTCGATCCTATGAGCACAGGCATGTATGTAATTTCCTCACAATTGTCATGGTTTCCTGTTCTTGGAAAATGGCTTACTGTAGTATATAGAGGCTCGCCATATCATGCTAATTGAAGTGATTGCTGCATGCTGGCATGTTTTCATACAACATTTCACAATCAAATCATTCAAATTTGAATCTCTGTACTGCTTACACCTGTTTCCTTGGTGCCCACACTTTTATTTTTAGTAATTATTAGGCATTATATCTTCCATTACTAGCTAGCAAATGCATCTGGATATCTATTTTACATACATTTTCTCCCTGATCTCTTGTTTCCCATTACTTATGCTGTAAATTTGACTCAAAATACATGCACATACATATTCTCCATGATTAATCTGTGTTGCGCTTTCTTCAAATCCTGAACTTTGTGTAGAGAGGCTATAAAGTGACATCCCTGCTGTTGTATAATCACTCGAATCCAAGCTCTAGATTGCTTAAAGTGCAATTTCCTGTACAAGAATATCAAAATCATCATCAAGGATACATGTGGAATTATACATGGACAGATTAGGGTGTGGGGATATGGCGATATGCATCATCTTAGAATTCCTTTCCTGAATCCTGACATCATAAGGAGAAAACATCTATCAAAGAAGGTTATTTGGTTCAAGGCAGATAACATGGTGAGGGTGAAGTTCTGGACTGGGAAGTGCAACCTTGCAGCAACAGGGACTTTTTGAGAGTGTATGGTTTGAATTTGAAGGGAATGGGAGAAGATAATTGGGTTCGAGGGTTTCTTAAAGCTGGAAGTTGACCACCAAATCCTCTTAATATCACCTATTGAAAAAGATGGTATTGATTTCCTTGGAAAGCTGTGAGTGTTAAATCAATCCTACAAGTGAACAAATCAACAAGTAAGTAATAAACACAATTAATAAACAAGAATCAATCCAAAAACAATCAAGAAAGAAGCAAGAAGATGAAGAACAAAATAACAATAATCCCCCTTTCACTAGGCTCACAAATCTTCGATCCAACACCACAAAGATAACACCAACAATAAATTTTCGGAGTCCAAGATATACACTAAGTACTAGGGCACACAAAGGCAAGGAGAAAAGGCTTCAAAGGCACAAAGCAATGAGTTTCTCAAGAGCACAAAGCACAGGGACGGTTTCTCTCTTTTGTTGGTAGTTGTAGTAGGGTTTTTAGGTCTCTTTTTGTAGGTCTAGGAGGGAAAACGAATTTCCAAGATTTCCTACAAAATTTTTACGGGATTGGTATGAATAATGGATAAGGTAGGTTACCAAAAGTTAGGGATAGTGTATATCTCTAACTATCAAGTCCATCTTCAATTAGGTATTGAGCACCTAACCCTAATGGGTCGATTCCCTTTAAATACCCAACTTAATTGGGTTACTACAATTGTGGTGTGGATTTTTAATTCATATTTCAATCCCGGGCTTAAAGTCTAGTGTATATCTCTAACTACCAAGTTCATCTTCAATTAGGTATTTGAGCACCTAAACGAAACAATTGTGTCGCGATTTTTCATCATCGCATAGGAGATTGTTTGGGCATCACTAAAATACCTAACAACCTCCACCTTGATGCCAGAACAACCTGCAAGTCAGATAAGATAACAAAATACCTTAAGGAAAGAGACTTACAAATTTGTACCAATGTTTAGAAGATCAAGGCAACTTCTAAACTTTACCAGTGGGAGCACCTTAGTTCCCATATCTGCAAGATTGTACTCTGAAAGGATTTTCTCAAGTTTTACCAGTTCTTGAGAAACCATATCTCTAATGAAATGCAATCTAACATCTATATGTTTAGTACGTTCATGAAAGACAGGATTTTTGCATAAGTGAATAGCAGATTGACTATCAGAATATATTGTCACATCATTATTAAGAACACCAAGTTCATTTAACATACACCCAACAATAGACTTGTCTTTAGGTCTTAGGACTAACTCCCATGTTTGATTTTTATCGAGGAAATTTATCTCTTAAAGTATTGCTTTCACCCAATTCTCAGATTGTTCACTCCTCAAGGCTTCTTTATACGTGTTTGGTTTCCTATCAACTAGTTCTTCATAACTAGTATAAGCAAGCTCAAAATCAGATTCTAATCTTTGAGGCACCCTATGTGTTCTCCTAACTCTGTCTCTAGCTAAATGGTAATCAGATAAAGGGTTTTGTTTTCCTTGGTATTCCTTTACAATCTCATCTCTCTCAGTATTTTCATCCTGACCATTTTCTAATTCAGGATTTTGATGCTCCACCTCAATTGAGGTGGTGGGGGTTTGAACACTTAAAGGTCTTAAATCCTCTCGGGATTCGTCACTAGTGTTTTCTTGCTGTTTTTCTCTCAAAGTGTCATTCTCCAATTTTAGACACGGCATATCAGACTCATTAAATGTAACATCACGATTTACGATGATCTTAACTCCAGGTTGACTTCTATCCTATGAAAACACATTTCCTAGCTCTAGGTTCTAGTTTTCCCTCATTTTGATGAGAGAAAGCAGCACAGCCAAAAGTTTTCAACGTAGTATAGTCAGCACATTTACCATACCATTTTTCATACGGAGTATCACCATTTAATGCTGTAGAAGGTGTCATATTAATCAAATAACATACAGTTATAACAGCTTCATCCCTAAACGATTTAGGAATACCAGAACTCAACATCATACATCTAACTTTGTCAAGTAAAGTACGATTCATACGTTCAGCCACCTCGTTCTGTTGAGGTGTATAAGGAATAGTTTTATGTCTAGTAATTCCACATTTTGCACACATATCATCAAAATCTCTATTACCGAATTCCACGCCATTATCAGTTCTTAGATATTTTACCTTTTTGCCAGTTTGAGTTTCAACTTGCAATTTCCATATTTTGAAAGCATTAAAGGTTTCAGTTTTATCCTTTAACGGATAAACTCATACTCTACGGGAGTAATCATCAATTATGGACAAAAATATCTATTACCACCCATTGTAAGATTAGTAACAGGTCCCCATAAATCTGTATGAATGTATTCTAAAACTTTAGCAGTTTTATGTATGTCAGATGAGAAAGATAACCTATGATGTTTACCAAGCACACAGTGATCACAGAAAGGCATATTAGACACACTGTTTTTTTCAAATACATCTTTATCATTTAGTAGTTTAAGTCCTTTAATACTTATGTGAGTTAATCTATTGTGCCACTTGTGTGTATCATCAGTGTTGGTCAAATTTATAGAGGAAACAGAATTTTTAACAATCTTAGCATTGGTCACATAGATACCGTTTCTTTTAATACCTTTACATGTGACAAGAGAACCCTTAATCATTTTTAACATGTTGTTTCCAATTTTACCAGAAAACCCATCAGTTTCTAAAACTCCTACCGAAATAAGATTCCTAGCCATTTTTGAAATATATCTGACTCCATATAATTTAAGCACATAACCAGTGTCAAATTTTAACGTGATATCACCAATTTCAACAATTTTATATGCATTATTATTGCATAAAATAGCATGACTACTTTCAGACTCTTGCAAATTTTCAAACCAAGTTTTATGTGATGAAACATGGAATGATGCACCAGAATCAAGTATCCATTCATGCACGTGTGATTTCATTGTCAAATTTACTTCAGTAGGTTCAGAGTTCAATCACACATAAACTTCAAAGTGTTCATCAGAAGAAGTAACAACATTAGCCTCATCAAGAACCTTTTCCTTTGGTTTGCTTTTCTTAACATAACAATCTTTAATGAAATGTCCAGTTTTACCGCACCCATGACATTTTCTACCTTTAGGTTTACCTTTTGGCCTAGATAGACTCCTATTTTTCTTTTTACCACCAAATGCATATCCACTTTGGTTATCACGAGTCCTAGATTGAGACCTCTCTCTCATCATATGGACCTCACCATTTTTTCTCTCTACTCTCTCGACTTGCATTTTCATATCTTTACTTCTTAACGAGTCTATGACAACTTCAGGGGTTAAAGTATCTCTCCCGTATTTAATAGTATTTTTAACATCTCTATAGGTGTCGGGAATAGCATTCAACAAAATGATAGCCTTATATTCTTCAGATACTTTTTCACCACAGTTAGTGATGTCTTGCACAAGTTTATTGAAAACATCCAAATTGTCATCAAGATCTTTTGAAGAATCAATTTTGAAATTAAAAAAGCTTTCGAATAGAAAAAGTTTGTTTGGAATGGACCTTGACACATAAAGTTCCTCCAATTTTTCTCAAAGTTCTTTGGTAGTTTTTAACTTACCAACTTTTCTTAAAATAGCATCAGATAGGTGTAAAATAATAGAAGTATATGCCAATTCATCCAAGTTCTCTTTTTTTTTCAGCTGTCAAGGTTGCAGAAAAAAAAATCATCAATAGCTTTTGAAACTTTTTGTTGAACAAGAATACCTTTCATTTTTTGTTGCCAAATAGAAAAATCTCCTTTACCATTAAAGATCATCTTACCAAAAAATGCACAGAACACAAACTCAAACTTGTAAAAGTCACAGGTCACACAGATTACACAGAGTAACAAGATTCCTATGGTTTCACAGTAATACTCTATTCTAGAACCCTAGGATTACGTGAGAATCAGGTTCTCAGGTCAATGGAAGAAACTAGAATAGGAGGCTTGGGTACAATTCTAAAATGATATGAGATAACGCAACGACGTTCAACAAATTAAACTAACGACGATAAATGAATAATTTCACTTAGAAATTAAACAGGTAATCCTAGGTTCTAGTAACAAACAATGGTTACCAAGCAATGGCAACCCCCAAACCTATGTGATCACCCCACACGATGATCTGCTAGTGCGATAATGTAAAAGTTTCAGCCAATTTACCAGAGCGGACCACTTCTGAGGTCCGTAAATTGGAGAGATGCGAATTTACTGCTTTAGGGCCGCAATCTTGGCCTAAAGTAATTCAGTAAATATTCAGAAGTTCTGATCGGCGATCCACCAAGGGCAAAATCGTCCAACTTTTTCTACAGTACCTGAAATCGAAAACTAACAACACAGGAGTGTTAGAAATAGCAAATTGAAGATTCTGTCAGAAGAGACCTTCCCCGAAATCGGCTGGAGTGAGCCACACGTGCCGTCGCCGTCTTCCCCACGCGCAGCCGACGTTGATCGGCGTTGACCGATGAGTCGATGGTCCTGAATCCTCTCCGCCTACACGTCCTGAATCCGGTGTCCGTTTCTCTAAATGACTTCTGGTTTGTCCAGAAATCGAGATTGCAGGTTTGGAATTTTTGAAAATTTCTTCTTGTTCGCGTTTTTCTACAGCTTCAGTTTCTGATCTGTTTTTTCGATTCCACCAGCTCTGATACCAATTTGTGAATGTTAAATCAATCCTACATGTGAACAAATCAACAAGTAAGTAATAAATACAATTAATAAACAAGAGTCAATCCAAAAACAATCAAGAAAGAAGCAAGAAGATGAGGAACAAAAAAACAATAATCTCCCCTTTCACTAGGCTCAAAAATCTTCGATCCAACACCATAAAGGTAACACCAACAATAGATTTTCGGAGTCCAAGATATACACTAAGTACTAGGGCACACAAAGGCAAGGAGAAAAGGCTTCAAAGGCACAAAGCAATGAGTTTCTCAAGAGCACAAAGCACAGGGACGGTTTCTCTCTTTTGTTGGTAGTTGTAGTAGGGTTTTTAGGTTTCTTTTTGTAGGTCTAGGAGGGCAAACGAATTTTCAAGATTTTCTACAAAATCTTTACGGGATTGGTATGAATAATGGATAAGGTAGGTTACCAAAAGTTAGGGATAGTGTATATCTCTAACTACCTAGTTCATCTTCAATTAGGTATTGAGCACCTAGCCCTAATGGGCCGATTTCCTCTAAATACCCAACTTAATTGGGTTATTACAATTGTGGTGTGGATCTTTAATTCATATTTCAATCCCGGGCTTAAAGCCTATGAAACGAAACGGGTCGCGATTTTTCATCATCGCCTAGGGGGTTGTTTGGGCATCACTAAAATACCTAACAAAAGCTATAAGGAGTTAGGCTCTGACTAAGTTGTCCTACGTATCAACTCCTGTAAGAAATCCATTGGAAGCAGCGTGCAAGAGAAATCATAGAGAAATAAGAGATTCATTTGGCTGCTGAAAATTTGAGGAGAAGTGAGGAAAGAATGCCAAACACTTGCTGCGTTATTGTAAAGTGGCTGTGAAGTTGTGGAGTCTTTTGTTCAGCCTGTTTTTGGTACCAAAATTGATTGAGAATATGCAGTTCAACTAACTTTCTGCTGGTAATAAGTTCATCACAATAAGGTCATGGGAAACTTGCTGTACTGCCTGGTGTCCTGTGGAACGAATTAAGTAGAAGCATGTTTGAGGGCATTGTGAACCCTCTGTGGAAGATGAATTCCTGATTTTTGCTATTCATCTCTGGAGTAGGCAGTTCATTCCTATAATTATAAAATTATTGGAAAGACTTGAAGAGTACCGGGCATATAGTTTTTTGTGTTTTGTTCCTTCTGTATGCATCTTTGTTCATGATATACCTCCTACCCAACCTTGTTAATGTCTTTGCTTACTATATATCTCCTTGCAACCCATTGTTTGTATTTTAATGTGTAAAAAAAAAAATCTAGAAACACGTGAAGCCTTTTCTTTCTTAACATATATCAAAGTTCTGTTTGTTACTTTTTGCTCGTAATTCTTTACCTTTTCCTCTTTCTTCATGGATGCAGGGAAATTCCAAAGATGATGACAAAGCATATAATGGATTTGGGTGGTGAAGTTAATCATCACAAGTTTCTACCTCAATTTAATAAATTTCATCCACTGCACTTTTTTTTGGGTCCTGATGCAAGAACAGTCCCAGAGAATTACAGTTGTTTGTCTTATGGGGTCAATACAGTTGGCATAATTAGGGCTCCACGTGGTGATGGGAAGGAAGGTATAGTATTGGTTACACCTTATAATTCTTTGAAGATTACAACGGCCGAGGCTTTATCACTGGGAATTGCTTACGCATTGTTCTCTCTACTTGCTCGAGTTACTTGGCTTTCTAAGGATATTGTATGGCTTGCTGCTGACTCAAGACATGGAGAATACACCGCAGTTGCTTCATGGCTGAGAGACTATCATACAGCCTCATTTGGTGACTTGAAGCATTCTGAAAATTGTGCTGCAAGTAATTTGCCCAAGATGAAAACAATGCATAATGGCTTCCGACATGCTGGCACAATGGCAGCTGCTCTTGTCATTAAGGTTGCCAATAGAAGCACTGAATTCGAGAAGGATGCTCTTACCATATATGCTGAAGCATCCAATGGACAGATGCCAAATCTAGATCTCATCAATATTGTGAATTATTTAGCAGTACATGGGCAGGGTTACCGGGTGAAGGTGGAGAAAATATGGTCATTGCTCAACGTTTGGTGGCTGAAGAGTCTCGGACAATTGATTGAAATGCTAGGAAAATTGGCTGGAAGCTTAAATCCTCAATGGAATTTTGGTATCCCTGTTTCAGAGTATGTTGAATGCACTGCTACTCTAGCCAGTTCCCTGTACAACCAGGTAATCATTGCAATTTTAATAAACCTACCATTCTTTGGATTATCCCCGTGATCTACTAAAACAAGCATTCTTCTTCTTCCTGTGTATCCCCATATCTTCTTCTGAGTTACAAAACATAGAAATTGGAACTGATTTTGTTGCTGGAAATCATTTTTTTAAGCCTTTCTATTCTTGAAATGGATGAGTAATGGGCTGTGGTGTTTTTTACTGAGCAATTGGTTTTAAGGCAACATTATTTCTACTTGCTCTCAGGCATTAGGTGTCCCTACTGGTCCCCATGGTGCCTTTCGTGATTACCAGGTGGATGCCATTACTATGGAGATCTCGCCGAAGTTCTCTTCAAGTCTAAATAATCAACATGAGATCCTTTTGCATGTTGGAAGGTCAGTGTTGATTTTCAGTTAAAGTCTTTTGGTAACGGAACTTGCCGGAATCAAACAATACATGTGCCTTTTAAATGTCTATGTTTACAATGAATAACTGCTTCAAATATTCTCATACTCTTGCTATTTTATTGAAAACTTCAGTACTTGCATCTTTCTTCCCTATAATGTTTTGCTTGATTACTTCTAGGAGAAAATATTAACTATAATTTTACGAAAAGCATAGCTCTCTCTCTAATAGACGTTCACATGCAGGTTGGTTGAAGGAGTTGTCAGATCGGTAAATAATCTTCTTGAAAAGTTTCACCAATCCTTTTTTCTCTATCTCTTGACATCACCAAGTAGGTTTGTGTCAGTTGGAGTCTATATGATTGCTTTTGCATTGCTTGTTGCTCCCCTTCCACTAGTTGCCGCCTCTCTTTTTTCTGATGCTACTAAATCGAACCCTGATGCAGAGGAAGCTAAACCCGCTTCTAAACCAGCCTCTACTGTCCAACCTGCCCCTACTTTTACGTCTTGGAAATGGCTTTACGCTGCCAAACAAGTCCTTGTTGTCCACTTATGGAGTGCCATTGTAACATTACTTCCTTATTTCGTCGATCAAATTCCCGACTCTTCACCAACTACTAAGCTTTCAATTTGGATTGTGCTTTCAATAATTACCCTCCTGTTCTTAGATTCATTCTCTGGATCCTCATTTCCAAGAACCAGTCAATCTCGGGATACAGAATGGACTCTCCTGAAGTCAGTAACTGTTGCAGCCGCCTTCATTGGTCTCTGTCTTATGTCCGTCATAAACTTTGCAACAGCAGAAATTGGAGCATTGCTTCTCGTTCCTATGTGTTTGACCGCAGTACCCTTGAGGCTTGACAATAAAGTGAATACTTTGAGAGCTCTTATCCGGGGAGCTTGTAACGTAATCTTTATGTTTGTGGGGTTTCCTCCAACTGTGTTTTTTGTGTTGAAAGGTGCATTAGAGGGTTTTGACAACATGAGATTTGGGGACTTCTGGAATTGGGCTGAGTCCCTGTGGGCGTGGAACAGTGCCACATATATCTATATGTGTATGGTTCACCTGCCTTGCTGGGTATTGTGCATTCAGACATTATTACATCGGTTTTAATGGTTTCCAATTTTTTGTTTTGTGGAAGTTGTTCCAGATAAACTAAATCTCATATACTTTATTGTAGAAGACAAGTTTTGCTTGGATGTCTACTTGGCGGTGTGAATTCTCTTTTGGAGTCTTAATCATTGTGATATGATACATGTTTTGCGTTTTTCTTGACATTTTCATTGTCGATATGCTTGTTTGATTTTGCCATTTTGTCAGAAGAAATTTAATAGATGAAGAACCATAATCCGAGGTGGCATTAGATGATTTGATATAAAAGTTGAATGTGTTTAAAATAATCTAATAATGAAATATCATGTGATGTTATGTTAAATATTATGTCAAGGATTATGATTCATGCTTCTTGGTGGATTGCAAGTTCTAGCCTGGTTCTTGGTGCTTATTAGACTAGCGAAAAACTAATCTGACCTCTCTGAACTCTCATTCTTGTAAATTCTCATAATCATCCTCGTTCTTTTGAACCTCCTACAACCAAGCCTAATTCTACATCAAATGCATAATCCCAAATTTTTAAACGACAGTGCAAGAATAAACAAGGTGATAGAGATTAAAATATTTTTATTTACCAACGTTTACTTATTTTTTATTATTTATATTTCAATATATATCTTTACTAAAATTAAACTTTAGAAATATAATAAAATAAAATAAAATAATAATTAGGCGTGTTCAGGGTAGGACAATAGGAGAGACACAGTTAAAAGAGTGCATTTTGAAATCCCTGAAAAATTATCAATTATGTTACATGTATATCACATTGGACCTTGCTACAAAGTCAGGGTTAAAAACAGGGTCAGAGACAGTGATTTGAATTTGATGACGTAACATAATTAAAAAGACATAAATATCCTTTTGTTATGTAACTTTTGTATATTGCACAATATATCCTGATCTTTAGAATAATTTTTTAATCTTGTCCTCTATTTCTTCTATCTCGAATTTTAGAATATAAATCCATCATTTGATCTAATAAATTAGCATAATCTGCAATATATCTATCAAAATTTTTTTGCAAGTATATAATATTCCTCGGATGATGATTCATTTAATCTTTCCATTTGATAGGTAATATTATTTATCTTTTCTAATAATTTTTTTTTAATAAACTATCTAATCCTTCAATTGTATATCCTGACATCTTAAAATAATACTAACAAAATAATCATTAAATATTCAGATAATTTAGACATGCAAACATTCAAATGAGTAATCCCGATAATTTTTTAAGATTTCAGAAGATATCTTTCTAAATTTAACAAAAATAATAGTTTTACTTTAATTTTGATCTCAAATCTTTATTCTTAGAATCGAGTAATCTTCAGGCTCTGGATCTGCAAATGACTCCCTTCAATGACCTTCTGCCTTCACGGGATAATTGTTATTCCAACTTTTTACCTTCACAGTGTCAATTTTTTGAATTCCGACTATAAATCTTAACTAAAGAAAACTCTGTTTTTGTTAAAGTAAGAAAGAAATTCTTCTTTAATCTTTCAAGAATTTATGGGATGAAGTGTTTAGAAACTCATGATATCTTCTAAGACAATTTGGCTATAAAATAACTTGAAATTTTATTGATATCTGAAAGCTAATTACAATGAAAGACAGAAGATTGTTTGGCTAACTCACAACTCGAGTGCTCAACCAACTCTGCCTTTTCTATCAGCCCAAAGGCCTTTATTTATACACAAATTTGTAGCCAAATTACATCATTGCTTATATCATAATATCAATAATTTTATGCCTTGTGTTTTTTATTAAGAGCCTTTTGGCTCTTCTTCTCATATGCAGCTTTTACATCACATTTTAATAAAGAGCACAATTTCTCTATAATTGTCCTTTGATCCATGTCTTCATATGCAGTTGACTCTCTTTGTGATATCATCATTATTCCCTTTGGAGTCTTTTGTTGATTTTCAATCTTTATTCTTTTGGTAAGTGGGGCAGTCTTTTGCTTCACATGCCCTCTGTAATGTGATGCGTGTCAAATTTGGTGATAAAATCTTTTAAAACCTCAGATTTTTGATTCCCATCATTAGTCAAAAGTGTCCATCCATTATATTAGCATATGCATCTGTATTTTCTATTATAAAGATTTTTTGCTATGTTATAAAGGATTTTGTATTCAACCGCTCTTCTTTTTTTTATCCATGATTTTGTAAACTTTGGTAATGATTTATCAATATTTCCTACATCCATTTTGAAATTTCTTCCAACATGTCAAATGATGATTATATGTTCTACTGGATAGAAAATTTCATCTTCGACTTCTAGATTGATCGTATAAAATTTTAGATAAATAGATCGTCCATGTGCATATTTTGAGATTTCAGACTTGAATATGTCATCAAATCTATCTATTTCTTTAAGAGATTTATCTGGATAAATTAAATCCAAATATCCATAATCAGCTGCCATTTTAACCATGACTGGATCAAATTCTTTCATCATAATTATTCTTGGATAAACATGATCACATGGTGAAATAAAATATGAATCACTTGTTTGTAATTTACAAATTATTTTAGTAAATGTTTTATATTCTTCTTCTTTTGAAAATAAAGAGATTTCATCTTTCTTCATCTGGTTGTATTTGAATTGATTTCGTATGTTCTTCATTGATAATAATCTTTTTAGGATTATCACCAATTCTTATCTTTCTGGGACTTTGGATTATAATATCATTCTTTGGTCCACTACTGCTTCCGCATGGTGGATCACTTCTTGGTACCTCTTGATATTCCTGTTTGGTATCATAGGATTGTGCCAAGGCATCAACTCTTGTATTTTTTTTATATCAGTAGACATTAATTGTGCTTCAAGAACATCAATTCTGTCTTTCATCTTATTGACAACTTTGACGTGGGATTCATTGATCTCAAATAATATGTTGAAATTATTACTTAAGATTCCAGATAATGCCATCATCCCAACTTTTATATCATCTGCTTCTTCTTTGGCATATGCTGCCGCAGATTTCATCTCTGATATCATTTGTTTGATATTATCCATCTCCAAATTCAACGTTTCTTCTATATTGGGGTTCCATTAGTAATTTATTTCTAACAAGTCCTGCAACTTGAGAATTGTCAGTTTCAACAATAAATTTTTTAGATAATAAGAATAATGAAAATTTTTTTATTGCTAATAATTCTTTTTCATGAGTGGTATAATTTATTTCTGCTTAATTAAAAGTTCCACTTGAATATCTACATATTTCATTTAAATATGGTTTTAATATTGCTGCCCAATATTTATTTGAGGCAACAATATTAATTATCAAATTATCCTTTTCATTTGGTAATCTTAATTTTGATAAATATTTACATTCTTCTTTAAGTAATATGACTATTTCTGTGTGTTCTTCATTTTATCCTTTAGTATTAGTTTTTCTAAATAAAATTTGTATTTTATGTCTCTTTTTCGAAAGATTTTCAATAAATCATTCTGCATAATTTAAACATCCTAAAATTTTTTGTATTTGTTCCTTAGATTCTAATTTATCAGGAATGTTTTCTATCTTTTTAGATATATGATATTATAATTTTATTCCATTCTTATCTATAATTAATCCAAAAAATTCTATCTCAGACTTTTCTATAATAGCTTTCTTTTCAGATAAGACTATTCATTCCTTTTGACATTCTTTTAGGAATTTTATAATATAATTTTTATGATCATTTTTATTTTCTAAACATATTAGTATATCATCTACATATACTAATAAAAAATCATTATATTTTCTAAAAATGTTATCCATTTTTCTTTGAAATATTTGAGGTGCATTTTTTTAATCCAAAAGACATAACTATTCATTCATATTTATCTTGAGATGTGCTAAATGCCGTATATGGTATTGATTTTTCTTCTATCTTGATTTGCCAAAATCCTGACTTACAATCAAATTTTGAATAATATTCTTTTCATTTTGCAAGATTTATCAAAACATCTTTATTTGGTAAAAAATATCCATCAAATTTTGTATATTTATTTAACTCTTTTTAATTTATTACCATTCTTGGTTTTCCCCTTACTTGTTTGAGTATTTCATAACCATAAAGGTTGAGCTACTATGTGGTCCATTACTAGCTCTGATTAATTTCATATTTTTTAATTTTTCAATTTGTTTTCTAAATTTTTGAGTATCTTGTATAGTATACATCATTGATTTTACTCTTATTATTACATTTTCAGTTAATTCTATTTTTGTTCTTGGATGTTCAGGTTTTCAATAGGCTAATGGGTTTTCATTATAGACATCTCCTATCTTTTTTATTATTTCTCCTATTAATTCTGATTTTTCTGTTGTTTGTATTTTTTGTATTTTGATGTTTGTTCTTATTGGTACATTTTGTATTATCTTTTCGCCATACTGGATTGGCTGAACTCTGTATGGTTTGAATTCTCTTGAAATTTTTAGTAGATGTCCACATAGTATTTTTAACATAATCATATAATTATTTTGCTGGTAATATTGAAATTGTTGAACAAAATCATTTCCTAATAGTATATCATATTCTAGTATATCATATGCATATACTTTATTTATGATTATTTGTTTACTTCCTAGTAAAATTTCTATCTTTTCCTTATTCTTTTTAATAGATGTTGATATTCTTGTAATACCTGTAATTTTTATAGTATTATCATTATTCCAATTTTTTAACAAAAATATTTTTATAATAGTTATATCACTTCCTGTATCTATTAAAGCACATGTTGTTATATTAGTTTCTACAATAGTAACTTGTATATACACCCCTAATGAAATGTTGTTACATGATTCATTCTTTTGGACAAGATAATGTTTTATTATTATGTGTTATATAGATTCCTTCTTTATTAATATTATAATGATTCAAAGCTTGTAAAAAATCCATTCCTAATAATATATGATAATGATCTCCCATATTATTATCTACATAATATGATATTATCATTTTTTCTCCATCTAATACTATTGATATCTTTACTTCTAATTCACTAGTATGCGTTTTTCCATCAAAATTGATATATTTATAAGGTTCTACCCTTCTTTTTTTTAATCTTTTATCTCTATTTTTTGATATATGGCAGTTTGTCGTTCCTGTATCAATTATGATATTTTTTCATTTTATATATTCTATTCCATTAAAATATTCTCCATATATTTGCATACTTCCTACATTCTTCTTTACCATTATTTCTCGACTTATACTTGATCTTCCTGGTATCATAGATGTACTATTATTTTTTCTTAATCTTCCATCTTTAAATTCTATTAGAGAATTATTTTCTATTTTTTCCGTTACATCTGGTTTTGTTTTAGATATTTCTAATTCATATATTTATGGTAATATGTCTAATTATTTGTTTGGTTCTACAATATTTAATAAATCTTTATATTCTTTGTGAATTTTTATATAGGATTTTTTAGAATAAATGTTTTCATAGTTTGAATTAGTAAATGTGTATAATGTTTTGTATTCTATAGTCATGATATGATTTCATTATTCTATAATATCATTTCTATGTATTTTAAAATGTAATCCTAATATTTTATTAAAATTTTTATCTTTTATTAATACACAATATTTTGGATAACATGTAAATATTAATTTTTTGTATGCTAAATTTCCTTCTATAG
The DNA here is from genome assembly GCA_019395295.1 of Osmanthus fragrans. Classification (NCBI taxonomy): domain Eukaryota; kingdom Viridiplantae; phylum Streptophyta; class Magnoliopsida; order Lamiales; family Oleaceae; genus Osmanthus; species Osmanthus fragrans. Next base: position 13,047,133 of record CM033357.1, on the reverse strand, counting down.
TTCCTAAATGACTATCACTAGTATTTAATATTCTTCCATCATGTAAACTTACTGTAATTGGTGAATATATTCATTCTCTAAATAGAGATTTGAACATTAATTGTATTCCTACTAGATAAATATATTGCATCTTTTCTTTTTGTTTTTCTTTTACTTTTGTCATTAACTGGTCAACTGTAAATTTTTTTAATAATGCTAATTTATGGCTTCCTGAAACTTTTTTATATCTATTGATTTTTTCTATCTTATGATACTCACTTATAGATATTCTTTCTCTCTTAAATATTCTATCTAATATTTCCCATTTTCCTATTTTTAAATCTAATGATAATTTTTCTAAATGTATTATTATGAAATGTTACTTTTAATCTATATCCTTCAGAATTTTCTATTTCTTGTTTTCTTTCTATAGTTTCTACTTCTTCTATTTCCTGACTCATTTTGATTCTGATATATAGATTTCTTCTCCTTCATATTCACTAATATATGATATTTTTTCCAAATCACTTGCCATTTCTTCATATTCTTTTTGTAAAATTCTAACCTTCTTTTTTGTACAATCAAGGTTTATACTTTATACGACCTATTTCTCCACAATTCCAGCATTTACATTATTTTTTTCTATCCTTTTTAAACTCTTTTTTCTTTTGTTGATATTTTCTTTTATAATATCTCCTGTTTGATTTTTGATATTTATTTTTGAACTGTCTATATTTTTTTAGTTTGAACTTTCTTTTATATTTTCTTTTTGTTGCACATCCCCAATTAATAGGTCTATCTATCTCTTCGCAATAGATTCTTGTTAATTTTCCAGATTTTTTCATTAGTTGTCTATTTTTACTTATTTCTGCTAATCTTTCAAATAAGAATTTTATTATACTTCCTAATGTATCTAGTACAGGATTATCCTTTATATATCTTTCATATTCTATTTTAAAATATATATTCCATATTCCTGGTAATTTAGCAAAATATATTTCTAAGTATGATCCTTGATTTTCGTTACTATAGAATTGGGTATAGTAGAAATTTCTAAATTGACATTTATATTATTTTATTTCACATCACACATCATAATGTTTATCAATCCTAATCCTACTTTTAATTTTTCTCTTCTACCTTCTTCTTCTGAATTTCTTATCCAATTTTTTCCTAGGAATTCATCTGATATATATTCCACTAACTTTTTTTATCCCCTCTTGTGAGTTTTTTTGCATTTCTGTTTGTATATTTCTTCTCATTAATGATTTAGTATTTTTAGTTACTTCTTACCACCAATTTCTTACATCTCCTTTAAATGATGCTATTAAATAGTCAATTCTTCTATCTGTAGATTCTCATGTATCATCTTTGTTATATAGAAAGAATAATATCATTATATCTGCCCATTATAATAGAACTTTCTTAGTATCTATTTTACAATCTAAATCTAGTTTTGCTACTCCATAATATATTGGTTTATTATAGTCCGCGTTGGAGTAAATTGGTCTTTATATATTTTTATTTTATGTTGTGGTATAATTCTATCATAGTACTATTTATAAGGTTTATGTGGCATTGGTGCATATCTTCCTTCTAATTCAGGAAATTCTAATTTTGGATTATTGCTTGTGCTTCTAGGTGCAGGTGTTGGTCCTCCACCAGCATTCATTAATATTTCACAACTTTCTAATTCTTCTATACTTAATTAGTCAAAGTTTTCTATTAAATTATCTATTTCTTCATTCATTATCTTTTTTATCTTTTTGTTTTTTCTCTGTATATTTTTCTAATTCTATTTCCTGTTCTAAGATTATTGGTAATATTTCTTTTCTGAATTTGTCATCCATACTTCCAGGTTCATAATATTCTTCTGTTTCTACATGTTTCTTTCCTATTTTTGTTATTTATCTTTTTATTCTCTCTTTATCCAATTTTTTTTTCTGTTGATTTCATATTTTGTATCATTTCTCTTATTTCTATTTTTAATATTCATACTTCATTTCTTAGTTCCTTCACTTCATCTATTAATCCCCTTATTAATTTCTTTAAGTCTTCAAAATTTTCTGAAAAAAACATTATATTTTTAAACTATCACTTTTAGCTTATAATAAATATAATATCCTACACTTTTTATTTTCACTTTCTTATATGATTTTATCAAAATTTTTTTTAGCTATCTCATTATTGGATAATTCATCTTTTACAGTTTTAAAATATTTTGCTTTTAATTCTAATTTCTTGATCTTTAGTTTTCCTAATATTTTTTGTTGTGGTTCTTTTATATCTTCTGGTGTTTCCAGTATATTTGGGGTTTTTTTTCTTGTATTTTGTTTAGATTTTTAACAAAATTATTAAGGTTTCTAGCCACTTTATCATTACTAATTTATAGTTTATGTTGATTAATATATTTCTCTATAATATAAAATACTTTCAAATTCTTTATTAATCATTTCATATACGTATCTATCTTTTATAGATTCTATAATTAATTTATGTAGTATTTGTTCTTTTATTTTTCTAGGTAATTTTTTAATTATATTTAATGTTAATATTTTTGATTTATTAGGAATAAGTTCATAAAATATTTTATATAATTTTTCTTCCTCTAATTCATAATAGTTATCTATCTTCTTAATTTTAATTCTCATAATTACTTATATTATTTTCTATTATAGCAGCATATTCTTCTTGGTCTATTATTTCTAAAATAGTTTCCCATATCATAGATCTCTTATTATGCTTATTTTTACTTTTTCCTATTATATCTTTTTTTATATCTAAATGTATATCTTTTAGTTTTATAAGTACGATTTTTAAGGTTTCTTTCTTTATTATAGGTTTTCCTATTATTATACCAAATATTTATTTTTTAATTTTATATTTATTTCCTAAATCATTTATTATCATGTTATGATCTATGACTCTGATACCAACTAGAGTGGGAGGGTACTATAACCGTTTTTAAAATCTCAAAATCTAATATTTTCATAAGTATTTAATAAATCACAATAAAATTTATAGAATTCACTATTTTTTGTTAAAACTTTTTTTTCAATGATTATATTTAATTTTTTCATTCTATTTTCTAGATTGACAATTTCTTTATGTATATTATTTTCAATTCTAATTGTCTGACTATCTATATAAGTATTTTTATATTTTAATTTTGGATCTAAATAATCTATAAAGAAACTTTTTAAATCTTCTTTTAAATAAATTAATTCACTTTTTGTTGCAATTTTTAGATGAATAAAATTTTATATTAAAAATTTTGAAATTCATAAATTTTTAAATAGTTTATGACCTTATCATCTCTTTTTTTATATTATAATGACTTGGTTACAATATTTTAAGGTCAAAGGTATAATGGTCAAAATACATGGAGAATATTTTCCGTTTTTCTATTTTTGGTGAATAGTTCTGGCAAAGAAGCTTTTTCCTATCACATTTTACATTGTTCCGTGTGACCACACTATTGGACAGTTTAAAAAAAAAAAAATCAAATTTTCACCAATCAAATTTAACCAACTCTGATGTACAGTGGCGGAACCAGCTTTTGAAAATGAGGGGTCCAGATTCGAAAATATATAGATGAAGGGGTACCCCCGAATTTTTTTTTTGAAGAAAACTACAAAAATGAGAGGAAACAAAAGCTCACTAATTGAGTCATTTACCTTCTCTGTGGATAGTACATCAGTGTAAATATTACTAATAAGTTGAAAATTAACCTAAAATAAGTGGAATAAATAAGATTAACTTTTTTTGTAAGTTTATTTGTAATAAAATAAAAGTTGCCATTTTTCAATTCTTTCAATTTAAAAAAAAATGTTGAAGCCAACAACAAAAAAAAAAACTTTTCTCTAAAAAAAGATCATAGCGATAAAAGTCTAAAGAAAATTCCCCAGGACAAAAATGCCTCCGCCCCTGCTGATGTACACTTTTGGGCTACAAATAGCTTTTTCCAAAAATCATATCAAGTTGGAAACATTTTACAATAAAGAATGCCGCTGAGTAAAAATCAATGCTAATTTTTTTATTTTTTCCATTTTCTAGTTAAAATTTTGAATTTCCTTTCTTAAAAAGAAAGGTTAATTTTGACGAACATATTAGAGAGTTCTCATTGACTTGTTAAAAAGTACATAAGAAAAGCACAAAAATACAGTATTATATTTTGAAATAAACTTAAAAAGGGTCAAAATGGAATCTGAATATGGTCATAAACCTCAGAGGTAGTTTCTAAAATTTACCCAATATTCGAAACAAAAGCATTAAAATTTTATCACAACAAGGGGAGATGAACATTGAAAGTATGCTCGGTCAGTTTTGATTGTGCTTAACATACATACATGTTTTCTACGTCAAATTAAACTAAAAGAAGACGGAAGACAAGTTACCAACAGATACTATACTTCTTCGTGAATCTCTACTATTTGAATGTTGAATTTCATAACAACAAATAGGAATGAAAAGACTATAGCTCCTATATAAATTACTGGCAAGATCATAGCGATAAAAGTCTAATATCAAAATTCAGTATGCTCTGACAAATATTCAGTTCAACAAATATTCAGTTCAACAAAACCTATTGATAATGTTTACTCGAAACAAAAAACAAAACCAAGAAATTGAGGCTGATCGATAACACAAAATGACGAAAGGTTAGTTACCAACAATATCAACTCAAAGCAAACATCTCTTACAGTTGCATATTCATCTTTTTCTTTCTCAAGCCATTGTCAAAAAGGCGTCTATGCAACTTTCTTCCTTTCTTTCAGAAGCTTAATATAAGCCTTTTCCCCTTCTTTTCCAATCTGAATAAAAGAACATCGCATCCATGAGAAACACCGCACAATTTCCACAATACACAAATAGAGACATTCTCATTGACTTGTAGACATGTATCCTCATTACTAGCACCCCACAAATCCATGTTTATTTTTTTTTTTTTTTTCCCCTCAAAATTTATAAACTTATAAACATTTGTCCATTAATTCGGGATATGGCTTAATAAACTATTTACATTCTTAATATCATTTTAAAGAACTAATTATTGTTAGATATCAGTTCATATACATATTCTATCTCAGCAGAATTTAAATTAAAAACTTAATATTTCAAGTGAACCTCCAATGTTCCAACAAAAGTGATAAATTATTACCAAAACAACAAAAATAACCGTGAAGGGTAAATTATGTCAATGGCCAGCTACCTGATCAATTTGCCCATATTAATATTTTAGAAAAATTATCAACCAAGAGAAATGCTCATATCAGTATCACATTCGAATCCCCCAGTTCAATCAAACAAATCCAGAGTTAAGCAACATAACATGGTCAACAAAATTACCTCTATGGCTTTCAAGAAACCTCTATTTTTGCGCGATATTGAGACCTTGAACATATTGTCAGCATCCTCAGCAAATTGTTTCAAATTAGGTAAAGAGTCCTCAGCAGGATCTGGGTCCTCAGCATCTTTCTGCATGCTCATAACTGAACGATCATAATACTGGCAACTTTCAAGCTCCATTTTCAGTTCATCAAGATACTGCTTCTGAAGATTTGCCATCTGAATGCATAAAATTCAACAACATAAACAACTCAGCCATGTGAAGTAGATAAAAAAAGCAGCAGAAGCTAAAGCATATATGCAATCACTGGGAATGAGTTCTAAGAATTGATAATGCCAGGGCATGAAAACCAACACCTAATAAGTTGATAAAGATTTTCATCTGAATGTGTTAATGAAAGCCTCGTTCAATAAAAACAATGTTTTTTTTTTTTGCTTTAACTCAAAAAATATATTTAGGGGATGAAAACAAAAGGCGTTCTATGCAACCTAGATCATAAACAATTTATTTAAACTAGACGAGTAAATCCTGAGTCTTATCATTATATATAAATTAAACAATCAATTTATTCAAAAGTTATTCTAGATTATTAATTTTGGAAAACGGCATGTTGGTCACAAGTGAAAAATGAGATTAGTCAAACTAGTCTACAAGCGAACCAATTCTTACTTGCATAAACAAGTGTTTTTGTAAACTCTGCCATGTTGCACATATTTTGCCCTTATTTGAGCCCCATTTTTGGGGAAAAGAATGTATTTTGAATAATAGATTTATAGAGAATGTGTGGTTAAAATTTAAGAAAAAGTTTTGGATTTGCGTATAATATTGTTTTATTGAAGAATGTGTGGTTGAAAATGAGTTTCAAAAATAAATTTTTAGAAGAATGGGGCTCAAACAAGGGCTTATAATCATATTAAAACCAGCAGCGTACATCAGTCAAAATATTTACCTTCCATTTTTTTTCAGCAGCTTCAATTTCCTCAGCCCGGTCAATAATACCTTGTAAATTCTGAGGGTCACCCAAATCATCTTCTCCCGCACCTGGCAAAGGTAAGACTTCTTTCCTTGCAGCAGCTTGCAGCCGTTTGATAGTTTCTGCATATTCAGGAACATAGCCTTCTCCTTCATTGTCAACAAAGGGGGATAAATGTGGGGAGCAACCCTGCAGAAACCCATGCCATTGAAACCATGACGAACTTTGTAGAAGTTAACAATACATTTGAACTCTCAAAACCCATAAAGGAAACTATTGTTGAGCATGGAGATTTTAGATTCAAATTGAAGACAAATATACATGTCAACAAAGAAAATTGCACATGTACAATTCCAGAAATACAAGCCTCGTTACAAATCTTAAGACCTATCAAGTCCCTACAAGTAGTCCCACACAGATATAGCTTGATTGCAAAAAGTGAGAACTAGTACTCCTACTCCAGATATGTTTTCTATTTTTTTTAATAACGAAAACAAGTAAAACCTTATACTTTGATGTCGTTCACAGTTCTATACTGAAACTCACAATAGGTCCATGATTGATCTGCCACATAATGTCAGCAGTCCTCATTTGCCCCAATCTGTTCTTTTGTTTCTTTTTGTTTATTGGTTGTGGTTGGAGATTATATAACAAAAGTCCAATAGACATTCAATCATTAAATATTAATTACTCTATCGGATCCAAAGCAGATGAGGGAAATAAGTCAGATAAATAAGCTGCATGAAGAATAAAAACCAAAAACACCAATGAAATCTCAAATATTACCTTCCCAACAAGTATTCCTCAGTTGGCAATATTACACGGAAATTTACACAATCATAAATCCACTGTGGCTGGACATATTCTCGGGAAAGGAACTTCCGCTTTTGAGTTGGTCTGTCAACAATCTGCACAGATATGCACGTAACCTCAAATTTTGTTTAAATTTTATATTTTTTTTAATTCATAACCTTTTTTTCATTCTAATCTTTTTTAACAGAATCACGAGTCATTCCAACCAATATCCATCCCAAGTTATTAGGGGACAGGCAGGAGCCCGGGGGAGGGGGGAGTGGGGGACGTAAAATTATGAAATAATTAAGCCTCTGTTTGAGCCCCATTATCTAAAAACTCTTTTTTTTTTTTATCTTTTTTTTCAATTTTCAATTCCCAAAAAATTAATTTGCACTTCAACCCAAAACTCTTCCCTACTATTTAACCACATTCTCCAAAAAGATAACTATTACAAAACCCATTTTTTGTGAAAAATGGGGCTCAAACAGGGGCTAAATCTGCATTTCATTCCAGGCAAAGAAGTAAGACAGCCAAATAAATTTCTAAAGCATACGAAGGCTTTAAACGTCTGAATAAAAGGATAAAAATATATAAGAAAAACTCTTGATAGCCTACCCATTCTCCATAAAGAACTTCCTTTTCCCCTAAAAAGTCAAAAAGCAAGGATGGAAATATGGTACCAAATATAACAGTCAATTAAATCAAAATGGGCTACTGAAGGAAAAAATGGTAATTTGAAATTCTGTTCTCTTATAAGTTGAGAAATTCCATCACCCAAAAGAGTTGATTGCTTAAATATGGTGTTTACCTCAGTTTAAAACAAAAAGGTGAAAAATGGGGGAGAAAATTACAATGACCATTTAAAATTCATGCAACAGAAAAGCAAGCGAACAATTTAGTTCCATAGCTTGTATAAGTCGCTCCTACATGCATTCATGTTCCTTATTATGTCTAGATATTTGCCACATTAACTTACAGTAGTAATCAACATTAATGTTCACACTCCAACTCATTTTTTAGTATAGAGGAATTTGCAGCTGCATAAGATTCTCCTATTGGAAAAACATGGCAGACCTGGTGAGTAATGCTTGAGTCAGATTCTGGGAATGGAGCTCCTTCTCCCTCCCAAGAAACGACACCACCCAAGGCAGGGATGACAAAAAATAGCGACTCCCTAGGAACCTGAATAAGTAGGTAGCAATAACGGAACAAAGAGAAAGAGTGAGTTAATAAAATTGTATAACAACAAGCAAGAAAATTTGTGAGTGTGACTGGCCATGACATTGACATTGTAAACATATTTAGTGCCTGTTTGTGCCACATTAAATCCTAAGAATGCATTTCGGAATAGTAGATTGATGGAGAATGTGTGGTTAAAAAGTAAAGAAATTTTTTGGGTTTGAGTGTAATATTATTTTATTGAAGAATGTGTAGTTGAAAAGAAGAGAGAAAAATGTATTTTGAAAATAATGGGGATCACACAAGGGGTTAGTAAGACAATGATTCTAAATTTAAGATATGATGACGAACCCACCATATGTGCATATCATTCTCAAAAATAATCATATGCCGAACCCACCAGGTAGTGTGACCCAAATGACATCAAAATTATATGTTATTAATGTGACAAATAAATATGTAGAATTTCTTTCAACTTCCTCTGCAAAATTAAAAGGTTTCGAGCCTCACCTCACGGCTCAAGAAGAATTTCATGTCCTTGAAGAAGTTTCGACATTCCTTCGTTTCTGCATCATCTTCATCCTCCTCTCGAACGTCTTCGACAAGGCGCATCAGAGAACCAGGTTCATTAGAAGAAAGATTATGTTGAAGTTGTGCAAGTCTAAGTTCAGACTCCTCGAGCTTTGTCCCCTCTCGCTGTTCTTCAATCTGATCAGAACCAGATGGTCTAACATCTATTGACTCCACCATGGAGCCTCTAGCATTGGCGTCAAGATATCTTGTCAGGCCATAAAGATCTGCATAACCCAGCAATGTAAAATATTACTCACATTTGTTAGATGTATTAAACAACTCGCTCAAGAAAACACAACTCTCTTGTGCAAAATTCACTTACCTTATTTTTTAATTTTTTATTATTATTATAAGAACTTGATGATTTAAAACTTCCCGCCTTCTACCTCACTTCATTGCATATGAAAATTGAAGAAATTATAAAGAAATGAAAGTAAATTGTACCTGCAGCTAAAGCTTTCAGCCGAGGGTCAAGAATAGGTGGATATTTCACATTTATTGACTGGTAAAGTTTATAATTTACGAGTTCAAGTTGAGTCTGCAACCACCGAACACAGTTAATCAATGCCACGAAATACACCATAATAGGATTTTGATTCAAATAACCCAGAGAAAGAGAGTGGGAAAGAAAAAAGAACTTTTAACTATAAAAAAGGTTATGATGAAGGTTAGAGAAGTATTCTCTTCGATTGGCATAAATTTCAATGAGAGGGCATTCTTAACAAATTGGAGGTCTGAAATTATTAGTTTTAGCCTTTCGATTACATCGTTCTAGCTTGTTGCTGGCCTTCACTTCAGATTTACATTCAGTTATTTTTCTCTTCCTAGCTTTACTTCTATAATTAATTCCTAATAAGTAATACCAAAAAATAAGATACAACTTTTGACTTAAAAGAGCTCAAGCCTAATTTAATACACACCAATCATGTGATGCATCAAAAGGTCACAATAAAGCGTATTACATTTAATGACACTGACCTCATAAAATTCCAAGAAAGTTAGCATGATTTTATAATCAACATCTGATGGCAGAACTTGTTGCAGTGCATGAGGAGTTAACCAAGTAACTGTTTGTCCTTGAACCTCTGCCTGCCAAGATAGATAGCAAATAAGGCACCAGACAAACATACAAAAATGATAGCATATATTAGGCACCAGAAAAACATATTAAAATGATTAAAATTATCATACAAGGCATACCTGGTAATATATGCCTTTAACAGAGATGAAGGTTTTTCGAAGTTTATGGGTGCAAGAGATATAGGCCTGCCACTCGTGACTCAATCTATATACATAATATGCAAGATTAAAGCATGAAAAATTGCAAAACGTTACAATTTAAGAGAAAATAAAAGAATTTTAGTCAAAGTGAGTAATGACCTTCTACACTTATGAATTCTATCAACTTCAATATGTTCCCTTTCTACTGCAGGTAAGGCAGCAAATAAATGTACCATACTAAGACAATCATCCAAGTCCCTTAGAGCATCAACGAAAGTCGGGTACCTAATAATAGGCAAAATATCAGCAACAATAAGGGTGCGTTCTCTTTGCTATTTTTGGGCCGTTTTCTGTTTTCGATTCTCCAAAACATTGAAAACGCATTTGCTTTCCTATTTTCAAAAACGAATTTTTGAAAACAGCTGAAAATTTTGTGAAGAAAACAGAAAATAATTTTTTTACGTTTTGACTATTTTCTTCACAAATCTGCCAAAACTCAAAAAACAGGGGTTAAGAAATATTTTTTCAAAACGACAAAAAAAAGAGTTTTCAACGATCTCAAAATAGACACCCAAATGAATTCAAAACTCAAAACACAAAATTGAAACCTAAGCAAATGTGATTAACATTACAGTAATAAACGAAAATGGTAAGAATCAACACCATAAATCACCTCTCTTTAACAAGCCTATCTAGAGAATAATCAGGCTTATGCCTTTCAAGCCTTTCAGCGAGAATCCGATTCTTCTTTGACTCAGCTTTCTTCACTTTCTTCTCGTGCACCCTAACCTCTCTAAATGTCTCCAGCAGAGGCTCGTGTTTGAGAAACATAGTATCTTTTACATGATAATAGGTGTGGTGATTTCCCTTCACCTTCTTCTTCGGCTCCCGGGGGAAAACGCCTTTGTGGATGCATAGCTGCCTGTATACAAAATTATATCAAACCGGCAGAAATTACAAACATATAAATACAGGAATTGATGCAGTTTCATTAAAGCCAGACCAAAGTAAAAAATTTCAGAAATCCAATAAATTAAATTCACCTGAAAACGGAGAGTCTGACTTGAAGATATTTAACCGCTTGGGATCTAGTCAAGTACTTGGCGGCGTTTCCTTCTTTTTTCTTCCCCTGTAAATAAACAACAGTAAGAAACATTCATCATTAAAGACAGAATTTTGCTGCTAATACAGATACTTTGCGGTGTGAGATAGCTGTGGAACATACAGGTAATCTGTAATGTTTCGGCATCGCGGCGGAGAGCTGAGCGGCGCTGTAGGCGGGCTTAAGTTACGTTTTACTTCTATGCATACAGAATAAGGAATTGTGAATAAATACCTTGAGACTAATTTGCTGCTTCGGTCCTCGGGCATTTTTAGTTTGAGCATTAAGTCCTCAATAAAAAAAATTTAACTATTGAATCTCCAAAATTCCAATTTAAGTGCATGTGGTTACAATTATCAAAACCAACCCGATCACTAATATGGACAACAAACCGGGTCAATGGATCATTGGTTTAATCAATAGATCACTAGTTGAAATGTCTGATAATGGACAAATTAAACGTTTAGTTAAATACCAAAAATATGCTTAAATTTCTTTTTAAAAACCAATTTCTCAATATATATTATTTCAATTAGAAAATTAAACGCCCATGCATATAGTATAGCTGAAAAGAACTTCCTATGTCAAGTGGCTAATTGATTCCCTAGTACCAGCATCAACCCCACTACACCAAAAATGAACATTTGCAATACATAAAAAGTAACATTCGGTGAAAAAATATTGCTAAAGGGGTCTATCACAACATTTTAATAAGTGAATGTTGTTATTGCTTAATATAATTGAATTTTAGCAACATTTTAAAAATAAATGTTGCAAAAAGTGCCTTTCGAATTTTATTTTTTGCAACGTTTTTTAAACATTGCGAAAAATTTGATTTTTCGTAGTGTTTATAAAACGTTGCGAAAAGCTCTTTTTCGTAACGTTATTTAAATGTTGCAAAAGAGCTTTTCGCAACGTTTTTTCTTTCTTTTTTCATTTAAAAAAAACATTGATTTTAAATCCTATACTTCGTCATTTATTCTTCGCGTATTCTCCTCTCTCTCATCCGTCCCTCCCTCCCTAGTTCCGCCCCTACACCGGAGTCCGAACCAACTCTCCCACAGGCCACCACCACAGTCCACGGCGCCACCGGCCCACTGCTAACACAGTGACAACATCTTCTACTCCAACATCAACTTCTACTCCAGCCTTGCTTCTGCCGACTGTCGAGTGTCGATTCCCATTTCCCAATCCCAAGTGCCGTCCGTCTTCTACTCCAAGTCTCCTCCAATTGAAGGTGTGTCACTCTTCCATTTTAGTTCTATTTCTGAAATCTGAATGTGATTTATGTATACCGTATATGGACGTGATTTTTGAAATCTGTGAATGTGATTTAGGGCTTTAATTTAGGAATTTAGCATTTAGGGATTTCTGAATGTGATTTCGGGCTTTGATTTAGGTATTTCTGAATGTGAATGGATTTAGGGATTTCTGCGGTTCTGCCTTATGCATTATTGCAATTTGATGAGCTTAACTGCTTTAGTATATTATGTAATATGATTTATGTATTTACAATAGTCAGCATCTTGCATCTTCATATAATGTGACAGTGAGGGATATACTGTTTATTTTACATAGACAGAAATAAGGTTCTTGAATAAAATAAAATGGTACAATTGACAGAAGACAGAGAGCCTTGCATTATAATGCTAATGCCATTCACTTCCAGAGAGAAAGCCCTTTTATCAGTTTGGAAGGATCGAATTTACCTTCCTCCAAAATTGTAACATCTCAACTTCTCCATTCATGAGAGTCATACGAGCTTTTGAGACGACACTCATTATGGTCTGCCAAGCATCTTCGACAACTTCTTTTAGCTTCATCAAATTCTATGTTGATGAAACCTGTTAAACATCGTAACCGTCAAGATGTTAATTCCCCCTCTATCCTTACTAAGTTTCATTTAGGGTCCGTTTGATAGTAAAGGTGGAAAATAGGTGGAAATGAATTGAATTGCTGAGAATTGAATTGCCTGTAATTGTTTTACCGGGAATTGAATTAAAGGTGTTTGATTGGTATAATTTTCCACATTTCTATTATAATACGTTTGACTTTATTTTTTATGCAAATTGTCAATTAAATGATTAATTTTTTTTTTTTACCATTTGGGACAAAATATTTTAGATTCCCTCCAAAAAAATAATTTTTTAACATTTTTACTTTTGACTTTGTTTTCATGAAATTTGTCAATTAAAGAGATAATTTTTTTTAGACTTTATCTTAGAATTTGTTTATATTGCTGCCAAAAAAAATCTGAAAACCAATTCTTCTTATAGCAAGTCATTGAATCACGGAATCACGCTTCAAGTGGTTGTACCTTGGAATTGGGTGTAAACAATTCCATGCAAAATAAACGTTATCAAACAGCACAAAAGTGGAAGTTAGAATTCCATTCCAACTTCCATGGAAAATTTGGGCGTATCAAACACACCCTTATAGTATCTAATTTCACCTGAGAACTCTCACGGGCTTGTGCTGTAGTGTTTAGTTGCCACAGACCAATTGATTATGGTGTGGTGACTGGAATTAGAAGACGTGAGATTAAAAAATGGTTAATGAAAGTACCAGATTTAATTTTTTTCTTATTAAGGGACACAAAAGCCTTTTAAAGTGACAGTTGAGATAATCACCGAATACTACTATAATAGTCCACGATGTCATGGACACAAAAGCCTTTTACAGTGCAATTCATTTTTGTTTCAGATTTGGTTTGAATCTAGTATCATGTAGTCAATGCTGAATTTTGCATGTTAGCCTTGATGCAAAGTTCTGGAATCAATAATTAGAACAATTGAAACTTCTATTAATCCCCATACCAATGGCAATGGGTCAATTTGAGTATAATAACGACTCAAATTACATTAATGGTATGTATGATGCATAATTATGATTTTACTTGATATTGGAGTATAAAATTTCCGTGTTCTTACTTTTAGTAACTAGCCATGGTGATGGAGTTAAGTTTCAAGTGGATTTATGCTTAGAATGTTTTTCCCGTTACTATGTATTGATTGTTTTGTGTGAATGATATTTGGGAAAGGAACATTCGGTTGGGATATTCATTAAGATAAATATGATTAGATTGAGACTATGATTCGCAATGATATGATTTACTGCTTAAGTTTTTATTTTGCACACTATGATCGATATTTGAATTGGAGCTGCTGTTGAAGAATATGGGCATAAAGGAAAATTAATTTGATTATGCAAATAGGGGATAACTTAATTTGATATCAGTTGTGGGTTCATCAAAGTGATCTAGTTGAGTGGTCCTCTTGACTGGATTTTACTTATGGATATCCATTCCTTGTCATTCAACGTCTACCACTTTATGCATAGTTCTTGAGTTTAAGAGTTTCTCTTAGAGATGATAAATCGATGAGTTAAAGTTACCCCTTTAATTTGCACACTTGCTTTCCCAGAACATATAATTTTATGACCAGTTTCTCCTAGCGGCATTATGATTCATTAAAGATATAGTGGTAAGTTGCTGACCCAACAAAAAATTAAATGTTTCTACTGGTATGTGCATTTGAACATGATTTAGTTACACTTGTGTGGATTGGAACTTCATGAAGAACCCTCGGGGAATGATGTGATTAAGATTTCAGAAAAGTATTCACTTTATTTGTTTGGCTGCTACAATTTATCTGAGGGTTTTGTGATCCCTTGTTTTCCCAGATAACAATTTTTCATTTGAAATCTTTAATGTATTGACGGTACACTATCATTCTGGTTGCACTTTTACATCTACAATAATATACCTTATGATTTTTTTTTTCCATTTAACTTCCACCCCCTAGGACTTGTAGCTACTAACATATATTAAAAGAAATTGGACCGAGTCTTATTTAGTCAAAGTCTACTTCAAAAACTTATGCTTCCCATGTGGCTTCCTGCCATTTGTTCATAATTAATGTTCAATTAATACATCTTTTCTTCTCTTGAAGATGTTGAAGGTATTGAGATATCTAGATGACAGGAGGCTGGTTCACAAAAATGCAATAAGCTTCTGTCAGAATATTTTGAAGAAAAAAGCTGTTGACTGGAAAACTGTTTTCCGGAATGATCTATCTCAGTCAATCCGTGGTGTTGACCTGGTCATTTCAGTCGGAGGTGATGACACACTATCACAGGCAAGCCATTTCATGGATGATTCTGTTCCAGTTCTAGGAGTGAATTCTAATCCCACCCGACAGGAAGAGGTCAGCTCATTTCTTGGATTTCTATGTTTATTTTGAGTTTAGAGTGCAGCTTCTGGCAATAA